>BSBK01000963.1:347500-882500 GCA_027943335.1 Chamaecyparis obtusa
TTAGTTTTTGCCTCATTATTGTAATGAGATGATCATGGTTAGTGTTTGAGTATGGAAGCGGAGTGGTTCTCCAAGGCAATTTGGGACACAAAGGGGTCTTAGGGTATCCCTTAGTATAATTCTTAATAAATGATAACTAATTAATTGATTGATATTAAAACATAATAAAAAGAATTAATGTGATTACCTTGTCATCATTTGAGGACATTGATATGGTATTTCTTTTCCTTGCCATGTATAGATGTTGATATAGATTAGTAGGGACTCCTTGATGAGAGAAGGATTGTTCAAAGCCACATGGGCCACCATGTGCCATGTGATGGCACTCTCACTCCTAAGCCTCTTCACCAAACCTTTTTTAGCATTGAGTAGTGACCCTATGTACCATGAGTGTTGATGTATTATCCTTGGATGTGTTACCCAAAATTTCCTATCATGCAATTTTGGCATGTTTTCACTTGTAAAGTAAATCCACAAAGTTTTATGGTTTTCACCCTTAGCCCCATGTTCTCCAATATGTCACTAGGCTCTAGTTCTGATCACATGTGCTTAATCACAAAAACCAGGGAGATATTCAAGTTTTAAGGTTTGCAGGGACATATTTTATGTTGAGTGGTGTCAAATTTGTCTTAGTATAAAAACCCTCAATGTTTTCTATTTCTCTAATGCCTTTTCAGTTTTAAGTGAAAACCCTGGTTTTTTTCAACCTTGTGCCTTTTCGCATCTACGCACTTATCTTTGATGTCAACATTTTCATCTGCGCTACTGTGACTACGTGGGACCCAGTTCTTCATGGTGGTTCAGTCGCATGATCTCTAGATTTTCTGGTGGTTAAGTTCTTATTTGGCAATTGGGCGACTATGTGTTCACCTGGTCTCTTATTTTTGGTAGTTAAGTGCTTTTCCTTCAACGACCCAGCATTTTCTTCGGTCGTGTGTTCACGCAACCTCAGTGGTTTGTGCCTTAGCCTTCAGCGATCTGGCGAGCAGTTATGTTTCTTCTGGCGGTTAGGTTGCTTGCAGGTTAAAGTTTAGTTGAGATCGAATGATTGTCGTGATGCCGCAAGGAAAAGGTGCTCAAGGGTTAATCTTCATGACATTACGACCACCGTCCGATCTTCCAATTGAAAGGGTCTGATGTCATGGTGGGACCGGTGTCAGGCGTTGCAGGTGGAGCTCATTTCTGATTGGCCAGGCTAGATGGTGATCAGGATATGTTAGTGGGCCCAAATTTTAGGTGATAACAATGCAATTAGATCTATGGTTGTCACATGATTGTAAGGAATATTCTTCCCCTTTGTGATCATGCAACCACCATCTGATTTGAGTTGGTTGTGCCTGGGTTCGAGGTGCCGGTCATGCTGAGGTGTTCATTTCTCATTGATTTCTGACTGATGAGGTGGCCGATGACTTTTCAGAGAGCCTTATCACTATTGTGGATAATGATCTGGGCCGTTCAATTTGCCGATAAGGAATGATATCGATGACCGTGTTTTAAACTAAAACCTGCTAGCCGTTGTTTCAAATTTAAATATGTTTCTACGGGGTTTCTTGCTGGTTTGTTACTGTTGGCCATATGTGATGATGTGAGTAGCTCAGAGTTGGTGTTTTCAAGATAGTTGCTGATAGAAAATTGATGAGGAAGATCTGGGTGGCCGTCACATGTTGATTTCTTATTTCCTGAGGTACCATGTCGGTGGCTTTTTGCACTGAAGAAGCATTGAGGGTTGGCACCAACTGTGACCGTTTGTACTTTTAAAATACAAATATCTACCAAGATCAGATTTGAGCATTCATGATAAACCTAATTCAGTAGAATCAAGGTCATGGCGGTGGCGTAAGGTTTTCAACTTGCAGCGAAGTAGATGGATCAAGGCGGCTCATCTGCAGGTAGTTATGGTGATGGAATTATGTGCAGGGATAGATTTTTTATTGATCAAGATATTTCAATGATGCATTTATGATCAAAAATGATGGAATTAGGGTTTTCTATTATTATATGCAAAATTTATGTAACCCTAATAAGATTTTGGACTCCTGCCTGCGTGCAAGGGAGATGTATATATTAGTTTTAGAGCTCTTAGAGCTTAGAGTTTACAATTGTAAAAAAGAGAGTTTTCTTTCTTAGGAGCTATCTATGGCATTTGTTCTGCCCTCTAGCTTTTGCAGTTTGTAATCTTTCATTGATTTATCAGATTCAATATAGGCTTTCTGAGGCATCTTCTCTACCCTCAAGTCTTTCCCTTGTCTATATTTCTCTTATTGAGTGTAATATGTCAACTTTGTTAGAGAAACCTTGGAGTTCCAGAGCCCTTCTTTCTTTTAGCTTATTTGTGCACTATTGTGTCTGATTTGATTTGAGCGAGTTTGTGGGTATAACTCAACCCCCTATCATTCTATCTCATTCCTGTGCCTTTTGCTGAAGAGAACATTTTCTTGCATGTCACAATCTAAGTCTTTTGTTTAGACCTCTTTGTGAAACACTTATGCAAGCCTATTTAGGAAGATTGTGTTTTATTAGATCTGAGAGCTTTCATGTTAGTTTGGTCAATATATTATATTTCTACCATTTCAGCGTATCACCTAGTAGGTAGTTTTCTTCAGTTATTTCCCTTCAACATTCCTTCTATCTCTTTCCCCTCAAAAGCTTACTTTTCTATCAGAAAGAAAATTAAGGTGATTATCTAAGAGGAACCAGCCTAGAACCTAGAGGTTTCATCTCAGTTAGCAAAGGTCCCACAACCTAGAGATGATCCCAAAGTTATACTAGGTTATCAAGACCAAGAGAGCTTGAACCAAGGGTGCAAACTTAGTGTATAACATTTCTAGCATGCCCAGTGGGACCCTAGAAAGAGTTTATCTCTAAAATATTATGCTATCCCTGATATACTGATTGCATAATACAGACTCTTAGAAGTTTTTCTATCAGGTATATTTGGCGACTCCACTAGTGTAAGGATTCAGGAGACCTATTCAAAGTTTATGAGAAAGATAGAGACAAGGAGCTCAAAGCCCACTGAATTCTCAGAGCTTCCCTCAAAGAGAAAATATAGAGGAAGGTTGTCTCAAAGAGTATCCCCTATAAGGAGAATACAGTCTACACCACCTGATACTTCAGAGAGGAGACCTTTTTCCTTTCATCTTGGAAGAAGAGGAAGATCTCTAACCAGAGATTTAGAAGAAAATTCAAATCCAACCTCAAATACAGCTTACATAGTTGCTACTCAGCAAATTTCAGCTCCTACAATGGCTAGGCAGTTTTCCTTTGCACCTTTTAACCAAGGAAGTCCATTGATCTTTGCTCAACATCATGATGTGCCCCTGGTGGCATTAAAGAGCTTACCTGATTTCACAAGGGAGGGACAAACAATAGCTTTTGAACATATGAGAGATGTGACTACTATCTGTAGTATACATAATATAACTCAGGAGGATGTGGCCACTAAGTTGTTGGCAGCTTCTCTCAAAGGTAAGGCTCTTGAGTGGTTTAGAACTCTAGCTGTTGGTTCCATTAATTCATGGGATGGATTAGGGGATGCATTGAGTAAACACTTTGAGGATAAATCAGACAACTTGTCTTTGGTTGAGCAGTTGACAACCATAAAAAGAGATCCTCAAGAGCAAATGACATACTATAATAACAGATTTCTCAAGACATGGAATAGAATTCTAGTCTCAGTGAGGCCATCAGCTAATCATGCTTTCTTATACTTCTTACAAAGCTTGAATAGTCAAATTTCTATCATGATCCAATCTATGGGGGGTACCTCTTTACCCCAAGCTTTTGACATAGCTGTCAGGGCTGAAAATTGTTTAATCCAGGTAGGCATGATAGCAAGAAGGCCACCCATGCCCATATTTCCTAGCTTTTAGCCCATTGTACCTCTGCAATTACCTCCTTTTACCCCTATTCCTACCATATTAGCACCTCAGGCTAGTGCTAGTGGTGAGGAGTTAAAGGCAAGTTTCTCTCAGGAACTGCAAGAAATGAAAAATATTCAGCAAAATAGTCAACAAGAAATGACAAATCTACTGCAAACTTTAACTAAGGAGGTGACAAACTTAAAGAAGCAAGGGCAAGGAATTAGAACACCCTTTCAGCCACAAGGCCTAGGTCCTAATAAACAATATCATAATCAAGGATAGCCTTATCAGCAAAATAGACCACCACACCAAGGAGGTTATTAGGGACAAAGGAAAAATTTTAATCAAAGACCATTACAACCATACAACCCTGCACCTCTTAATTCTGCAAATCCAGTCAGAGATATGGTCCCAAGCCAAAAAAATCTAGCTCTAGACAATGAATGGTGTTTTCCTTATAATCAGCCTCGTAATCAAGCTACATGTTCAAATGGGTGGATGAACCAAGCCCTAATGGTTTAGAATGCCTCACATGCCCAATCAGAGGCCTCTTCTAATGGATCAGTACCTCAACAAGAAGCACATAATGATGAGACTTCTCTTTTCAATTGGGAGCAACAAGACTTCAATGGAGTCAGTGGTGAATCTTCCATTACTGCCAACACAAGGTCAAGGAAAAAAGCCCAAGACATGGAGCGAGTAGATTCTGGGATTAAAGCTACTACATCTGCAAAATCACTGCAGTCGTCTATTCTTGAGATTTTGAAGAAGGCTCTGATGGATCCTATCATAGTAAAAACACAACAAAGAGTACACACTGTGACACCTTTCAACATTGTAGACAACATGAAGAAGGTGAACATTACTATGTCTATGTGGAACTCTCTAGCTATTCGAGGACAACCTGAGATTTTGAAAAAGGCCATGACTGAAGTAATGACTCCTCAGCCTACAAATGATGCGACCAAGCCAATATTGGTCAACACTAATCAAGAAAAGGAGGACCCAAATAGCAGCCCCAAAGAAAACACCATTCAAGGTAGGAACTTGAAACCACCTCCCTTTTATGTATCTTTAATCATTGGAAAATCCTTAGTACATAACTATATGGTAGATAGTGGAGCTACTAGTATTGTGATGCCCAAAAAGGTGGCTGACCAATTAGGACTTAAATATGAACCCTTCCAAAAAAAGGGTGACACAACTTGATGGATCCTCAGTCAATACAGTAGGTGTAGCCAAGGATACCAATCTAATCCTACATGCAAGTCCTAACTTATCCATCCTTCTTGATATATATATCATAGATCTCCCTGCTTTATTTGCGATATGTTTATCAAGAGAATTTACAACCAAGATAGGAGGTTATCTTTCTTCTGATTGGTCTCACATGCTCTTCCACACAAGATATGGTACCAAGGTCACCATTAAATCTAAATCATTGGTAGCTCACCATATAGAACCATATATATCTAATGCGATCAATGCAAACTGCCTTGTGCTTGATAGCAATGACTTCCCAATTATCAGGGAAGAAAACACTAAGATAGAAAATATCCTTGATATTTTTCTAGATGAATTAGAATTAGAAAAGGCTTCAGAGGCCCAAGGAAATTTTATTTGGGATGAAGGTTTGGGAAGTTATTTGATACAAGAAGGTGGATCCATAGAGCCAAACCTTCTTAAAAGGGGCACTGATTCAGGGATCAGAGCAACCAGGTTTGGGAATTGTTTTTTGATGGAGCTAGAAGCATACATGGTTTTGGTGGTGGTGCTATGCTAGTGTTCCCAAAGGGAGAAAGATACTATACAGCTTTCAGATTCGGTTTCTCCTACACTAGCAACACTGCAGAGTATGAAAGTCTAGTGAATGGACTAGAGTGGGCTAGAAAAAGAGGACTCAGAGCCCTAAAAGTTTACGATGGTAGTGAGTTAGTAGTTAGCCAAGTGAGAGGGATAACTACAACCAAAAATGACACCATGAAAGCATACAAACATAGATTTTGGGATGCAATTGAAGACTTTTGTGCTTTCAACATTGTTGCCATCCCTAGGAAGCTAAATCAAAATGCAAATAGGTTAGCTATTGTTGGATCTCAGTATGACATTCCTAATAGTGTTTCAAAAGAAAGGGACTAGCAGCACATTAAAGTGATGATCAGACCCTCTATTCCTAATAACAATGTCAATTGGCAAGTGTTTGACAATGATGAGCAAATTTTGCAATTCTTGTTTGAAGAAGACATCTTCTTAGAGCATAACCAAGATAGATTATTATAGAACTATGGTGACCAAGTGATACAACTTAGATCTAATAAGATGCCTATGGGTCTTGTCACTTTAGAGGTTGTCTTCAACAAGGATGATCAAGTTAAGAAGAATAAAGTTGGCCTGGTAGTTCAACAAGAACATTGTGTTGAATTAGAGTTGGAACCAAGTAAAAGCTTACAATTTGAAAAAGTAAATATTGATTTAGAGAAGCAGGCTTACACATAATTATTTAAGGAATTCAATGATGTATTTGCATGGCAATATGAAGACCTTAAAGGTTTTAATCTAGCCCTTTCTCAGCACACCATTGAACTAGAACCTAATGCCAAACCAGTAAGACAAAAATAAAGGCCTGTTAATCCCAAGCTGGAGCCACTTATGCATAGAGAAGTACTCAAATTAATAGAAAGTGGTATCATCTACCCCATCAAGCATACAAGTTGGATTTCCAACCTTGTTCTTGTCAAGAAGAAGAATGGGGAGTTGAGGTTACGTGTTGACTTCAAGGACCTTAACAGAGCTTCTCTAAAAGATCACCATCCATTACCCTCTATGGAACAAATCCTGCAATATGTCTCTGGGTCCAAGAGATTTTCATTATTGGATGGCTATTCAGGATATAATTAGATCCTAGTTAATGAAAAGGACCAATACAAGACTGCATTCACAACCAAGTGGGGAACCATGGCTTATCAAAAGATGCCCTTTGGTTTGTCAAATGTAGGTGCTACTTTTCAAAAGGAAATGAATATGGCCTTTAAAAGCCTAATGTACAAGTTTGTATTGGTCTACTTAGATGACATAACTATCTATTCAAAACATGTAGCAGACCATATCAAACATTTGAGAAAGATATTTGAGAGGTGTAGAGAATTTGGGATATCTCTTAATCCTAAGAAATGTGTGTTTGTAATTCATGAGGGGAAATTGTTAGGATATATAGTATCTAAGAAAGGAATCACAGTAGATCCTGAAAGGATTGCAGCCATCTTAGAGCTACCCTTGCCACATCACAAGAAGAGCCTTCAATCCTTCATAGGAAGGATTAACTTTGTTAGGCATTTCTTGCCTAATATTGTAGATTTACTAAAGCCTTTGACAACCATGTTAAAGAAGAGCTCAGTCTTCAATTGGACTAAAGAAAGGAAGGCCATCTTCCAAGCCATCAAAGAGGCCTTGACGGAAGCTCTTGCTCTATTAAACCCAAATTTTAGTAAGGATTTTATCCTTTATGCTTATGGAGACCATGATGCTATATCTACAATGTTGACTCAAGAAAATTCAGAAGGATTGGAGCAGCCTATTGCTTTCTTCAGCAAAGGTTTGGAAGAGTATGAACAAAGAGACTCTTTTGTGGAAAAACATGTGCTTGCTATGGTAAAAAGCCTTAAAAAATTCAGATATCTATTGACCCATAACAAAGTGCATTTGAAAGTTACTCATCCAAGTGTCAAAGAATTTTTGCTTTCCAAGGACCTAAATGAAAAGAGAGCTGGTTGGATTACCAAGGTAATGGAATATGACATTGATATTCAAACCACCAAACTATTTCGAGGAAGAGGTCTTTATGAGCAGCTAATAGAGGATGAAGGTTCAAATAAATTAGAACAAACAAATGCATCTCTGGTTGTGCATTCTAAAAAAGAACATGCCAAGGCAGCAGGTTGGTTGCCTAACATGATTCATTTTTTGAAGATAGGACAATGTCCTACAGACCTAGATCTAGCAAAAAGAAGATATTATAGACTACAATCAGTTCCCTTTGTGCTGATAAATGAAGTTCTTTTTAGAAAGGATCACAATGATGTCCTTTTGAGATGTATTGATTCAGAAGAGGTAGCAGGTGTCCTATTTGAATTTCATGATGGACCTTCTGGAGGTCACTTTTCTCCTAGGACTACTGCTTTTAAAATCATGAGGGTCGGATACTATTGGCCATCTATTTTCAAGGATAGCCATGATTATGTGAGAAAATGTATCAAATGTGCCATGTTTGTAGGCAAAGAAAGGCTTACAGCTCTTCCCCTTCAACCAATCAAAACAGAACAACCTTTCATGAGATGGGGCATAGACTTTATTGGCATGATTAACCCTCCATCTAGTGTAGGCCACAAGTGGATAATTACTACAATGAATTACTTCACTAGATGGATAGAAGCAATTGCATTGAAAGAATCAAATGAGAGTGCAGTCTTAAGTTTTTATGATGATATAGTTCACAGATTCGGTACTCTAGACTCCATAATATCAGATAATGCATTAGCATTCATAGGCCTTAAGGTCTCAGAATGGGCAATTAGGAATGGCATTTATTTGAATATAAGTTCAAATTACTACCCTTAGGGCAACGGTTTGGTAGAATCAAATAACAAAAATTTGATTAGGATAATCAAGAAGACTCTGCAGGACAACCAAAGGGATTGGCATACTAAATTGAAATCTGCCTTATGGTTAGATAGGATTACCCCAAAAAAGATCATTGGGAATTCTCCTTACATGTTAGTGTATGGAAGGGAGGCCAAGTTGTCCATTTCAACTGAATTTCAAGCTTTGGACTTAGCCACTCAATATGTTCTATTCGAAGAAGGGGATCCCTTACAAATCAGATATGCCCAACTCATGGAGTTAGAAGAATTCAGAGATAAATCCATGAAGGATATGGAACTCAATCAAATACAAATAAAGAGGAGTTTTGATAAAAGAGCCAAAGCCAGAAACTTCAAAGTTGGAGATGTAGTTCTCAAATGGGATGAATTTAAATCAAAGCCTGGTAGACACACAAAGTTTGACTCCTTCTGGGGTGGACCATTTGTTATCACTGAGTGCAAGGGGCCTAATGCTTTTCATCTATCAACTCTTGGAGAAAATGCCTTGCCTATATTAGTTAATGGTTTCTTAAAGCCTTGTTTTGAGGTTGTCCTTGTAAATCTCTATAAGTATGTTTCCCTATTTTCTAGACTAGTTTTCCTATTTTCCAAGAAGTGCTCGTGCACATTTTTTGTCCCTCCTAGTTTTGAGTCTATCTCTCTATCAAGAAGGTCCTCATGTTCTTGAGATGACTCCTATGCCCAATGGATTACATCAAGGCCACTGATCTAATGTCTAGTAGGTTGACATCCAACGAAAATCGCCAAAATGTTACCCAAAATTTCCTATAATGCAATTTTGGCATATTTTCGCTTGTGAAGTAAATACACAAAGTTTTATGGTTTGCACCCTTAGCCCCATGTTCTCCAATATGTCACCAGGCTCCAATTCTAATCACATGTGCTTAATCACAAAAATCGGGGAGATATTCAAGTTTTAAGGTCTGCAGGGACATAGTTTATGTCAAGTGGTGTCAAATTTGTCTAAGTATAAAAACCCTCGATGTTTTCTATTTCTCTGATGCCTTTTTGGTTTTAAGTGAAAACCCTAGTTGTTTTTGACCTTGTGCCTTTTTGCATCTACGCACTTATCTCTGATGTCAACATTTTCATCTGCGCTGCTGCGACTACGTGGGACTCGATTCTTCATGGTGGTTCAGTCGCTTGATCTCCAGATTTTTTGGCAGTTAAGTTCTTATTTGGTGATTGGGTGACTATGTGTTCACCTGGTCTCTTATTTCTGGTAGTTAAGTGCTTTTCCTTTAGCAACCTGACATTTTCTTCGGTCACATGTTCATGCAACCTCAGTAATTTGTGCCTTAGCCTTTAGCAATCTGGCGAGCGGTTATGTTTGTTCTGGCGGTTAGGTTGCTTGCAGGTTAAAGTTTAGTTGAGATCGAATGATTTTCATGATGCCACAAGGAAAAGGTGCTCGAGGGCTAATCTTCATGACATTACGACCACCGTCTAATCTTCCAATTAAAAGGGTCTGATGTCATGGTGGGACCAATGTTAGGCGTTGTAGGTGGAGCTCGTTTCTGATTGGCTAGGTTGGATGGTGATGAGGATATGTCAGTGGGCCCAAATTTTTTAGGTGATGACAGTGCAATTAGACCTACGGTTGTAGGAATATTCTTCCCGTTTACGATCATGTGACCACCATTCGATTTGAGTTGGTTGTGCCTGGGTCTGAGGTGTCGATCATGCTGAGGTGTTCATTTCTCATTGATTTCCAACTGATGAGGTGGTTGATGAATTTTTAGAGAGCCTTGTGACTATTTTGGATAATGATCTGGGTTGTTCAATTTGTCGATAAGGAATGATATCGATGACCATGTTTTAAATTGAAACCTGCTAGCCGTTGCTTCAAATTTAAATATGTTTTTGTGGGGTTTCTTGCTAGTTTTTTACTATTGGCCATATGCAATGATGTGAGTAGCTTAGAGTTGGTGTTTTCAGAATAGTTGCAGATAGAAAATTGATGAGGAAGATCTGGGTGGCCGTCGCGTGTTGATTTCTTATTTCTTGAGGTACCATGTCGGTGGCTTTTTGCGTCAAACAAGCATTGAGGGTTGGTGCCACTTGTGACCATTTGTACTTTTAAAATACAAATATCTACCAAGATCAAATTTGAGCATTCATGATAAACCCAATTCAGAAAAATCAAGGTCATGGTGGTGGCGTAAGGTTTTCAACTTGCAGCGAAGTAGATGGATCAAGGTGGCTCGTCTGGGGGTAGTTATGGTGATGGAATTATATGCAGGGATAGATTTTTGATCGATCAAGATATTTCAATGATGCATTTATGATCAGAAATGATGGAATTAGGGTTTTCTATTATTATATGCAAAATCTATGTAACCCTAATAAGATTTTGGACTCCTCCCTGCGTGTAAGGGATATGTATATATTATTTTTAGAGCTCTTAGAGCTTAGAGTTTACAATTGTAAAAAAAAAGAGTTTTCTTTCTTAGGAGCTATCTGTGGCATTTGTTCTGCCCTTTGGCTTTTGCAGTTTGTAATCTTTCATTGATTTATCAGATTCAATAAAGGCTTTCTGAGGCATCTTCTCTGCCCTCAAGTCTTTCCCTTGTCTGTATTTCTCTTATTGAGTGTAATATGTCGACTTTGTTAGAGAAACCTTGGAGTTCCATAGCCCTTCTTTCTTTCAGCTTATTTGTGCACTATTGTGTCTGATTTGATTTGAGTGAGTTTGTCGGTATAACTCAACCCCCTGTCATTATGTCTCATTCTTGTGCCTTTTGTTGAAGAGAACGTTTGCTTGTAGATCATAGTTTGAGTCTTTTGTTTAGACCTCTCTGTGAAACACTTATGCAAGCCTATTTAGGAAGATTGTGTTCTATTAGATGTGAGAGCTTTCATGTTAGTTTGGTCAATATATTATATTTCTACCATTTCGATGTATCACCTAGTAGGTAGTTTGCTTCAGTTATTTCCCTTCAGCATTCCTTATATCCCTTTCCCCTCAAAAGTTTACTTTTTTGTCAGAAAGAAAATTAAGGTCATTATCCAAGAGGAACTAGCCTAGAACCTAGAGGTTTCATCTCAGTTAGCAAAGGTCCCACAACCTGGAGATGATCCCAAAGTTATACTAGGTTATCAAGACCAAGAGATCTTGAACCAAGGGTGCAAACTTAGTGTATAACAGGATGTTTGGTCAAATGTTAAGTGTTATTCATGCTTGATTGCATTATGTTCTTGAGTATTTCATTGGTCCACATGTTGAGTATTCTACATGTGTCATGTATTATGCATCTTCTTAGCATGTGTGTTAGCCACCCCTTGCTTTAGTGTTTTTCTTATGTTTGTGGTTGGGCTAATATCTCTATGAGCATGGTGGGGTGGGCCTTCAGGTTCTACGTGGTAGGGTGGCATTGCAAATCTATACCACTATTGGGGATCGACATATAGGGACATAATTCCTCCAAACTTAGAGTGTTTGAGCATTGAGTGCTCCATGTTACACTTCACCTAACTTGTGTTGTACATACTTATATGTTGCTTCAGATATGTACTTAGAGAAATTTCATTGATGTGTATGTATTTGATCTTTATATGCACATGTTTATATGTGATCTTATCATTATGATCTTTGTGGCATTAAGATATGCATTATATTGATACTTGATGTTCTTGATCATTATCGTAGTTTCTTGTATGCTTTTATTTATGTATTAGTGATACAATCAAGTGATCATAGCCTCGATATGCATGTATTTGGTACTCCCTGGTGTGGAGCTATATGTTTTTAAGTGACACATTAGAGTCAACATAGACATAATTGTATTCAACTGTATTTTATTGCTCTCTTGGGCCAAAATCCCCAATTGGCATTTGCATCTAATCATTTATGTCTCCACCTCTTTGGATTGGCATCTGTGTCTGGTCATTGAAATCATCACCTCTCTAAACATAGACTTTTGTCTCATAAAACCTTTTACTATGGATCATTTTCTATGAAAATCAATGTGTGCATAGATCAACATCTTTGCATATTGATTGACATCTTCGACTCGCTAGTCTGAGACTTTTTATCTTAGAATTTCACCCGTCATGAATTGACATCTCCATTGATTGGTGTCTCCACAACCAAACCCATGTCTCCACTTGCTTTCAATGTCTCCGTCCATTTTGGTTTTACAATAAGTTTTAGGAGCTAGGTGATTTTATTATTCCTTTGGGTTGGTTCCTTGAGGGTTCTTCAATGTCCTTTAGGCCCTAACAAGCCAATTTCAACACCAGGACCATACATAAAATGTAATTCTTCCTTTCTTATACTTAAGTTACATTTTATGTATATACTTTTAGGATGTTTGAGAGTGGTTTTAGCTTCATAGGGGTTAAGATAAAGATTCTAGATTTTGAGGATTTTTAGGAAATTTTAGACTTAGCCAATTTGTAGGAATCAACATATTGTCTTCAGCATGATTCCTAGTGGAATCTTGATTGTAACCCTACATCCTTAACTTGTGCACAATCATTTGAGGATAATTGCTTATTGTATATGTGTTTGTACTATGGCTAGTTTGGTAATTTACATGTATGTTTAACCATGTTACGAATATTTACTTTGGGCTTAAAATGAATATCAATTATATGGATTGAGGATGGAAATTAGTTAGGCTCCTCCTAGTTTATCCATGAGTTCTCATTGTCCTAGCCTCTTTTGGTCCATTAATGATGTTTGAATCCTTGAAGGGAAATCTTGGGAACGTGTATTCTTTGTTATGGGTATGTGGTTGTTGGTGGCTTGGGAACCGTTGGAAGTGTTGTAAGACTTGTGCTTGTGTCTAAACATGTGATTTTAATATTTTTATCTTTATGATGTATGTTATCTTGTTTATGAGATGCTTTGATGATGCACTTAGTTACTTATTACTTATGCTTTGATATCTTGTTTCAACTAAAAAATTGTTAAGTGTGTGTTTTACCATTTGTTTCCAAGGGTTCCCGGGTGGGTAATTACACCCTATCTCACCTCATTTCATATCATGAACATAATAGAAAGCATTCATTATTGTTCAGAAATCAATAATTCAAGAGTCATAAAGTTCAAGCATCAAAGTATTCATCTCAAGCAACCAAAGTGTCTTCTTCTATAGATCTAGTTGTTTTCCTCATCGAAGGCCAAGAAAAGGAGTTTTCTATCTATTAGTAAATAGATTTGTCCTTTTATAAATACTTTCAAAATGACTCCTGAATGCCCAAATCGAAAGACAAAAATTAAGACTAACAGTTGAGTCACTTGCAATGGTTATGTGCAAGTGCTCTCTAAATTTTGATATGAAGGTACATCTCCCTTCATTGGATTTACAATGAATTATATTTTGATTATGTCTTAACCAGAAGGTAGAGAAGGCACATTAACATTCATCCATCAACATGGAATGAATGCGATTACAAACTTTAATAACTTAAAAGAAAATTAAATATATGGCACAAATACCATCTAATCAATCTTCCCACTACAGAGAAACAAGAGGGAGATTAAACGTTTCATTTTACATATATGAATGCACAAAACCTATAGATTTCATAACACACACACACACACATACTTGACAAGATGGAACATGACAATATCTAAAAATATGAATGAAACAACCAACACACTAATTTCAACCTGAGAAAGATATATTCAAACCAACTGATCTATAAGATATATTCCTCTTTATTTTTAAATACATAATAAGAATGACCAACATATCATTTTATCCTTGCACCAAAGTCAAGCTCTGCAAAAATAAAAATATGTTTCCCTCTTTCTATGTTACAATTACATAACTAAAAATATTTCCCTCTTCTGGTAGCACATCGACTTCCAAAAGAAAAATAAGAAGAATCCCCTCTTCTTTGTTTCTTTACATGTATATAGTCTCCCGAAAAAGTGGAGACTTTTTCAATTTTAATAACTGATTCTTGGAGGGTTTTTTTTACATTCTTCTTGCTCGCGTAAAAATCTAAATTTTTATGGAAAAAATTCCATAAAGTCATGGAATGGTTTAGCTACTCCCATGATTTTCTCTTTTTAACTAATTCTTGATAAAGAGAAATAAAATAATTTCTCTTTAATTATTGTTGTTCTAACTGATTTAAAATATTTTTAGAATGTTTTAGTTGTTGCTTTTAAAACTGATTTAAAACATTTTAAAGTGTTTTAAATTACTACATTTGAGAAAATATTAAAATAATATACCATATGAGAACATATGGTTATAAAATTAAATCTAGAAATATTTTAAGGCCAAAATACTAGGTGGGTCATCCTCAGATTTAGATAATTTGCAACCTTTTTTTAATGCATTTTTGGACTGTTGGATGTGTGCACATAATTGACTGTCATGTTGAAACTTGAACATTGAACCTCTAAACCTTTGAACCTTTGAACCTTGAACCTTGAACCTCTAAACCTTTGAACCACGAGGTTCAATCAAAAGGTTCAAAATTACACATTTCACCTTTCAATTGCTCTCTTTTCTTAATAATTTTTCCTTTACATTCTTGTGTGCGATGAACCTTGAACTTTGAACCAAAAATAAGTACAATGGTTCAAGTTCAATATCAACCAACCTTCTTTTCTCTTTCCACATTTACATAGGTTCTAGTTCAATGAACCTTGAAGCTTTGAACCTATGAACCTTTGAGCCTGTTGATGTTGGTTCAAAGTTATAGAATTTTCCCCAAAATCATTTTCCATCATTAATCTCTTTTCCTTCACATTTTCATTCCCCTTGAACTATTGAATTGTTTGAACCTTGAACCTTGAACTTTTGAAAAGGTTCAAGTTCAATGGTTCAACACTTTACTCCTTGCAAACTTGAATACTAAAAATGAAAAACTTAGGCATGACTAATGAACATCAAATGTGTTGTACCTCTATAAAATTGTTGAGCCTTTGAATTCCCTAAACTAGCTGAACTTACTAAACCAAATGAACTTTTTGAACCCTTGTTCAAATGTTTCCTCTTTATAAAATACCATCTTCACATAATATTATGAGAAAAATCATTGAGAAAGAGTAAAAATTTCAATTTGATCATGAGATTGACTTGGTTTTAAAATTTTAAATTGGGGGACCATAAGTGGGCCAAAAATTGGCTCTATTTGGGGATGTGAACTAAAAGGCACATATAATCCATTCATGTCTTTGGTGAAGGAGAAAAATGCCTTATCCATTGGGTCACATAGTCAAAGAAAGTCATGAGCATAGGGAGCTTCATGCATATGGGAGGAGGGGAGCAGGGCAAACAGTCAACAATCCAAAAATAAAGATAAGTTAAACACAAAAATTTTATTTACAAAAGATAGGGAAAACAACTCATACCTTTAGGAATGCATCTGAAAGCTCATATGGAGCCATTGACAGGCTAGGATAAATATGATCCACTACAAGACAGGGATGCATATACTTGAAGCACCTGCAGACATAAAGCTGACATGCAAAGAAAATGGAAACTTGTTGAAATAAATAAATCATGATGCATAAGCTCATAACCAAATATCCATCTTCTATCATATATTTCTTTAATAAAAATGAGTGCATCATGTTGTATGGGCTGAACAACCACATCGTCTTCATCACTCTACATGATTCTTTTAGAAGAATGAGTCAAATCCCTAATAGGGTATCCCTTATACAGGCTATGATGTTGACCAACCTCAACTGATGGAATATTTTCATCAAATGCATGGGCTCTAAATTATATCTCATTTATCAAAATTCTTGATCAACACTATACAAGATAGAGAAGGCATGCATGTCTTTATTTTCAGAAATAAAAGGCTCTAAAATCAAGTTATCTTTAACCTCACCCATGCACAAGTTGTCTTTGTTATTTTCTTCTTCTATGACAACACCAACACAAGTGTCAGATTTCCCTTGTGGCTCCTCTTCCTCACTTTCATTAATATGCTCTTCAAATTTGCAATCAACTACATAAAGGGCATCTTTTACACATGAGGAATCATTTTCAATAATTACATCATTACATATTTGATCAGCTACTTGATTTTTCATACTGATATGAGATATTTTAATTTTTATAATATCTAGTGATGCAACTTCAAATTTTTCAGGAACACTCAAATTTTGAGCGAGAAAAAAAATCTCACCATTAGCCTTTTTTCAATATTTTGCAAAGTTTTGAATAGAGAAGGGTGCACTTCATGAGGCTAAAATTGCATGCCACCGTAGAAATTTTTTAAGAAATTATTTTGCACTGTCTCAATCACATTACTCTTTTGAGAATAAAAATCATCATCATCACTATCACTATCATCAACCATAAGAGCTACACAGAATGGTCTTTGTTGAAGCCAAGCCATGATTCAAGATTCAAAAATAGAGCCATCAATCTCTTTATGCAAAGAGATAATTCAAAAAATCTAAGAAAAGAAAGCACTGATATTTCACTTTCTATCCCCGATAGAGTCACCAAAAATCTGTTAGTAAACAGATTTGTCATTTTAAAAATAAATTACACGTGAATGCCCAAATTGAAAGACAAAATCTGAGACTAACAAATGAGTCACTTGCAAAGGTTATTTTCAAGTGCTCTCTGAATTTTGATATGAAGGTACAACTACGTTTGTTGGATTTACAATGAGTTATATTTTGATTATGCCTTTAACCAGAAGGCAGAGAAGGCACACTGACATTCATCCATCAACATGGAATGAACGCGATTACAAACTTTAATAACTTAAAATAAAATTAAATATATGGAACAAAGATCATCTAATCAATCTTCCCACTATAGAGAAATAAGAGGGAGATTAAATATTTCATTTTGCATATATGAATGCACAAAAGCTACATATTTCATAACACACACACACACACATATACTTGACAAGATGGAACAATTAATAATATCATATTTTCACAATCCATTTCAAATGTGTGTGCATTTTTGGATTTGATTGTGTGTGTTTTTAGCATCCAAAAATGCACACACACAAGATGGAACAAGACAATACCTAAAAATATGAATGAAACAACCAACGAATTAATTTCAATCTAAGAAAGATATATTCAAACCAACAAAACTGGAAGCTATATTCCTCTTTATTTTTAAAATACATAATAAGAATGACCAATAGATCATTTTATCCCTGCACCAAAGTCAAGCTCTACAAAAATAAAAATGTGTTTCCCTCTTTCTCTGGTACAATTACATAACTGAAAATATTTCCCTCTTTTGGTAGCACACCGACTTCTGGAAGAAAAAGAAGAAGAAGCCCCTCTTCTTTCTTTCTTTACATGTGTATAGTCTCTTGAAAAAGAGGAATTTTTTTCAATTTTAATAACTGATTCTTGGAGGTTTTTATTGGGGCATTCTTCTTGCTCACATAAAAATTAGAATTTTTATGGGAAAAATTCCATAAAGTAATGGAATGGTTTATCTACTCCCATGATTTTCTCTTTGTAACCAATTATTGATAAAGAGAAATAAAATGATTTATCTTTAATTACTATTGTTCCAACTCATTTAAAACATTTTTATAATATTTTAAGTAGCTGCTCTTAAAACTGATTTAAAACATTTTAAAGTGTTTTAAATTGCTACATTTGAGAAAATATTAAAATAATATACCATATGAGAGCATATGGTTATAAAATTAAATCTGGGAATATTTTAAGGCCAAAATACTAGGTGGGTCATCCTCAGATTTAGATAATCTGCAACCTTTTTTTAATGCATTTTTGGACTGTCGGATGTGTGCATGAAATTGACTTTCATGTTGAACCTTGAACCTCTAAACCTTTTAACCTTGAACCTCTGAACCTCTAAACCTTTGAACCGTGGGGTTCAATCAAAAGGTTCAAAATTACATATTTCACCTTTCAATTGTTCTCTTTCCTTAATAATTTTTCCTTTACATTCTCGTGCGCAATGATCCTTTAACTTTGAACCAAAAATAAGTACGATGGTTCAAGTTCAATATCAGCCAAACTACTTTTCTCTTTCCAATTTTATATTTAACAAAGGTTCTAGTTTAATGAATGTTGAACCTTTGAACCTGTTGATGTTGGTTCAATGGTACAAAGTTACAAAATTTTCCCCAAAATCATTTTCTATCATCAATCACTTTTCCTTCACAACTTCATAGCCCTTGAACTATTGAACCATTTGAACCTTGAACCTTGAACTTTCGAAAAGGTTCAAGTTCAATGGTTCAACACTTTCCTCCTTATAGACTTGAATATTGAAAATGAAAAAATTACGCGTGACTAATCAACATCGAACATGTTGTACCTTTGTGAACTTGTTGAATCTTTGAATTCCCTGAACTAATTTGAACTAGCTGAACTTACTGAACCAACTGAATTTTTTGAACCATAAACTTGTTGAACCCTGGTTCAAATGTTGCCTCTTTATAAAATACCATCTTCACAAAATATTATGAGAAAAGTCATTGAGAAAGAGTGCAAATTTCAATTTGATCATGAGAAAAAATTTAAATTGGGGGACCATAAGTGGGGCAACACTATCAAGGAAGGAGATCCTCATTCATCATTCAAGTCTTATATTCTCTTCAATCACGCATTGTGGAAAAGGAAAATATCTATCTCATAAGGTTTTATATTTTCATGATTTCCTTTTTGGTTTTTGTGTTGAGTCAAAGCTATTGCATCAACATATTTGATCACATTTTAAGAAGTATTAACATTTACAAGGTATGATATGCTTCATTGTTCAAATCTAGCCTCTTCTACATGACAAAACATCTTTTATTTTATTCCATTTTAAGTTTGATTCCTCAACAGTGGTTTGATTGAGGCAAACCCCATTTTAACCTTCTTTCCTTTTTTTTTTGTGTGCAGCAGCAGGTTACGGAGCTATCGGATCTTTTCTAGACAATACAAAATATTTGTAGATCCTATGAAAAAATCATTTGAAAGTGTTGAGTATAGGTTGACTACCCATTGTGTCCCTAGGTACATATCGACTAGCTGCTATGTTCTTGCCTTTTTTCATTGAAATATCTGGTGCAAGTCAGTTCTGTCTTCTAATCACCGTTTCTGTCAATTTCCACTCAATATCAACTTTTATTAGTCTAGTTTAATCATCTTTTTAGTATCTTTTCTATTATATCGCTTTCATGCTTCAATCATTCTTCACTTTGTAATTTACACATTCAAGGAAGAATAGATTTGATTCACACTATGAGCTTGATTCAAACCTTGAGGCTAGTTGGGATTTTATTTTTTCCTAATGTGTAAATTGTGAAGTGGGGAGTAATTTACACCATAGCATTGCTTCCCATTTCCCACTGTATAGGAGAAATTTTAAAAAACCAAGTAGATGGATTCCTAGTAGAAATAATGTTGGAAGAGAAGGATTCTATTTTGATACAAGATCAAGAGCTCACTGTTCCTATTCGTAGACTTAAGGAGGTAGGAATGCCAAATGTTTTCGGACCACTAACAAGCATTTCCAATAAAATATCACCTTGCTTCCCCACATTGGATACAAAGGAAAATGCATCTACCAAAAGAGAAACTCTAGATGGCAGCGAGTTTTTAGATTACCAACTGGAAACACTCTGAAATTCGGGTAAAGCAAGATAGAGGAAAATCTCTCCAAAGATAATATTGTATGGTATAAAATTTGTATTCAATTATAACTGTAACCAACACTTAATAAACCATTAAATCAAGAATTTAGCTACAAGAGTTCAAATCAAATGAACAACTAAAATCCCAAAACCAGCTTATTGCTTCCTAGTTGAAGTGAGTTTAATCCTTTTGTGATGCTCATTAGATTGGCATGAAGGATTAGTGACTTGACTACTCCAAAATGGAAGATTCAATACATGAATGAGATGCAATACTTGCATTCACCATTCCAAGATTATCTAAATATGCAATGCAAATCTAAAATGAGGCTATAATGTAAGATTAAGCTAACAACATCAATACTACTATGAAAGAAAACTAGATTCAAAACTAGATAACAATGCAAGATTATTCTAGAAATGAGCTAAACTAAGGATGTAAGAGAGCTATGAGTGCAAGAAACTATGATGAAATCAACTAAAAACTCAAGATGGCACTAAGAACTCAAAATAGCATAATAACTCTAGAATGCACAAAAATGATCAAGAATGGGACCCTTGAGCCAAGGAAAATCTTCATTTTAAAGAAAGTGTCTCAAGAATGAAGGGTGGAGATTAAGAGGCAAAAGATTTTAGGTAGAGATGGGTGGTGAGGGAGAGATCAATCCATGTGAAAGAATCCAAGAATTTTGATTGGTTGAGCTTGATTGGAGAATAAGACAAAATAGAAAATCCCCTTTTAATTATCATTTAATCAAGATTAAGTTGCACACTTATGTGGGAAATGTGCTCTTTTGATAAAAATGGCTAGGACTTGATATTAAAAGGAAGCTTTTGACAATTAAATGATTTCCAAGATTTGATCATATTATAAATAATGTATGCTTATTTTTTAGAAATGATTTAATTATGCAAGGGGGATTATCCATGTTGCTTACATAATTATGTCTAGTAAATTATGCCTTTGAGATTTAGAATTTTTCTTAAAGAAAATTAATTGAAATTAGGGACTTAGGATTTACTAGACAAAGTTTAGGTCATTACATTGCCCCTTTTTGAATCGATGTGTGAATTGTGCATTGATTCAAAGAATAGATTGCAGATAAGTTAGATAACAACCTGATATGAAGCGATGGGACTATTTTTGATAAGGAGAACCGACTCTGAACTTGATCAAAGGAAGACCAATGGGAGATTAAAGATATCAGCTTTGAACTTGATTGAGCAAAGACTGATGAGCAAGACTAGAGTATCCAACCTGTTATGATGCAATGAAACTAAATGTTTGTCCAACGAGTTTGAGATAACTGCTTCAAAAAAAATTATGAGGAAGCCAATCACCTAATTAAGAGATAATATCAAATTGATATGAGCATTGACGAACCTGATCTACTTTTTTAGAGAGATGTAGAGAATCTCAACTTGATATGGTTCCTGATGAAGTTGAGATGCCCTAATCCATGAAGCTTGAATTGATTTTCTAATTAGGTTTGATTGCATAAGAAGATTTACTATATTGTCATGCCCCCTCAGAATTGAAATAAAAATGAGGCAGAGGGGTTAGAGCTCGATTTGAGTTATTTTGAGGTTCTGTTGACCATATTTGACTACAATTTGACCAGACTAAAATCACTTGGATGCGGTATATTTGAATTGGATTGACCTTAGGAAAGTGATAAATGAAGGTGGAAGCAAGCAAGAAGCAATAGTGTCAATGGTCAACAACATTTGACCAAGAAGGGTTGACTTTGTAATTTGACTAGGTAAACAAACTCAAATTTTGATTTCGATCCAAAATATGGATTTAGGACGTTTAAATTAGCTAGGGGTGCAATTTTTGTGACATTCTAAGCACTTTAAATTTTAGGTCAAAATCTATAAAAGGGGCTCGGAGGGGTCATTTTTTAATCATTGACTTTCAAAGCCTAGAGCCTTTCAGAGAGCAAGATATGTCAATTTCAATTTGTAATCACTGATTTGAGCTTCAAAGGAGGTACAATTGACCTTGAACTTATGGTGCACCAGTAAGTACTCGATCCTAACTTGTATTTTTGCAAATTTGAGTCGATTTTGTTAATTTTTGCACGCATTTTAGGGATGTAGTTCAGTTTATCGTGTGATGAAATGGTTTCATTGCACCCCTCTTTGTTTGTTATAGTATGATAAACTAGAATCATATATTGTATCACACCCTTCTTTGCCTTTCATCATATGATGTGCACCCTCGTATCGTACGATACAGGGAACTTTATCGTATTGAGGAATTGTATCGCATGACTTAGTGAGTTTCATCATACGATAAAATAGATTTATTTGTTTCATCACATGAGCCAAATTTACATTGTTTGCCTTGCTTTTGAAATACTTCTTACTTCATATCTCATTTGTAGCCTTGAAGAGATGCTCAATGATTACTTTTTGGTACTTTGATGCTTAGTATGGATAGATTTTGCTCATGATTTAGATTGAAATTGATACCTTATTGTGTGTTCCTTTTGCAGATATGATTACCCAATATTATCTTCTGGTGCACCTACCCACAGGCCTTGAGACTTGTCTTTTGTTTATCTTAGTAGGAGTTAGGTTTTCTTGATCAGTGTGGACTCAGGAAGCTTGTCACTATGCCTGACATCTGTGTTAATCATAGGTTAT
The DNA here is from genome assembly GCA_027943335.1 of Chamaecyparis obtusa. Classification (NCBI taxonomy): domain Eukaryota; kingdom Viridiplantae; phylum Streptophyta; class Pinopsida; order Cupressales; family Cupressaceae; genus Chamaecyparis; species Chamaecyparis obtusa. Next base: position 370,236 of record BSBK01000963.1, read on the forward strand.
TGACCGCGTTAGCTAAGTAGTTCCACAGTGAGCACAATACCTTCCATTTTCCCACTAGTGAGATTACTATCACTCCTAAGGGCGTGTATCAGATCCTTAGATTGCCTATAGCTAGAGAGTTAGTCTTTTATGATCAGGATCCGACAAAGGGGATCGCAACACCAAGGCAGGTCTTTGTTGATGATACGATCCTAGATCAACACATCACCTAGGATTAAATGCTAACGTAGTATGGTCAGACCTATCTATTGGCGTGCGTGCTAGAAGGGTAGATTAGTTGTGTCACTACACTTGACTAGAACCAGCAAGGGTTCTACTACAATTGGGGCCAAATTTTATATGAGATACTGAGAAGGCCTCATAGATTTAGATGGGGAGTATACCTACTATTCCATATGTACAAGGAGTTACATGAGATTGTATACTGGTGAGGTCAAAGCATGGAAACTAAAGTTATAGTACTATAGATATAGGCATGGGAGCATATTCCTATAGCTCTCCCAATGACACAAGCTACCCTAGGAGAGGATATGCCTTATATTTTTTGTTATACAATTTATATCCACCAACCCAATTTGGGAAAGACTACATTTTGGCACTGACATCTAGATGATCTTTTTTCTATGGTGTGGTAGCCATACATAGGCTATGATCGATGGTTAGGGTCTTCTTGAGAGATGTCATACATATTTTCCAGCAGGCCACTGATTGGAAGGTATGCTTCTGTTATATTTTGAGATACTATTGTTGTTACATTTTTCACATCCTTGTATACTTTATGCTTTAGTCTTGACATGATTCATAACTTTGTAGGTACACTCCCATAGTCAAGCATTTTTATATTCACAAAGTCTGGCGACAATTCGGTCGGAGGTAGGATATGCTAACCAAATTTTTAGCATAGGCTCAGTTTCTTGATGAGGAGGAAGACTAGGGGTCACGACCTATCTACGTAGTGGTCATTTAGGAGCTGAGAGATTTGATTGGGGTCAAATGGGAGTACCTTCCTAATGTCATATATGTTAGTGTTACCCCCACATATAGTTAACATCTAATCGACCATCCTTTTCCCAAGTTCATGGATCCAACGGAGCGAGTCTCCAAACTAGATGAGGAGGATCCAGCTGACAATCTACAGGGTAGAGGAGATGGGAGAGAGGTAGGTAGAGGAGAGAGAGGGAAGAGAAGTAAGGGATGAGGGGATCTGAGGGTGAGAAGTAGTATGCCACATGGGGATAGGGGATCTTTAGGGTCAATGGGAAGTTGTTGTTGTCATAGAGGAGGAGCTATTAGGGGAGGAGGGGGAGATATTGGTGAGACAGAGGGTGGAACTTGGACACTTCTTGAGGATAGACCAGCAAGAAATACCAATTAAGGGTGAGGGGAAGCCAATGGAGGAGGTGGTGACATAGGCACCACCGGTTGAGGCACCAAGGGAGGGGGTCCAGATGATAGGGATTAGCGGATTGCATAGCTGGAGGTAGATTTGATCGAGGCACAAATGTAGAGGGAAGTTGTTGAGGCCTAGTTACAAGATAATGCTCATCAGATTCGAGAGCTTCATAGTGCTTGAGACCATATCCAACAAAAAATGACATACTAGGCATCCTGAGTGTCTTATTATTATGCATTATACATCAGGGTGGTACCAGTTGCTGATAGATCACCATTGTACACCTAGTTCACTGTACAGTCAGAGGGAGTCATGTCGATGCTAGTGTCGACAAGAGAAGATGCCCCTCCTCCTCCACCCTGATCAGACAAAGGGAGGGAGTCAGTCTTGATTTCCCCTTTCTTACATCTTATCCCCTTCTCCCATTTTTATGTACTCATTTCTATATCTACATCGAGGATGCACCATTTTTGTACTCAAAGCTTTTTTGATCTTTTGATATTACAAGATATGTTGTTATACTAGATTTGTGAGATATATATGACAAATAAATTTTTATTATAGCTATTATCTCTTCTCTTTATGTGTTATGTCTTTGATCATGATATATGCTTATGTATATTATTGTTGATTGATGGTTCACTTTATGCTCATGTTGATATATCTCATTTTATACTTATGTTACTGATTCCCATGTTGAAATAGCTTTACATCATGCTTATGTTACTAATGTTGCATAGCATATATGGATGTTTGATGATGCCTCTACTTTCAACTCTTACATCATGTATGCTCTGATATGTATTTCTTATATCATGTTGTATCATAATGAAAACTTAACACTCTCCACCCCTTTCATGATGATATTAGCCTAGATTCTTGTAGATACTATTCAAACTCAATGAAAGATGTTGTAGTTGATCACCTCGGTAAAGAGAAAAGAAGGATGGCTCAAGGGAACCAAGACCCAAGACTACAAAGCAACCCTAAAATGAAATGTAGCCTAATACACAAGTCAATTCACTGATTTATAGTCATTTGTTTATTATCATTTGAGTGTTTACGGACATCGGGATCGATACAACCTTCACTAGTGCAAGAGCGACCATGAAGATATAAATATGACCTTATCAGATATATGTAGGAAACATATGCAATCATTGAGGAACAAGAGTTGAGATGACCTGAACATTGTTTCTAGTTTGATATTGTAAAATTCCACTTGTATCAAGGCATAGGCTATTGAGATAACCATGAGTGTCATCTTATGTAGCACACATATGCAACATAAAAGGAGACAATTCCAAGCTCTCCTAAATATCCAAATAAAGTGGGTCAAGGTATGTGTGGCATTCCAATCGTGATGGAGGCTCCTATCATAGACAACCAATTTATTAGACAACTTAGGATCATTGAAATCTATTCCACAAGAAGAAATCAAAGAAAATTGTTATGCCCCCAATCGTGAGTCTCTATTCATGTAAACAGCACTGAGAGACCTTAGAATACGTAACCAATGATAACAGATACAACACAATAAAATAAGTTCAACATATCTCACTCATTTCATTTTTCAAAGTTTTATGTTTGTGTTGGGTGCTAAGGAACATCATTGTTCTTGTGTTAAAGTGTGTGTGTGATGTGAAAGTGCAGGATACAATATGTGTTGAGAAACATGGTGATGTCTAGATAGGTAGTGTTGAGAAAAATTATGGGATTGGGGTATTGAGAAACATCAATTAGTGTGTTAGTGGAAAATTGTCCATCGAAAAAGATTGGTATACTGACTCTGGTTAAGCTCGAGTGACTAAGCAAGTGGTAAAGTAGTGATAACTTAGATAGATAGATGATGATTTCCCCCAAGTGACAAATAAGAATTAAGGAAAAATCTAAGACCAACTCTAGTCCAAGATGGCACAAAGGAGGCAGACATCAAAAAATAGATGCAAATAAGTTTGATGACAACATGAGAGCTCAGCCACATGTTGATAGATGGAGCACTAGTTACAAGTGATGCCTATTTTCCAGGTTTTCACCACTTGGAATTATAAATATTTTTCCACCAAGGCGTCTGCTTCTAGGTTTTCACTAAAGCTATTTTTTAATTTTTTAATTTTTAATTTTTGATATATTTTTTTAATTCATCAAGGCACCTATTTACCAAGTTTTCATGAGGAGGATCATTTTTTTAGGACTTTATAAGTTTTTTAGAATTTTTCTAGGATGATAAGTTGTTGTACAAGATACATAATGTCTAGTTGTAGAACCATTTCAGATAGAGAGTGTTGATAGGATCTAAGAGAACTTCTCCTTATGAAGTAGCTAGCTGATAAGCTCCAAAACTAAACATTTTAGTAATGACAAAATGACCTTGCCAGTTAGGTTCAAATTTTCCCTTTTGTTCTCTATGTTGTAGATTTTTTAGGTTCTCTCAGAGAATGAGGTCACCAACCTGAAAGTCAAGGTGACATAACTTCTTGTTATAGTCCTTAGACATTCTCTTTTATTAAACTCTTAGATGGTCAAATGATTCTTTTCTACATTAATCAAATAATTATATCTCTCGAAGTCGAGAGATTCTGTAATCTTCATATGTGACAAGTCCTTGTAGTGATACCCCAAGTGATGGTATTTCGACTTTGATTGGTAGGATTTGCTCAGAACCATACACTAGTGAGAATGGTGTAGCCCCTATAGGTGTTGTGATACTTGTTTGATAAGCCCATAAATTTGGATTCAACTGCAAGTGCCAATCCTTTCCAGACTTGTTAATTGTTATGTGCAATATCTTAAGGATTATTTTATTTGAAGCTTTTGTTTTCCATTCCCCTAAGGGTACTATATAGAAGAGGAATGATGTGTGATGTGAAAATTAGTATAGAGATCATCAATATCTTTGTTCTTGAATTTTCCCCTGTTATCTGTGACAATTGAAGAAGGAATTTTGTATATGTAAATTATGTAGTTGATAATGAACATGGCCACTTGTTTCCTTATTGTCTTGATAAGAGGTAAAAACCCAACCCACTTAATGAAGTACTCGGTGGCTATGATAATGAACTTGTGTCCATTTGAGGATGAAGGATATGTCTGACCTACAAGATCGAAAACCCATTATTGAAACGGTTGGTGAGTGATAAAAGGAAATAATTCCCTTGCAGGAGCGTGGATTAGATTTCCATATAACTGGCATTTTTGACAAGTCTTGGCATATTGAACAACATCATTCTCCATGGTAGGCCAATAGTAACCAGCTTTGAGAAGCTTATTTGCTAAGGAAAGATCGTTCAAGTGCGATTCACATATACCCTCATGAGCCTCCTTAAGTGGTCTTTCAGACTCCTCATGCTCTAAACATCTAAGAAGTGTATCATCAAGACCTCTCCTAAATAATTCATTTGTGATGATGACATACTAAGAGGCATTTCAAATGAGATTCTATTTTTCATTCTGGGAAAGAGAGTCATGGATGGTTTGATCTTTAAGGTAGGTGTATATTTGGCTATAGTGGGAAGTGTTGAGAGAAATGATAGTGTAGACTATCTAGGATTCAGGTGTGTTGTAAGAAAGGAAAGGGAGTTCTTACACCAAGAAGTCATAGTGAAAATGATGTTCTTCCAACTGTAGCATTGAGGCTAAAGTAGCCATAGTGTCTGCTACTTTATTTTTTGCGTGTGGTATCTACTGAAAGGTGACAAATACAAAGTACTTCTTTAAGTCACCAATCATACGCTTATAGGGAAAGAGTTTTTAATCCTTATTATAGTATTCATCATTGATTTGATTGACCACAAGCTGGGAGTCACCATAGACATGCAGTTCTTCAATTTTCCATTCAATAGCCAATTTTAGCCCATTAGCCAATGCTTCATATTTTTCCACATTGTTGGTACATGGGAAGATCATTTTATAAGCCTTTGGAATATTATAGCCTTGGGGAGAGACAAAGAGAACACCAACACCCACACTTTGATGTGTAAATGATCTGATGAAGTACATCTTCCAAGGATGTTGTGTTAAGTGCATAATGGACTCATCAAGAAATTCAAAAATGAGAGGTTGTGTGTCTTGCAAAGGTGCATCTGCTAGCTGATCTACCAAAAATTGTCCTTTTATTTCTTTTGATTCAATGTATGTGTACCATCTTAAATTGGACTCACTTCAATTTATGACCTTTTAACTCCTCTTTAATATGTTTTGCATTTTACAATTGCACTTTGAGCACACACCCTTTCCCTTTTTCTCTCTCTCCTAGGTGAAATTGAGGTAGGACCTAACATTTTCTTTTGTATTTCCCTATTTTTCATACATAGGCCAAGATAGGATCTAATTTCTAGGCAGCCTCCTTTTTCTAGGCCTATTTTTCTTAATTTAACTTCAGATTATCAAACCCTGATATATATTACACTCAGAATTCCTACAGATCTAGAAGCTGAGTTATAAACCCAAGATCCTAGCACCTCAGGGAATAGGTCCTAGGTGGTTGGGGATTATTGGGTGCAAACCTATTTTTAAAGTTTCGGTAATTCCCACTCATTATAGTCAGCTCCTATGGGGGTAATTTCAAAAATTCACTATAAAAAGACACTCAAAGGCTTATTTTTCAACAAGGATGATATAATAATGGATGATAGAAGCAAGGTACAAGCATGTATGGACAGCCCCAATATGACATAAAGAAATTGCAAGGTGTAAACTAAGGGCTACATCTCTTTCTTTCATTACAAAGTGAGGACTTCATTAATAATTCAAGCATTCAAGAAATTACATGACATCATGGAGATGCAAGGGGATCGTGAAGATGGTTAGAGTACTTTAGCCATGGGGGCTTGGTATGGTTTCTATGATATGTTTAGATCTAATCTTTATCTCTTCATATTCTTACAAATTCATACATACACATATATGCTAGGGTTTCACTTATAGAGTAGATTCTTAGCATTTATATCTCTTTTACATTCTAGATCTACAATATAAGATTCATGAGCACTACATACACACACAAATTTTTCCTAAACAGTTATTCATGGAGGTGGGAATCACCAAAATGAGGGTTGACTAAGGAAAACCCCTTTATAGCCACCCACACACACACATTATGTCACAGACTTGTAGGTTATCAACTAGATAGCTACAGATCTGGAGGTTATAGACTGAGAGCTATCATGAGAACTCAGGTTGACTTCAGAAAAGTGCCTCAGGAACACGGTGACTTGGTCAACATGTTTTGGAACATTGTGACATAGTCAACCTGTTCCCGACAACTTGATATTTTTATAATTTTTTGGGTTTTCAACCATGATCGGGGATTTGTAGTCATAAATTCAACTACAAGTCTAGATCTTCTATTTTTAGAGAGTAAAAGCACATTCCTTCACACATTTCGAGGCAAGTACCCTATCATTTTTTATCTATTAGGATAGATATGTTTTTGTATCGTAATTGGGTTGATTGCATTCACCTGGTTTTTAGAATCATCTTACATTTCTTACTTAAATTAGTTCTTTCAATTTTTGTCATCTTTATAATTGAATTACATTGCATGAAAGAGACCTTTCTAGTGTACTTCCTTAATATAACTTGGGTTTCACATTTGCACTTCCTATCGCCTTTGGGTTTTGCTAATCTAACCTAGGTTATATTGATATTTATGCTTGGAAGCCCCTCTTTCTCTTGTATTGAGTGGCTTAGGGAGAAAGTATTGAACTTGATATACTTAGTTCGCATTATTAGACTCATTGATGTCATTTTCCCCCTAGACAGTATGTAATGTCAAACTCACTAAGAATCATCATCCATTTTACCAACTGTCCAGTTAATGTTGCTTTGCTTAACAAGTACTTGAGAGGATCGATCTTTGCAATCAACTTTGTAGAGTGTGCTATCATATATTGTCTAATTTTTTTAGAAGAAAACACCACTACCAAGAAAGCCTTCTTGATAACTATGTAATTTACCTCATAAGAAACCAATGTTCTACTTATATAGTAGATTTCTCTTTCATGACCTTGAGCATCATGTTGCATGAGCAATGCTCCCAAAGAAGTAGTAGCTTATATGTAGAGTAATAGAGATTTACCTACAATAGGAGCCATTAGCATAGGAGGATTTTCCAAGTACTCTTTGATCTATTGGAAGTTCTTCTTGCAATCCTTCTTCCATTTGAAAGTCACACCCTTACGTAGAGTCTTGGTTAAGGGTTGCGCTTTATCAATGAGCTATGAAATAAATCTTCTTATTGATTGTAGCTTGGTATGCAATGTTTGCATCTAACTAATATTATGAGGTGGTTGCATTTATAGTATAGCATTCACTTTAGCATGATCCACTTCAATACCTCATGTTGAGATAATGTATCAAAAAAATTTCTTGAGGTAACCCCAAAAGTGCACTTCTTTGGATTGATTCATAGCTTGAATTGTTCCATTCTTGTGAAGATTTTATCCAAATCAACAAGGTGTACATCTCTGTAGTAGATTTAGCTAATGTGTCATCAACATACTCTTCCATGTTCATGTGCATCATGTCATGAAATATAGTCATCATTGCTCGTTGATATGTTGTACTCATATTTTTTTAGTCCAAAGGGCATGGTGTTCCAGTAGAAATATCCCCAAGCACAAGTGAATGTCATCTTTTCTTGGTCTTTAGGTGCAATACGTATTTGATTATAACCATAAAATCCATGCATTATGGAATACATCTAGAATCTAGAAATAAGATCCACAATCATGTCTATATTGGGCAATGGGAAGTCATCTTTGGGACAAGCTTTATTTAGGTCTCTAAATTTTGTACATACCTGTATTGATTTGTATACTTTTAAAATAGGTACAATATTGGAGATCCATTCCACATAGTCTATAGCTCATATGAATGTAGCTTTGAGTAACTTTTCCAACTTTTCCTTAACCAATAGTGCTATGTGAGGATGCATCTTTCTTACCTTTTTTTTCATTGGTTTCACACCTGGTGCAATAGACAAGTGATGCATGATGAGATTTGTGTCTAATCCAGGCATGTCAAAATAAGACCATGTGAAATTAATCTTCTTTTCTTTATAATTTGTGGATTTTTTGATGTGCCCAAGTTTACTTCTTGTGTAGGCTCTATAAGCATTGAAGATCGCTCCTGAAGATGTGCATGGATGATATCAATTATCTCATCCACGAGTGCCTTAGAGAGGTTTTCATCATTGGATACATCTTTTATTTTTACTATTTGTTACACTTGTATTGTGATTTGCTCTCGCGGTCAATTATTTTGTGCAAGTAAAAGTCTTAGTTAAAGTTGAACTTAAACCTTCCTAAGTTCAAGTTCAAGTTCAAATTTTGTCGAAGGTCACAAGAAGATTGCAATCCTTAATGTTGTTGGTCTTTTAGTCGGTAATATGTAAAATTTGAACTTGAACCTTGAACCTTTCTAAGTTCAAGTTCAAGTTCAAGTTTGAAGGTCTGATTGATGGAATATTCTGGTCAAATAACTAACTCTCTACAAGTAAATTTTTTTAAAGATTATCAGACCTGAGCTTTCGAAGGGGTTTTATGTGAAGTCCAAAACCATCACATTTGATGGGGGAGCATAGACATGACATGCCATGATGAAAGACAGCTGGCAGCTCATAGTGCCTATCTAGGGGTTTGATATTGGATAAACTGGTTTAAGCTTTATCAGTAAAATGGTACATATGGATTACCAATTAATGGTTAGATTAAGATACAAAAACTCTCAACATATCATTTGCAGTGCAACATTGGAACCAGAACATTTAATTGCCTTTCCTGGTTGTATCAACCATCTTGCATAAATAAAATTTTGATATGTTTAGAAAATTAGCAGGCTGAAAAATAGGTCTTGGTGCAAGGACCATAACTTTTGACTCCACCGTTGGATTTCTCTCATCTTTGGATATGTTGTTTGAAGTAAAATCTTCTAAATCTTCACCAGAGGGATTTCCATAATTAAATATGGTTTGAAATATATTAATAACATAATATTGGTCTATAAAACTAGACATGTTTCCAGATTTTTATGATGACAGGAAAAATAGTCTTGGTGTGGGACTCATAACTCTCAACTCAACCATTGGATCTTCCTAGATTTTGGATATGTTTTCCAAAATCAACTTTTCTAAATCTTCATTTAAGTGATTAAAGAAATATGCTTGGGTTAAAAAGTTATGCATGACTGTGTAGAGGCCTATCAAGAAGACCAACAACCTCTTACTTTGACAGAATATGTGTTAAAAATGACAACTCCATTTCACAAGCTCCTGTAGAAATTTTGTTTGAAGATTACAAGTCAGGTGGAAGAATACCTATGTATTACCAACTAACCATATTAAAGTAATGTTTGGTTTTCATAACTGAATATTATAAGGGGATTTATTAAAGTTGTTAGAGTAAAGTATTAATTATATTAATTAACTTTACTCCCTTCTTAAGATGTCAACACTTTTATTTTTAGTTGTTTATATTTAAACACACATGCACTAGTTGATTTAAACTTATGCACTAGTTGTTTTAAATATAAACTTGCATGCATTAGTCTTGTAATAATTTAACTAATTATTACATGCACTTCTATTTTTTAGGTTTGCCTTTCAAGGCTTTCGATCTCCTTTATAAGGATGATCCATTGTCCATTCAATTCATTCATTATTTGAGGATATTTTCTTCTTCATATTTTTGAGTCAAACCCTTGGCCTCTTCTTGTCTCTACTTCCTTGTAACAAATTTTTGTATGCAGGTGATCTTTGGGTTTTGTGGATTTGTATTGCTCAAATCCTACAAAAGTTTTATTAAAAATTTAGAAAGTATTCAGTTTTCAAGAATCAGTTATTTAAAACTAAAAGTTACATGAAAGTAAAGGCTTCTCCATATTTTTCTTTAAATGGGGAAAACAGTGATGGAGTTTGGGTTCTCTTTTTCTTCTTTTCTGTGAGTCTTGTGGTTGCATGGGAGGAAGGAGAATGTATTTTTTTGGATTGATTGTAACAGAGAGAGTGGGGAATTAGTTTATTTTTCTGCAACTTGATTGTACTGCCAGAGACAAAATGATTATGTAGTTATTTTGTTATGTTTTCTTGAAATAAAGAGGAATATTTACATGTCAGATCTTGAGGTATGAACATTTATTTTTCTGATTGAAAGCAATCTTATGGTTGTTTCTTTCTTATTATGGGATACAGTCTTGCAATATTATGTCAAGAATCTGCATGTTTGTAAATCAGTTGGTTGACAAATTTGTAATTTGCAGAACAAGTCATGTAATTCTCTCAATTTTCTCTGTAATGTGAAAGACTTGGTAGATAGTCCTGTGGTTGTTTTCTGGTTTTTCTCTCATCACCAACTTGTCAATCTTATAATTGCATTCATCTCATAGTGATGGGTGAATGTTAGAAATCCTTTGTGTCTTCTAGTAAAAGACATAACCAATTATTTAATTTATTGAATATCATTGAAGATGGAGTTGTACCTCACAATTTAGAGGAAAGCTATCAATTTCATGATAGCCTTTCCAACTGTTAGTTCAATTTGTCTTCTAAATCTAGGCATCTAAGAGTCATTTGTGAGACATTTCAATGAATACAAATTTGTTTACTAACACTATTTTTATATTTGATGATGCCACAAAGTGGTTTTCACCATCTTATCAATTTTTCTTTTTTATTTTATTTTTGTGACTAAGATACTTGATATCGTCTACTAACATGTTGTCACTCGTTGCGCTGGTGTAAGAGGGAAAAGGCTCAACAACATTGAAGATAACATGAAAGGTCATGATCATTAGTGAAGGACAAGAGGTTCTCAAGTGTTCCATTCGATCAATTTAGGGTAGACAAGCAGTAAGGAACCAACAGGTTCAAGAGAAAAGACTCTAGTATCATCATCATTGTTCATGGTTGTCAAGGATAAGTCAATAAAGTTATCTTCTATAGAATTGTGTTGAGTGTGACTCATCGTAGGATCATTAGAGGAGTTATAAGAAGTGTTTTGTGAACCTAACCATCTTGATCTATTCTCAAAGTGAAGATTAAGGTCTCGTTCAACCTCCTCTCTTTGGTGAATAAATATTTGTAGAGGGACCATCATAATCCTAGATCTTGAACCAAAATTATAATTGGCATTCTAAGGGAGAACTATAGGAGGACTATTAATAGGTGATGCTTCCTCTTCAGATGAAACTTGAGTAGGAGGTACTATAATAGGTTCAGTAGCTAGAAGATCTAGACTACCTTATAAGTCATGTTGTGTGCTATAACTTTCACCAACCTCAAAAGTGTAAGTAGGGGTGTACTTGTGAATTACATCAACCTCTACTATCATAACATCAAACAACTACTCACATTCATACTCATGTGAGTTATTTTTATAATTAATAGATTGTCCCATGTACTAAGTAGAGTCATAGGAGCTTCATCATTATTACTTTCTTGTTTCACAATTTGTCTCTCAATTTCATCTAAATTGAGGTCAGTTCTGTCAAATTGACTATCTTGAGTGTCAGCTGCTTGATAGGAAGTTTGGGTGTTCATAGCTTGAGATTTTTTCCCATAATCTAAAATAGGTATGTATGGTGACCTAGGTCATCTTATCTCATTAGATGAATCAATGAATCATGGTAAATCTAGGATGTGTGTAATTCCCACAAGCTACCCCTAGTTAGGGTGTCTTTCCTTTATAGAATCTTCTTGGTTTTGTCCAACTTCTTTTGATGTGACTAATTCATGCTCATTAATTAGTTCCTCATTATTTCCTTGAATAGGCTAATCCATAGGTATATGCAACAATATTTCATAAGTCCTAGGGATAACATCCTCATCCTCATCATCAATGTTTCCAAGTTTATCAAATATAGGGCCACTTGTAGAGGATGGTTTAAATTTATGCTCATAGTACCCTACCCATGTTTTTTCCTTAGGGTTATGGAATTCAGCATGTTTCCACAATGTCTTTTCCCTTTCTAAGAGGAATTTTTCCATTGTATCATATTTTTTGTATGAGCTGGTAGCCTACACCATACTTCTCAGGAGAAATTTCAGCATGTTTCACTTCGTGTTCTTGCCCTTCTTCCCTATATAGCCATTGAAGGACTGCCTTGTCCTCATTCTCCTCAACAAGGGACTTTTTCACTTTAACCATAATAGTGGCTTTGTGAATCTCAAAATTAGATGTATTGGTAGGTTGGAAAGAAGATGATGACCTACCATAAGATTTAGGTGATATAGGAAGGTTAATCATAGAACATGAGGCATCCAACTTGTATTCTCCCATTCTATTTTCTTTTATGCTTAGCTTATTTCTTAGGTCATTGAGTATAGAATGCATTGAGTTCTCAGCCTCTTGGTTCCTTAAGGCCTCTTTATTATGTGGAACCATGATTTCATTTTTCTTGACATTGTTGCAAATATATGTTGAGTCTACATGAATAGTGACCTCAATTCCATTATGAGGAAATTTAGTGCATTGATGGTACTTTGATGGCACTGCATAGATTTCATGAATCCATGGTTGACCAAGAAGTATGTTGTACATGAGTGGAAGATTGAGGACTTGAAAAATAAAATCCCTTTGAATGGGAGCCACTTGGATGGGTAAGACCACCATGCCTTTAGAAGAGTGTTCCTCTTCAGCATACACCTTGATTATGATTTTCCTTATGGGATCAATATCATGTTCTAAGAATCCAAGTGCCTTAACCAAATTGAATGTGTAGATATTCAAACCCATGCCTCCATCTATCAAAACATGTTTTACTTTGTACTTATGAATAAGGACTTCGATGTGGAGAGGCTAATTGTAAGGATAACTGATAGATTTATCATCTTATTTTGAAAAGGTCAAGTAGTGTGGGGAAGCAAGATGACCAACCATGGACTAGAATTTTTCAATGTCTAGGTCCTTAGGAACATTAGTCGCTAAGGGGGCTTGATCAAGAATATCCCGATGCGCAGGAGAGATTTTAAGCAATTCAAGAATTTATATCTAAGATGACGTGTGTTGGAGATGATCAACTAGATTATTGGTATGCATTGAGATGGGATTGTTTTTGTTTTAGACCCTTGGGTTATTGGTTATTTAGAACAAGAGGGGGAAGAACCTACTCCTCACAAGGAGACTTTACCTTGGGATTGAGTCACTGCATTGGAAGATTGATCTTGAGTCATGCTCTTGATCTTGATAATGTTAATAGTATGGTTGAAAGACTCAAGCATGTGGATCACGTTGTCATTATCTAAGTAAGTATAACTCACCTTATTGCCTTTCATCTTAGAAGATTCCCCCTTTTCATATTTATGGAAGGCTCTTTAAAGGACTTATGATCAGTGTTCATTTGAGGAGGATCAATTACAATAGTCTCATTGTCAACCAAATCCTAGATTAAATGTGTGAGCTTCATGTAGTCATTAGTATTATGGCCTTTGTTGTGATGATATTTGCAATAGTGGTTATCATTCCACCACTTAGGCTTAATCTCATGATCATAGGGCTTTCAATTATCAAGCAATGTGATGATCTTATTAGCCAAAAGAGTTTTCAGAGCATTCTCAAGAGACTCTCCAAGTGGAGTGAAATATAGTTTAGGTATAGGGATCCAGGGTCTATCTTTTTTACCTTTAGGTTTAGAGATTGATTGAGTATTCTTGTTATCTTTTTTTGCTTGAATGTCAGTGGAAAAATTGAATGTTGGCTCTTTGGGTTTCCTAGTAGTAGGTCTGGAAGTCATACCCACAATTCTGTCATTGACAACATCCTTAGTATTAGTCCATAATTTATGATTATCCTTGTTGTGATGATTGTTAGAGGAAGATTTATGTTCTTTATGTTGCATGGTGATTTCTCCCTTCCGAACAAGGACATCTTCTATGCAAATAGAATCCTCAACCAATTTATCAAAAGAGATGTGGGTTTGCATTTGCAAAGCATGGTTCATTTCTAGCACTAGAATGTTTATAAATATATCAATCTTTTTAGTCTCGATAATTTGACAAGGGTATCTAGAAAATATTATTTTCCATCACTGAAGGAATGTAACGAAGGGCTCTCCAACACATTACTTTGTGTTGCATAGATCAAGCATGGTAACATTGTTGGAGATATTGTAAGAGTACTATTGGATGAATTTCTGAATAAGCTTGTCAAAGGTCTTGATGTCATGGGAAAGGGAAGTGAACCATCTCATAGATTTTCCACCAAAAAAAGAGTCGCATGAGATAGCTATTTCATCCATAAAATCCATTCTAAGTGCACAAAACTCTCTCACATCATCCTGGGGATCCTTATTTCCATCATATTTATCACACTTAGGAATTTCCATCTTGGGGGGGAAGGGTGGTATATAGAGATCTTTATCAAAGGGGAAAGGACATACAACTTTGAGTGAATACTTGTTTGATGATTGGTCCTTGTCCTTTTTAAGTTGTAAAATCTCACAGCGCAAGTCTTAGAGTTGTTTGTTGAGGATTGTGATGGGAGATCCTCCTCTTTGTGTATCAAATGCTCTATGTCAAAGTGGGGAAGAAGCTTTACACCCATAGAGGCAAGATGCATAAAATATGTATCTTTGTCTTGATTTATAATGGCCTACATCACCTTATAGAAGTGTTTATCTTCTTGGCATTTTCTAATTTCCTCCTTTGTAGTTTCTTCATCTAAAGAAGACTTGGATTCATGCTTATTATGGTTGCTCCAATTGTATGTCGACATGTTGGTTTGATCATGATATTCAGCATAGGTGAAGGGTATTTATTGATATTTGTCAATAACTTTTCTTTTCAGATCAGCGATAGGCTTTTGGTAATGGCTGAGTTATAACTAGCATGGGAGATGAGATTGAAAATCTAATAATAACAAGGTTACTAAGCTAGTGTTAAAAGATCCAGGTAATGATAGCTCTGTCTCAAGGATAGGTAGAAAAAGGTAGTTGAAACAAGGTGCAAGGTATCGAGAGTGAGGCCTAAATGTCTGCTAGGTGATACTTGTAACCGAGTTGATATAGCTAGGAAAAATAAGTACAAGGTTCTGAGAATGAGGCATGAATGCCTATTGAGTGGTACTTGTGAAAAAGTTGAGTAAGGTTTGATTTCAAATAAAATAGGATATTTGAGACAAGAGATAGAACATCTCCAAGATCTTAAAACATATAAGCAAAGATGGACCAAATTGCTAGCAAAGAATCAATCAATTCGAACATACTAGTTTTAACTATGTAATTTTCTTATTTGAATGTTAGAGAAGCTGAGAGAGGACTAGATGGAAAAAGATATGAAGATTTGAGGATTCAATGTATGCCTAATAACTAGTTAGGTACAAGATCGTACGATGAACTCCAACATTGGGTGTGATGAAACTCCCAATGGCATGTCATAATATGGTGAGATTGAATTATGTTGTATGATTAAAATCAACACTAGGTGTGATGAAGCACTCATGTCGTACAATGAAATGTTGGGCAAAATGATAGAATGTAGGAAAAAGGGTAATTTTCCACCATTTAAAAAAAAAGTTTAACCAATTTGGATTGGTTTGACTTCGAATATGTGACAAATCTGAGTGTGCCTAGATCAAGTTTTGAGTATTTGCAAGTAATCAATAGTATGACTAAACAAAAGTCTCCAAATAATCCACCAAGGGACAAAGAAAACTTGGGAATACAAACACTTGTGAAGTCTAAGAGGTATTGAAATGTGTCAAAAAGTGTCAAGTGTATGTTCACAATGATTTCCACAGTTCTTAACACATTAAAAAACACATCAAGTAGAAACTACCTAAGATCAAAGGCTAGCATAACAATATTTGCCCACAACTTGGTATTCCTTTGCCTCACACAAAGTAATATTGGCTTTTTCAAGGACTATGCACATTATGGATCAAAAAAGAGACTCAATGCTCGCATTGCAAAGGCTCCCCAAATGCCACATTCATGCTTTAGAGCATCTAAGGGAATACATATGGTGAGTGATCTTCAAGTTATCCATGTAAGTCCACCTAGATCAATCCTTGCACAAAGATTAGGACACTTTTGGAGGTAAGTCGGGTAGCTTCTATCCACGAGTATCTTGTAAGGGCATTCATTCACAACTATCCCTTGTAGTTTTTCAAGTTGAATTGAGATCTATAGCCCTACAAGTGCTTCAAGTAAGGTAGTCTTGCAAGCAATATTGAGACCTCTCGACCCTAAACATTACCCTCATGTGCATTCTTATAGTCAAGTGAATGACTCAACATAGTTAATAGCTACATTTTTTAGGCTTTAACCTCCAAGAAAAAGATTTTATAGTAGGTTGGAAGAGTTGGATTTGATTTTTCCCACTTGGGTCGCTCCTACAAGATTTTCACCTCAACAATAGGATCTCTAAAGGTAAAATGAAAAGATAAAAGTGGATGGACTAATGAAGGTATATATTTTTTATTCTCCATAAGGAAAAAGAGCATACTCTCCTGCTCCATAGCTTCTCCTAAGCACATCGAACACATATTCATTCACCCAAGATTCTCTTGTAAGTGAACAATCAAGTAGGTCAAGATTTATGTTTCAACCTCTAGGAGGTGAAGAGCATACTCTCCTACTACCCAACTAGTCACAAGAAAAGAAGTCTTCCTAGTTAAGCTAGGTGCCTAGAAAGATCAAATTAAGGAAGACACAATGTTTGCTTGAATCTCCAAGGTAACCTGAAAAACAAATATCTTTAGTAGTCTCAATATATGGCTTTGACAAGCATCCTACAACCACAAAACGTTAGTAGTCCCAAAATAATGCAATGTAGATGACTTTGGCAAGCAAATTTTCTCTCAAATATCCTACAAAATAGAATGTTAAGGCCAAGACAAAACCAAATCAAACATGGAAAATCCAAAAATTCAAGTGACTAGACCCCAAAAACACTCATTGTTTTTGGTGCGATGAAACACCGACAACACCATATAATCGTACGATAAAACTCAAAGATCCATGTGATGAAATCTAGAGTTATTGTGTCGTACGATGGAACTTGAAACTACATGTGACAAATCACCTTATTCCATATTATCGTATGATAAAATTTACAATTGTATGCAATAAAAAAAATGTCATACGATAATATGGACTATTGGGTGTGATATTTGTTGTAGTTTCAAAAAATAAATAAAAATAACCTATAAGAAAATGGGCAAATTTTTTGATTCGAGCCCCACGGTGGGTGTTAAAAATGTGTAGTATAAAATTAGTATTAAATTATGACTATAACCAACACTCAATAAACCATTAACTCAAGAATTTAGCTACAAGAGTTCAAATCAAATGAACAACTAAATTCCCAAAACTGACTTATTGTTTCTTAGTTGAAGTGAGTTTAATCCTTTTGTGATGCTCATCAGATTGGCATGAAGGATTGATGACTTGACTTCTCCAAAATGGAAGATTCAATACATGAACAAGATGCAATACTTGCATTCACCATTCCAAGATTATCTAAATATGAAATGCAAAGCTATAATGTAAGATTAAGCTAAAAACATCAATACTACTATGAAAGTAAACCAGATAACAATTCAAGATTATTATAGAAATGAAATAAACTAAGGATGCAAGAGAGTTATGAGTACAAGAAACTATGATGAAAGCAACTAAGAACTCAAGATGACACTAAGAACTCAAAATAGCGTAATAACTCTAGAATGTACAAAATGATCAAGATTGAGACCCTTGAGCCAAGGAAGAGCTTCCTTTTAAAGAAAGTGCCTCGAGAATGAAGGGTGTAGATTAAGAGGCAAAAGATGTTAGGTAGAGATGGGTGGTGAGAGAGAAATATCAATACATGTGAAAGGGTCCAAGAATTTTGATTGGTCAAGCTTGATTGGAGAATAAGACAAAATAACAAATCCCCTTTTAATTGTCATTTAATCAAGATTAAGTTGCAAACTTATGTGGGAAATATGCTCTTTTGATAAAAATTTCTAGGACTTGATATTAAAAGGAAGTTTTTGACAATTAAATGATTTTCAATATTTGATATATAAGAAATGATTTATGGTTCATTTTTTAGAAATGTTTTAATTATGCAAGGGGGATTATCCAGGTTGCTTACATAATTATGTCTAGTAAATTATGCCTTTGAGATTTAGAATTTTGCTTAAGGAAAATTGATTGAAATTAGGGGCTTGGGTTTTACTAGACAATTTTTAGGTGATTACAAATATTAGTTTGGATCTTGATGATGTAGAAGATATTCTAGAAAAAATAATAGTATGTAAAAACAACTTGAAGGATGAAAAATAAAAAATGGGTGAAAAAGAAGAAGATGCCCAAAGACAAACGAGTTCAAACTTGAAATTGCAAGAAGCACAAAATGATAGAGAAAATTGAGATTTAAATCCATGAAGACCATTCCATGGGATGTCAAGAGCTAAATTCCCTTGATAAATGACACTTGATCAAGCAATGTCTTGATCATGAGAGCTCTAATATTATTTTGATGCAAGAAAGTAAAGTGGGTTTGAGGATTTTAGTTGATTGACAAAGAGATAGAAACAATAGACTGGCCTTTTGGTTGAGGCCTCAGGAGCCACTGGAGGTCTTGGTTTTTTGTGGAATCCTTATAAGGGAGTAGCAGAATAAATTCACAAATATAGACATTATTGGTAGTTGATTAAATTTATGATAGGAATATGAAATCTTGACATTTTCTTCATAAAATGTTTATGGCCCTATTGAAATTGACCAAAAGCGTGTCCTTTGGAACTAGATTAGAAGTGTAATCCAAATTCTTGGATCAACACTCATCATCCTTTTTGGAGACTTTAATGCTATGATAAACTTGTCTCATAAATACAGGGGGTGTGGTAATCTGGGTGGAACTCAATTAGATATCTAAAGCTTCATTTCAAGTAACAACATGGAGGAAGTTATCTTTTAAAATGGAACTCATAAATGGAAAGGTTTCTTGAATACGACCATAAAGATATACAAATTCTTCATTGCAAGGAAATGGGCAACGAGTCTCTTTGTTTTTTAATCTTACATTCTTCCTTAATATAGTTCTAATCATTATCCAATTTCACTATACTTCCAAGATGATTCCACATATATTAGATGCCCTTTCAAACTTGAATTAATGTGGCTTAGGGATAATAATATTTTTACATTAACAGATTCTTGGTGGAAGCAATCCCCTATCTTTAGATGTAAAAATGCTTACATCTTCTTCAAGAAGCTCCAATACATAAAGAACAATCTACATGAGTGAAATATAAATCACTTTAAAATATCTTTTTTTTTAAATTGAGGGTGGAGGGAGAGCTAGAAGTGATTCAAAATAAAGTAATCGAGGATGGAATGTAAGAAGTGGATTTCAATGTTGAGAATGGTTTGTAATGGGAATATTTATAAATTCTTGCAAGGGGAGAAACCTTATGGCACAAAAAATCTAGTGAATGTTGGTTAAAACACAAAGACAAGAACACCAAATTCTATCACTCAACAGTTAAGGCCCACATGCTCTGGAATAAGATATTTGAAAGAAAGAATGAAAAAGGAGGTTATTTGACAAATAGATATGATATCAATAAGGAAGCAATGCACTTCTTTAGATCATTACTAAGCTCAGTCTGCAAATATTCTTCGACAAGTGAAAATGACCTACAAGAGGTAATCTGTAAGCTCATCTCAAAAAACTAAAATGTCATGCTCTAGAGACCAATTAAATTGGAATAAGTGAAAAAGGAAATATTCTTAGTGAGTGTAATTGAGCATCAAACATGGATGGTTTCCCTATAGGATTTTACCGAATGAATTGGGACACAATTAAATAAAATCTTTGGGAGGTTGTGGAAGAGTTTAGTGTTGAAGCATACATCTTTAGAAACTTGAATGACACTCTAATTGCTCTTATTTAGAAAATGAAGCTACAAACTCTTTCAATGAGTTTAGTCCTATTTTTCTATGTAATGTTGTTTCCAAAGTAATTTCCAACTAGGCAAAGGATGTCCTGACCAACATATTTTTGGAAGAGAAACATGGCTTTGTTTCGAGCATATCAATTGTAGAAGGA
Organism: Chamaecyparis obtusa; assembly: GCA_027943335.1. Taxonomy (NCBI): domain Eukaryota; kingdom Viridiplantae; phylum Streptophyta; class Pinopsida; order Cupressales; family Cupressaceae; genus Chamaecyparis; species Chamaecyparis obtusa. The sequence continues at coordinate 390,662 of BSBK01000963.1, forward strand.
ATCATCATAGCACATGAAGCTATCCACTATGTTAGGAAGGTAAAAAAATATAGGATGTTGATAAAATTGTATATTAGAAAGGCATATGACTAGGTGGGAAGACCCTTTATCCTCTAATTTTTAGGCACTTTCAGTTTTGATGAGAAATAGATTGCTTGGATTAGAAGTTGTATTTGCACATTTAGATTCTCCATACTTGTAAATGGAATTTCACAAGGGATTTTTGAATCTTCAAGAGGAATTAGATAGGGAGATCTTGTTTCCCCCTTATTATTCATCATCATGGTAGAATTTCTAGGCAAATTCATATCTAGAAGGTGACAAGATGATAAATGGAAAGGGATAGAGATTTCCCTAGGTTTGGATGTTAACACTCACCAGCATTTTGTAGATGACATACTTTTGAGGGTGAATCAAATTGCAAGGAAGTGCAGTGCATGAAGTCAACACTTGACAATTAATACAAGGGTTATAGCCAAAATATTTCTAGGCATTTCCATTTTTGTTGGTGCTAGTCATTCAAATCTATGGACCGAACTTTTGGAGAGTTGTTTGAATAAAATGGAAGGCTAAAAGATTCATTGGCTCTCGTCAAGAAGAGTAATTCTCATGTTAAAAATTGTCATCTCAACAATGCCATTATATTTAATGATGTTTATGAATAGCCCCATAAATATCATGAATCTAATTGAGCAAAGAATGAGAAAAATTCTTTTTTGTAATAGAATTAAGGACCAAGATAAGATCCCTCTTTTGGCATTAGATAAAATATGTCAACCAAAATAATCAGGAGATGCAGGTCTTCACTAGTGGAACATTATGAATGAGGCCATGGGTACCAAATTAATATGGAAAATGTATATAAATCTAGAGCATAAATAGGACAAAATCATCAACCATAAATACCTAGACAAATAGAGCTGAGAAAGAATCCCTACTATCAAAAATCACCCCAAAGGTTCTACCATTTGGAACTTTATGTTGAGTTAAAGGCACATAATCACTGATCACATCACTTAAATGCTAGGTGATGGGAATAGAGATAAATTTTGGGATGAGTCATGTGAATGGTATCCCACACTCTCAAAGGAAGCTAGAGTCAAGAGATTAAAATGAATCACGAAGACAAGGTGAGGAAAGAAAGTCTCAGAGTACTTGCTCAAAGAACATGAAGAATTGTAATATGGAGATGAAAATTCGAAGAAGAACTAGGAATGTCGCAAGAAGCCCTCAAATATTTCAAAGTAATTGTAGAAAATAAAAGGACCCTCTTATTAGAAGATACAAATTAATTAATTTAGTGTGGGTCTAAACAAGGAAAGTATTTAGCAAAGATTGGTTAAAAACTCCTCAAATTTTCTACTAAGAAAGAAGGTTGGCCCAACAATCTCTATTAAAATATGTATTGCCTACCGAAGATAGACTCATTTGTGTGGATGGTCATTTGAAATAGGATTTTAATTGTTGGAATTATGAAAAGATCTGTACTGAGAGGGGAGGGGTGAATTAACACCCTTAAAAAAAATTTCAAATTGAATCCTTGTAAATATGTATAACACTAACCAATTGTATCATTTACATTTAACATACATCCAAACATAAGTGAAATGTAAATGCATGTAATATAATCAATAAACCATTCATGAAACTTCATACACATGATGCTTGCATTTTGGTATCACAAAAAACCTTGTTAGAAGGTAAAACCTGTTGTGGGGATGACACCCACAAAGATTCACTACTGCAGTAACAAAGTTATCGGTTAAGGCTACAAAGATTTTGATCATGTCTAGTGATCTTACCCTATTAGGAGTAACAATGAGATCAACTAGATCTACCTGGTTAAAGGATTTTAGCAACATAATCAAGTGTGCACTCGGTTAAGATATTTACCAAAGAACTGTTAAGTTCACTCTGTTAAGAGATTTAAGGTCTACTACAATGGCTAAAAAGTAACTATATGATTGATCTGCAAATGGAAACTTAACATGCCTAATATCAGATCTGTAATGTACTTACATGTTATCACCTTAATGTGATTGATCTCTTCTCTGAATTCTACTTGGTAGCCTTCTATTTTTGATAAATTGTATTCTATTTCAATGCTTGTCAATCATAACCATGTCTGATCTTCATATGTCTTCCAATGGCAGCTACTACATGTGTGGTGATATATGTCAAAATGACATCTTTACAAATTTTATATCAAACTAATTTAACCTAATTAGGGTTTAGACTCTATCTTAGAAAACCTAAGATCAACGGTAGAAATGAATAACCCAAATCATCATTACATAGGAATCATCAATAATTAAATGATTACATCCATATTAAATTTTGTCTCGATCTTGGTAAATCATTTTCTAATCAACATAAATCATTTGCCTTGTAGTTTGTGACATTCCAAACTGCTATGTCATTTCTTGTTTCACTCGGTGTATACTGCATTCATCACTCGATAATTAACTGGTGCTCAGTTCATATGAATGCTCGGTGACTATTGTGCTCAGTAAGAGTGCTCGGTCAAAACTGTATTTGGTTAACATAGTGATCTACCTTGTGTTCTTCTCGGTGTCTTGGCTCTGTGTATTGATCAACTATCTTGTCTTGTCTCCTTTATCGACTATATGACTAAATGATACTAATGACAACTATTAATGCTCTTTAGGAGTAACATGTTCCCCCTTTGGCATTAGTATCAAAAACTTTATGTATATTTACCGACTACAAAATTTGAAAATGTGAATCTATGTGAACTCCTTTGTACATGCTCTTGGTGTGAAGTACATACAAGAACATATATACATATATTTTCCCCCTTTTTTAAAATTAATGCCAAGAATGTACTTACAACTAGTCAAATATGTTCAGATGAGTTTTCTTCAAAGTATTTAAGAGGTTTTCCCATTCCTCTTTAAGATTCTCAAGAGCAATCTGCTCTAATTCGACTTGTACATGCATATAAAAAATATCCTCTATTACATATATCTTAGGGGTGGCAAGTAACTCTTTTTCCTTATTCACATGTAGTTGCATCACCTTTAGGTGAGGAAGTAACTCTTCTTGTAGCTCGGTTACTTGGTCTTTGATTTTGTCTTCTTCCTTCATTAGTTCTAGTCTTAACCATGAAATTTGTTGAGCTTTAGCGTAATACTCATAAAATGTATTTGGCTCGATTAAAAGACTATTTGCACTAACCTTGATATCTTCATCTAATTTATGAATCTTGTCTTTAAGCTTGGTAGTGAAATGGTCTATAGTGCATAACTTGTGCAAAATTATAATAACTTGTTGAATAATAGCACCGAGCTCGGTGATTACCTCAGATAATTTTACTTTATTAACTGCCACTTCCTGGTTGATTCGCTATGCTAGCTTGAATTGTATCTTGGCCTCTACTCTTTCTTCAATTCTCTTCTCTACATATATATTTGGAGCATTGATGTGGCCATTTAGAGTAACAAGTTGATCAATGATGGGAGTTACCTCATCAACATTGATATCAGGGACTACTTGCATCAAAACTTTCTAGCATCTTCTAAGACATGTTTATATTTGCTTTCTTGTCTTAGTTTCTCTTGTGCAACCTTCCTTGTGCACAGTTCTCCATACCTTCTTAGTGCTTCTGGGTCTAGATTCCTTGGATCACATGTGGGAATTTCAATGATCTCATCTAGTGTGACTAGACCCTTACCATGTTTTTTTCTTTTTTTTCTTCTTTTGTGTGCTAGATGTGGGAGATTTCCCATATGGTACTAGAGATTTAGTCTCTGGATTATACTTTTCTTGCTCATTAGACACACTTTCTTCCTTATCCTACCCTTTGACTGTTGTCTTAGTTTGATGTCCTTGGGCTTCTTTCTTGGTGTTAGTTGTAGATGTATCTACATTTTGTTTCAGTTTCTAGCCCTTTATTTTCTGCCTCTTTGTTTTCAGGCTCATTTGTTTCCTTTTATTCTTTTTCACCCTGTCCTTCGGTGGTTTCCTTCTGCTGCTCAGGTGCTTGATGCTCGGGTTTCCCTTGAGTAGCAATATCAATTGCTTGTACTAATATTAGAAAATGACCTAGTATGTCTACTGCTTGGCTACCTCTAATGGGCTATGAACTCAACATTGATCGAGCCTCTAGGTCAATAAAGGATCTACTGGTCGAGCCCAAAGATCCTAAAGCTACTAGATTCAAAACCTATGAGGAAGAAAAACTAAGGATAAAAATGGATCTAGTCATAGTAAAGGTTAGCAGAAAATCAAAGAAAATGATGGAAATATTAGTGAAATAATTTGGAGAAGAAGAAGAAGCAGTAGATAAGTTGGTTGAAGAAGAAACTGAGGAACAACTTTTGATCACCAACAGTGAACATGAGGAGGAAACTGAATCAGATAAAGAACTTCAAGTTGCACCAGTAAAGGTGACAAGGAAGAGTAAACAAGTAGAAACACCTACTCAAGTGAGGACAAGATACTCTACAATTGCTTCTCCACCCTTGAAGAAAGGAATTGAAAAAATCACAAGGCCCACTCCTACAAAGGCTTATTAGAAGAAAAGAGGTGAAAAAGCCACCACCAAACAACCAAAGAAGAGGAGACTGATAAGAGGTAAGGATGATATAGATTTTGAAGAAGAAGAAGATGATCAAAGTCAATTCAAATTTGTAGTAAATACGAATCAATTTGTTGATGATTTAGTTGAAAACATAAAGGAGGCAGGTAGACTAATTCACCCTTAGATGAATCGGTATAGACACATGTCAACAGAGGACTAGGAGAAAATTGAAGAGGAAATCATCCACATGATGATTAAATTCAGAAGGCTACCTATTGAATTTGTAAAGTATATTCCTAAGGAACTTCATGACAAGGCATCAACAAGGTGGACCTATGCCTTGCATATAGAGAAAGAAATGAGGAAACATTCCTTAATGTTGGAAATGCCTAATCTCTTAGAGGCATAAATTAAAGAATTCATTAGACAATATGCCAACATATTTTTGGTGAAAGGTCGAGCACTAAACATTTTGGTAGGTAAACTAGAAGAACTTGATGAAAATAGCAAGGTCTTATGGACAAAAATATTGGAATCAAGGGCAGACACAGATAAAGTTGCATTAGCAAAAATCCCTGAGCAAAAATTCAAAATCAAAGGAAAAGGGGTACATTTGGATGATGTCGACATAGCTACAAAAGAGCCAATTCATATATCTGATATTGAGGTACAAGATGACACGTATGTCGAGGACGTATATCTGATAGGATATACTAAAGAGGACAAATAGAATGCTCCTGAGCAATTAGTAACAACTGGGACTGATGAAGTCATAATTGAGGATATTACCAATGGAGATCTTGATGATGAAGCTAAGGTTGATATGTATATCATTATGGCTTCAAAAAACACTGAATAAGATGATACACCTTGTCTAGTAAAAGGAAAAGGGTCTATATTGTTGAACAATAATATTAGATGTGAAAATGCATATTGGGTGAAAGGACTTAATTATAATTTGTTGAGTGTAGCACAACTGAATAAAACAAGTCATTGAGTTTCATTTGAGAATAGAAAGGTGAAAATCTATGATGAGACAAGAAATTTGGTTGGTACTGGTGAACAATCTAAAGGTAATCTATTCTATCTTGACAATGCTGAAACTTCTTATTTGTTGGCTAAAAATGAAGATGTGTGGTTATGGCACAAGAGGTTATGTCATGTGAATTTTGACAACATGGTTAAGATCAGTAAGATGAGAAAAGTTAGAGGTTTACCGAGCATATCTAAACTTGACCATGTTATATGCAAACAATATCAACGGTTAAGACTAGAACTAAGGAAGGAAGAAGACTGCAGAGACTGAGCACCAGAGGTGAATGATAATACAAATGGAAACACAATTGAATAAATCATGAGGATAAGAAATCAAATGTGGAGAAATGAAACAAATGACAATGTTGGATCAAGCACAACTATTGGTGACACCACATCCTTTGGATTAGGTTATTTCACCACCTCCACCTAAGCAATTCAAGTAAGTATGGAACTGAATTTCAATTGGTTATATCTTACAACAATTCCTTATATCTATTGAATGAACACCAAATCAACATGAAATAAGATGCACTAGCATATTATATGTTTTGAGCTAAAATGTGTATAGTTGGTAAAATAATGACCGAGTAAAAGATTGTTAATCGGTGAAAGTGCCAAGGTTAACCGAGTTGAAGTATTAATCAAGCAATATTTAGTGTTAACCGAGATGGAAACTCAAAAGTGATAATCAAACATCATTGTGTTCATTGAGTAATGGTAGGTAAAGCATTTAATGTAGAAGTTTGAGAAGGAAAATAAATTTTAGGTATAAATAACCAATGATGCAAGTCATTTTGTCACACAATGATCAAGAGCAAAACCAAAGTGATTTGAGAGAAATTGAGAAAAGTATTTTTTGAGCATTCAATAGAGATTTGAGCAGATCCTGAGCAGTTTATCAACATTCCAAGTAAGTTCTTAGCAACCGAGTTATTTTTCTAAAGATTTCATGAAGCCCTAAATTTGATTAGAACAATGGAATCTTCATCCAAATCTATGAAATCTAAGACCGAAAGTGACAAGAAGGTCACACTGATTAAGTCCACTACATGTGAAGAACCCAAATACAAATTGCATCCCGAAATCACTTCACAAATTGATTAATCAGGCATGTTTTCTAGCATACCACCCAGGGTTTTATTGGTACAAAATATACGTGCTTATATCCACTACAATACAAGTGTCATGTGTATGAAGTTTCACGAATGGTTTATTGATTAGATTACATGTATTTACATTTTAGTTATGTTTGAATGTATGTTAAATGTAAATGATACAATTGGTTAGTATTATACATATTTACAAGGATTTAGTTTGAAAAAGTTTTTAAGTGAATTTGTATTTGGGTTCTTCACATGTAGTGGACTTAATCAATGACCTTATTGTCACTTTCGGTCTTAGATTTTGCAGACTTGGATGAAGATGCCAATGTTCTAATCAAATTTAGGGCTTCACAAAATCTCCATAAAAATAACTTGGTTGCTAAAAATTTACTTGGAATGTGGATAAACTACTTGGATCTGCTCAAATCTCTGTTGAATGCTCAAAAAACTCTTTGCTCAACTTCGCTCAAATTGCTATGGTTCTGCTCTTGATCGATGTGTAACAAAATGACTTGCATAGTTGTTTATTTATACCTAAAATTTCTTTTCCCACTCAAACTTCTACATGAAATGTTTTACCTACCATTGCTCGGTGAACACAATGACGTCCAGTTATCACTTTTGAGTTTCCATCTCAGTAAACACTAAATATTTCTCGATTGATACTTTAACTAGGTTAACCTTGGCATTTTCACCGACTAACAATATTTTACTCGGTCATGCTTTTACCGACTATACACATTTTAGCTCAAAACATATAATACCCTAGTGCATCTGATTTCATCTTGATTTGGTGTTCATTCAATAGATATAAGGAACTGTTGTAAGATATAACCAATTAAAATTCAGTTCCATACTTGAATTGCTTAGGTGGAGGTGGTGAAATCATCTAATCCAAAGGATGAGGTATCATCGACAATTGTTCTTGATCCAACATTGTCAATTATTGCTTTTCTCCACATTTGATTTCTTATCCTCATGATTTATTCAATTGTGTTTCTATTTGTATTATCATTCACCTCTAGTGCTCAGTCTCTACAGTCTTCTTCCTTCCTTAGTTCTTGTATCGTCTTAAAATGGAAGCACTTCCATCTTGATAGGTTTAGCACCCTCTTTTAGTACATTTATCATGATAGACTTGCATTTAGGATGCATTTTGCACTTATCTTCTTCATTATAGGTGAAATTAGGGTTAGGATCCTGAGGATTCTCCTAAATTTCCCTCTTCTATGGCTCTATTTTCTAGGTAGGACTTAGAAATAGGTCCTCTTGGCCTTCATCACAATCATCATAGGATTTTATGCTTATCCCTGGCATTCTATTTCTAGGTCTCTGGGCATCCCCGGGACCTCCTGTCTTGATTCTGATTGGATCTGGGCCCAGGGTCAAATTCGAGGTTGATCTTGACTAGGTCAGGATCGAGCTCGAACCTGACTAGGTCAGGTCCAACCTCAATTTTTCCCCCCTCATTCAAATTTTTAGAATCCTTGATTTCCAGGCATCAGGCTTTCAGGATATTTATTTTCCCGCCTTCGGGTTGGCCATTTCGGGTTTCGGGATGGCAAATCCTCTAATTGCATTTAATCTAGGTATATTTTCTAAAGGTTAGGACCTAATTGGGATTTAATTCTCCAAGGTGGCCCCTCTAGAGGATTGTGTCCTAGTTCACTATAAGAGGAGGTCTTTCTCTCTCATTTTCACATCAAGTTTTCATGCTCAAGCACTCTCAAGCAAGGTGATTGATCCAACATCCATTATTCACATCTCTCATCAAGTTTTGTGAGCAAGAATATTTCAAGCAAGCAAGGAATGCTGAATATTCAAGATAGCAAGAGGATGATATAGAAGATCAAGCCATTGTTGACATCAAGCATCTTTGTGAACACATATTTGGAGCAAGAGAGATCCTTTCTTCCTTGATCCACCATCATCAACTTTCAAGCATTCAAAGATTCAATCATGGAGTAACAATTATGGATTGTGAGTTTGGTAGAAGAACTTTAGCCTTGGGGGCTTGGTATGCTTTTCTATCTCATTCAAATCTGTGCATTGTTATTTCATACACATTCATGCTAGGGTTTTGATCTAGAGGATTAGATCTTGGCATTACACTTTCAATACATACACACACACACATTTTATTTCAATTGGCTATTCATGGAGGTGGAGACCACCAAAATGGGGGTTTGACTAAGGCAAAACCCTATATAGCCACCCCAAAAACCCCCTTTTTCAAATATCTACAGTCATTGTTTTGGGAATCAGATGACAAATTTGAGTACCCTTTTTACGAACTTACGGGATCTGTGAACAAAATCATAATCGGGCTTCAGAATAAAAATGTGGTATTTGACCTTTTATGAGGGTCAAACTCGACCTGCTACCGGGAAGATGAAACTTTTATGGGTTTTCTCCGTCTTGGCTTTTTGATCACAGATCTGGTTGCAGAATCTTCCATAACCTCATACAGACTTCAAAAAATAGGTATTTCCAAATCAATTTCATAATGAGGTATGTATCTTGACCTAATTAATTTTCAAGTATTTCCAGATTTACTCATGCTATGCCAATTCCAATTTCAATTCAAATGAATAGGTGTTGAATGTTAGGTACATTGCTAAGCTTCCATTTTTCCACTATTCATTTTGGTGAACCCGTTTACGACAACTCTTTCTTTTATGGTGTTAGATTTAAATTTTGTATTCTTAGAAGATTATATTTCTTTCTTGCATTTATATATTTCAAAAATATAAAAAACAAAAACATTGCAAAATTCCTTTTTTTTTTAAATACAAAAATATTTACATTTTTCATGCTTTTAGTGCTTTCTTTGTATTCAACATGTATGATTCTTGTTTTGAGTACTTTGATGAGGCCTATATTATACAAGAGGATAGATTACCTAATGAGGTACATGGTAGTGAGGATGAAAATGGTTTGAATATGATCTCCATGGCTCCTATTCCTATTTCACTCTCCTCCACAACCTCTCAAGTTGACCTTTACCATAGGGTGTGTGCATGGTTACCTTCATGTCCCACTATTTGCAACATTGATAAACCTAAAATGATATATCCTACACCTTTGATGACGGTAAAAGGATGTCCTCGTATAACAATTAAGGTTAAACCTAGAGACCCTTTGGATTTCTTTGATAACACTGATTCTGTTTCACATGCTTATCGCACATGGAATAACCCTCAACCTACTATTCCAGTTTCTTTACCTCCTTCTCAACCTATGCTTCCTCAAGCACCTAGGTATCCATCTACCTTTAAGGAGTACAACTTAGTTGACCAATTACGTGCTACTCCTACTAAGATATCTTTATGGGAATTACTTCAAACCTCCCTGACATATCATGAGGCATTGCAAAAAGCTTTATCTACTCTACCTGCTTTGCCTCCTAATCAAGAGAACATTCATTCTATTTTGGATTGTATGCATACTATGCCTTTTGTACCTCCTATTGTGTTTTCTGATAATGACTTACCTTCCCTAGAGGTGCATAATCAATATGATGCTCTTATAGTGGTTATCTCTAATAATCAGAGTATCATTCAAAGAACCTTAATTGATAATGGATCTGGACTTAATGTTTGTAGCATGGATATGCTTAAGGAAATTAAGGCTGATCTCTCTACTATTCAACCTGATAATGTTCCTATATGTGGATTTGACAATATTGTGAAAAGAACTTTGGGCATTATTACCTTACCTGTTAAATTTGGTCCAGTTATTCTAAATACTCCTATTCATGTTATGCCTGGACCTCTCAATTATAATCTTCTTTTAGGAAGACCATGTTTACATACTATGCATGCAGTTCCTTCTACTCTTCATGTCAAGGTTAGGTTCATCTATAATAACTTAATGTATACATTACATGCAAATGATGCCCTGAATCCTTGCTTAAATGTTGAATATGCCAAAAACTCTGAACCTATTCAACCTAGTAAAGAGATTGAAAATCGATGCTTATTTTGGCAAACATGAAGAACATGATATTCTCCCTTTACCAATGCATTCTCCGGTAAGAAGTGATTTGTTAATTACTGAAACTATTGATATTCAAGTGGATGAAAACGATTCTGAAAGGATGATAAAAATTGGGAAATGTTTGAATCAGGATGAACATGATCACTTGATTTCCCTTTTTCTTGAATTTAAGGATATCTTCACTTGGACATATTCCGATATGCCAGGTATATATATTCTAAGATTGTTAGTTATAACATTGTTTTAAAGCCGAATATGAAGCCAGTGAAACAAAAAATTTGAAAGATGAATCCATGAATTGCTTTGTAGTCAAAGGTGAAATTGAAAAACTATTGGATTCTGGATTTATCTATTCTATTGACTACTCAGATTGGATTTCAAACATTGTGCCTGTGTCAAAAGGAGAAAATAAGATAAGGATGTGCACTGATTTTAGAGATTTAAATAAGGCATCCTTGAAGGATGATTTCCCGCTACCTAATATTGATATGATTATGGATTCAATAGCAGGCCATGCCTTGTTATCTTTTATGGATGGTTTTTTGGGATAAAATCAAATCTTTATCCTCCCTGAAGATCAATTTAAGACTGCATTTATAACACCTTGGGGAACCTTTTGTTGGGTCATGATGCCCTTTGGATTGAAAAATGCAGGAGCAACTTATCAACGGGCTATGACTTTGATTTTTCTTGATTACATTCATAAGATACTTGAATATTATGTGGATGACATCTTGGCAAAATCTATACAAAGAGAAGATCATGTTACCATTTTACGACAAATATTTGAAAGGATTAGAAGTTATAATATGAGATTGAATCCTAAGAAATGTGTCTTTGGAGTTGATTTCAGAAAATTATTAGGATTTATAATCTCTAAGCGAGGCATCGAAGTAGATACGGAAAAGATTGGAGCTATCGTTAATATGCCTCCTCCTAAGAATATTTCTTAGTTATGAAGCTTACAGGGAAAAATACAAGCCATTCGTTGCTTTATTTTTAATTTAGCAGACCGAACTATTCCTTTTACTTCCTTGCTTAGAAAGGATACTGCTTTCTCTTGGAATGAGGAGTGTAAACAAACTTTTGAGCAATTTAAGGAGTATCTTGCGAATCCTCCTATTTTGCAACCTATAAATTTTGATAAACCATTTCAATTATACACTTCAGTGACTCCACGGGCTGTGAGTGCGTTGTTAGCTCAAATTGATGATAATGATAAAGAAAGACCTGTGTATTACATTAGTCGGACTTTACTTGATTATGAAACATGATATACAGATTTAGAAAGACAATGTCTAGTTGTAGTTTATGCATGTCAGAAACTCAGGCATTATTTGATAAATGTTGAAGTTAATGTAATTGTCAAGTTTGATCCTTTGAAACATCTTTTCTTACAAATTGATCTCTTAGGCCGGTTGGAAAAATGGGTAATGTTGATTACAAAATTTGATCTTAATTTTATTTCTCAGAAATCTATTAAGGGACAAGCATTGACAGATTATCTAGTCGAAGGTCCTTGTCCTTACCTAGATGAAAGTTCTACTTCTATAGAATTTCCTGATGATAATATCCTAACTCTTCAATAGGAGGATATTTGGGTATTATATTTTGATGGTTCTAAATGTAAGACAGGTTCTGGTGTGGGTATCATCTTGATTCCCCCTACAAAAAAACCCATCCCTTTATCATATAAACTAACCTTTCCTTGCACTAATAACATTGTGAAGTATGAAGCTCTTATAGTGGGACTACGAGCAGCTTCATCCCTCAATATCAAACATTTACATATATATGGAGATTCACAACTAATAGTTGAATAGATTAAAGGAGGATATCAAACTAAAAATGCTAAAATGACACAATATAGAGATTTAGCTCTTGATGTGCTTTCACAATTCTCCTCTTATACAATTTAGATTTTACTTAGGAAGGACAATCGACATGCAGACGCCATGGCTAGTGCAGCTTCCCTGGTTTGTCTGGAGAACAATGCAGAAAACTTTCAATTTACTATACAAACTCTTATATGCCCTACAATTTATAATAAGTTTACCTCTGACTATTTTAACTTGCATTTGGATGAATGGTATTCACATATTTTTCATTTTTTGAAGGATGGTACTTTTCCTGAATTAGCAATAAGGAACATGCATAACCGTATTAGGAAACTTGCAGCACGATACTCATTTTAGGAGATACGCTTTACAAACGCTCTTATGAGGGATTATTATTTTGATGTCTTAATAGAACTGAAATTCCTGTAGCTTTAGCAGAGGCTCATTCCGGTTCTTGTGGGGGACATTTTGGTGCAAAATCCTTGGTTAATAAATTACTTCGAATGGGATATTATTGGCAAACAATGGAACAAGATTCTTTCATGTTTGTTAAGAAATGTCCTTAATGTCAACAACATAGTAATTTGATTCATGCTTCTTCTCGTGAACTTCGTAATCAAGTTTCTCCAAGGCCTTTTAGTGTTTGGGGTTTTGACCTTATTGGAAAAATCTCACCGACTTCTTCTCAAGGACATACTTACATTCTCACCGCTATGGATTACTTTACGAAGTGGGTTGAAGTTGTCCCTCTTCATTCAACAATGACAGATGTTATTTGTGATTTCATTCTTAATAATATCATAACAAGATTTGGTAATCCTTTGACGATAATTTCGGATAATGGAACGTCTTTTAAAAATAAAGAAGTTGCAAAATTCTTGGAGAAATATAGGATTCAACATCGATTTTCAACTCCTTACTATCCTCAATCTAATGGACAAGTTGAAGCATCAAATAAAATTATTGAACAAATCTTGAGAAAAATAGTTAGTAAGCATGTGAAAGATTGGCATACTCAATTGACTTATGCTTTGTGGGCCTATAGGACTAGTGTTCGTACCACCATGGGTACTTCTCCTTATAACCTTGTCTACGGTACTGATGCTATTATGCCTTTGGAACTAGAAATACCTTCTTTACAAATTTTGTTTCATGGGATAATTGGTAAAGATAATTTTCGTGAACAACGCTTACAAGAATTAGAAATGTTGGATGAACAACGAATACATGCATTAGAACATATAAAAGCTTATCATAAATCTCTTCAAAAATAATACAATCATAAGGTAATTGAACGAACATTTACGGTTGGTGATTTAGTCCTTTATGAGAATCAACGGAATGTGAATGCTTTACCGGGCGAAAAAGGAAAATTTAGCCCTAATTGGCTTGGACCTTTTATTGTTATTGAAGACTTTGGTTCAAGTGCTTACAAACTTGCTGATATGGATGGTGTTTCTTTAAAGGAACCCATTAATATTATGCATCTTAAACATTATTACCCTTAATCTCATTTTTTCCATGTGCATTTATGTGTTCCTTATAAAAATTTATTTTATAGGTTATGTAGTTTTAATAAAAATTATATATTGAATATGTTTATGCAATTTCTTTCTTTCTATCTTTCTTTCTTTGATTCTTTCTATTACATTTTATATTGGTGAAAGCGTAGTAATCAAACATAGAACTAATTAGTAGAGAAAGTTTTTCATTCATCAAAAATAGTTTTCAAAGTTTTTGATACATAAGTGGCCAATGCCCCTATCTATCACTATGTCGCTCTAATGGCCGATGACTCCCAGATCTCTCTGCTCTATGGTGGGAAGATGAATATTTGTGTGTCCATGCATGGCTCTTGGATATGCTCATACCCTGTACACATCCTCAGAGACTCTGTACCTCTTCCATCAGCTTCTCTCTTTCTCTGCACATTCTCAGCTCTCGTTGGATACATACAAAGATGTCAGCATGTCTGTCGAGATCTTTGTGACCAATGGAAGACTCTCGCTCATCGAATGGTAGTCGGTAGGATATGATGGTATCCTTGAGAATCTCACATACAAAGCTCCTCCACTCCACTATGCTAGCTATAGAAAGAAAAAAAATTCTATCAGTCTAGTATCCTGTCTATTCAAATCATATATTCAACCAAATTTTAATCAAGTTCATACCTGGGTCTCCCTCCTGGACGTCACTAAAGTGCCTAGATGGTGAGGGCATGGAGTGACTACTCTCTCCACACTCGCTATATCTTGGTCTCAGTGGTGGTGTCTCTGTGTGGGGCCGTGGGGGCCGTGGTGATCTTAGTGGTGATGCATGAGTAATAGGTATATATGTACCAGTATCACCACCCGGGGGCATGTCCTCGACCCTCTCCTCTACTCTCTCCTCCTCCATGGGATCTTCCTTGAAGATGTGCTCCTCCTCATCTCTGATATCCTCATCCTCCTCGGTGGCTCCACTATCCCGGTGTGTCCCCTCTGTAAAGCCTGGATCACCTATAGGATAATCCTTAGAAAAGATAGGATAGGTCCCCTCCAAACTCCAGTATCTGATGTAATCTCAGCTCATGCCAGAATAGGTTACATCTGATGGTACCTCTATATCCTATGTCTCCTTTGCATCGCTATCCTCTATGTCTTCTATTGATAGTTGGCATATGGCACCGGGTCTTTGATAGTATCTCGTCATATGAACATAGCGAGGTACTACCTTAGGGACTCCCTGTAATAGGTTGAACTGCCTCATCACCCGACCATAATAGTAGGGCATCACTATATGACTCTGATGACCCTCTAGCATCTTACGATGTTGTGAATGTCTCATCTGGAATCGTGTATCAGGCCACTCTTTCATCCGACAGTAGGGTCTCCATATCACATCGGTGCTAGCAATACGGTCTAGATGTACTCTCCAATAGAGCATATCCCCAAACTGTCGAACATCTCTCAAAGGATATGCGAAGGCTCTCACTGTGCTCGCATCTACCATCATTGGCACTCCCTATGGATGTGTACATGCGAAATGCTCAAAAATCCATATATGCAGAACTGTGCATGTTGACAAACTCTCCCGCTGATACCTCACTAGCTGACCCAGCTCATGGTATAGCTGAGCTAGCATGTTGCGACCCCATGAGAACATGGTCCTATCTCTCTCCATCCTCTCTATGAGATGTGTCAGAGGTGAACAAAATATGGTACCCTTTGAGTTGGGTAACACAACCAAGGCTACTATACATAACATCACCTTCCATACTAAAGGTGTAGGGCCTAATAGTACGGAAGATAGTAGGATCTAATCTGACTGGGTCCGCATCAATGGACACACTCATGTACAATACTCTGTATCTGCATAGATCTCCTCAAAACCACATTGTGATCTGGGTCTAATGGTCTCCCCTCAGACTAGAAGCTGCAGGATCCTGTAGACATCCTCTAAGGTCACTGTGATCTCACCAGAGGGAAGATGGAAGGAGCATGTATCCTCATCCCACCTCTCTATCATAGCCGATAGCATGGCTCGGTGTAGTTTGAGCTATGGAAGGACTGATACCTAGTATAGTCCCACATCCCTCAGTAATTGCATCCCCTCATCATCAAGCTCGAACAGTCTCTCCTTGACTTTCACTAGCAATTCCCCAAAAGGATGCTCTCGGAAGTAGACTAGGTCCTGCAAGCACAAACAAAGATCATATCAGTCATCTACATCATCAAATCTACAAAACTAATTGAACTAGGTCAAAGTTGACCTCAACTAGGTCAATGTCAACTTTACTAGGTCAGGGTCGACCTTTTTGGGTCAAGGTCGACCTCATCTAAAAAATTGACAAAAACCCTCTGGTCAATGTCGACTTTCATGGGTCAAAGTCAACCTAGATGGGTCAATGTCAACCTAAATAAGTTAGGGTCAACCTAAAAGGGGAAAAATTGACCTTTCCTATTAAAAAATAGGAATTTGGAAAGTACAAAGGAAGATAACAGTAAATTCACCTCAGGTAGTGACCGTCCAGTAGCTAGGCTGTGTCTCAGAGTCTCCAGGCGTGTCGCTCAAAGTTCCTCTCTTCTTGGCATCTTGCTTCCTCATTTCAAATCTGAGAATGGTAAGAATGAGTAAGTATTTCACTCTTTTACTTATTTATAAGTTCAAATTAGGGTTTTATTAGGGTTTCCTTATGGTAAACTCGGATTTTCTCTTCTTGTGCATTTAGACAGATATCCACTCTTTTTATCATAACTTGAGTTCGGTAACTCTGTTTTTAGTGCCGTTAGCGGCATTGGAATCGTGATTCAGATACCTAAATCATTGAACCAATTTAGGAAGGTTGGGAATCCACCTAATTGGTTTAGGAAAGGACTTTTCAACACTATGCATATCCAGTATATAGAGTTTTTCTTATCACCCTGTTTCATTCTTTCGAAGTAGAAAGCCGAAACAGGGGGGCATAAGGGGCTTTACACACTTCTCGAATTATCATATAGTAAGCTTTAGGTGATTTATAGTTTTTTTTCATTAACCTTGGTGTTGCAAGTTCTAACAATTTTCTGCAGGATCTTTACATCGAAGACTTAGCTATATCCTTTTTATTTACTATGATGTTTTCTTACTTTAGCTTGCATATTCACGTAGTGTCATATCTAAGCTAAAGTGGGGGCTAAATGTATCATCTTAAAATGGAAGAACTTCCATCTCGATAGGTTTAGCACCCTCTTTTAGTACATTTATCATGATAGACTTGTATTTAGGATGCATTTTGCACTTATCTTCTTTATTACAGGTGAAATTAGGGTTAGGATCCTGAGGATTCTCCTGAATTTCCCTCTTCTGTGGCTCTATTTTATAGGTAGGACTTAGAAATAGGTCCTCATGGACTTCATTATAGTCATCATAGGATTTTATGCTTATCCCTGGCATTCTGTCATGTTCTGATATCATTTCTAGGTCTCTGGGCATCCCCGGGACCTCCTGTCTCGATTCTGATTGGATCTGGGCCCAAGGTCAAATTTGAGGTTGATCCTGACTAGGTTAGGATCGAGGTTGAACCTAACTAGGTCAGGTCCAACCTCAATTTTTCCCCCCTCATTCAAATTTTTAGAATCCTTGATTTCTGAACATCGGGCTTTCGAGATATTTATTTTCCTGCCTTCGGGTTGGCCATTTCGGGTTTCAGGATGGTAAATCCTCTAATTGCATTTAATCTAGGTATATTTTCTAAAGGTTAGGACCTAATTGGGATTTAATTCTCCAAGGTGGCCCCTCTAAAGGATTGTGTCCTAGTTCACTATAAAAGGAGGCCTTCCTCTCTCATTTTCACATCAAGTTTTCATGCTCAAGCACTCTCAAGCAAGGTGATTGATCCAACATCCATTATTCACATCTCTCATCAAGTTTTGTGAGCAAGAAGATTTCAAGCAAGCAAGGAATGGTGAAGATGCAAGATAGCAAGAGGATGATATAGAATATCAAGCCATTGTTGACATCAAGCATCTTTGTGAACACATATTTGGAGCAAGAGAGATCCTTTCTTCCTTGATCCACCATCATCAACTTTCAAGCATTGAAAGATTCAATCATGGAGTAACAATTACGGATTGTGAGTTTGGTAGAAGAAGTTTAGCCTTGGGGGCTTGGTATGCTTTTCTATCTCATTCAAATATATGCATTTTTATTTCATACACATTCATGCTAGGGTTTTGATCTAGAGGATTAGATCTTGGCATTACACTTTCAATACATACACACACACATTCTATTTCAATTGGCTATTCGTGGAGGTGGAGACCACCAAAACGGGGGTTTGACTAAGGCAAAACCCTATATAGCCACCCCCAAAACCCCCTTTTTCAGATATCTACAGTCGTTGTTTCAGGAATCAGAGGACATATTTGAGTACCCTTTTCACCGAACTTCCAGGATCTGCGAACAAAATTAGAATCGGACTTCAGAATAAAAATGTGGTATTTGACCTTTTATGAGGGTCAAACTCGACCTGCTACCAAAAAGATGAAACTTTTATGGGTTTTCTCTGTCTTGGCATTTTGATCATAGATCTGGTTGCAGAATCTTCCGTAACCTCATACAGACTTCATAAAATAGGTATTTCCAAATCAATTTCATAATGAGGTATGTATCTTGACCTAATTAATTTTCAAGTATTTCCAGATTTGCTCATGCTATGCCAATTCCAATTTCAATTCAAATGAATAGGTGTTGAATGTTAGGTACATTGCTAAGCTTCCATTTTTCCACTATTCAGTTCTAAAGGAACATTTCTTGGATATTCTACTAAAAGTAAAGCTTATAAATGTTTGAATAAGGCTACTAACAAGATGATTGAAAGTGCAAATGTGAGAGTTGAAGAATTTTCTACGAAGAAAGATGATTGAAAGTGCAAATGTGAGAGTTGAAGAATTTTCTAAGAAGAAAGATGATTGAAAGTGCAAATGTGAGAGTTGAAGAATTTTCTAAGAAGAATGATGAAGAAAGTAAAAAGGAATCGAAAGACTATGGTAGATTTGTTTACATTGAGGAACCTGACACTCTACCTGAGCAACAGCCTGGCGTTGTCGAGCAACAGGGTAATGCTATCGAGCATCAGTCTATATAGATCGAGAATCAACAAACTGTTACCGATGAAGATCATGATCAAATTGTTAGAATTATGGAAAGATGTGTACTGAGAGGGGAGGGGTGAATCAATACCCTTAAAAACTTTTTCAAACTGAATCCTTGTAAATATGTATAACACTAACCGACTGTATCATTTACATTTAACATACATCCAAACATAATTGAAATGTAAATGCATGTAATCTAATCAATAAATCATTCATGAAACTTCATCTACATGACACTTGTATTTTGGTATTGTAGAAACCCTTGTTAGAAGGTAAAAATTGCGGTGGGGATGACACCCACAAAGCTTCACTACTGCAGTAACAAAGTTGTCGGTTAAGGCTACAAAGATTTTGATCACTTCTAGCGGTCTTACCATGCTAGGAGTAACAATGAGATTAGCTAGATATACCTGGTTAAAGGATTTTAGCAACACAATCAATTGTGCAATTGGTTAAGAGATTTACAAAAGAACTGTTAAGTTCACTCTGTTAAGAGATTTAAGGTCTACTACAATGGCTAAAAAGTAACAGTAGGATTGATTTGCAAATAAAAACTTAACATGCCTGATATCAGATCTGTAATGTACTTATATGTTATCACCTTAATGTGATTGATCTCTTCTCTAAATTTTGCTCGGTAGTCTTCTATTTCTGATAAACTTTATGCTCTATCAATGCTTTTTAATCATAACCCTATCTGATCTTCAGATGTCTTCCAATAGCAGCTACCACATGTGTGGTGATATATGTCAAAATTACATCTTTACAAATTTTATATCAAACTAATTTGACCTAACTAGGGTTTAGAATCTATCTTAGAAAACCTAAGATCAACAGTTGAAATAAGTACCCTATATCATCATTACATAGGAATCATCAACAATTAAATGATTACATCCATATTAAATTTTGTCTCGATCAAGGTAAACCATTTGCCTTGTAGTTTGTGTCATTCCAAACTGTTATGTCATTTCCTGTTTCACTCGACGTATACTACATTCATCACTCGGTAATTAACTGGTGCTTGGTTCATATGAATGCTCGGTAAGAGTGCTCAGTCAAAACTATATTCGGTTAACATAGTGATCTGCCTTGTATTCTTCTCGATGTCTAGGCTTTGTGTATTGATCAACTATCTTGTCTTGTCTCCTTTACCGACTATATGATTGAATGATACTAATGACAACCATTAATGCTCTTTAGGAGTAACATTTAACAAGTGACAAACTCATGAGATTAGACTTTAATGGCCCATTTAGATGCATGCTCTGCAAGGAAAAGGAATACATTTTGGAGAAACTTTTGGTATATTGTAAGTTCTCATCGCATTGTTGGAAACAAGTGCTTAAAAGATTAAATTTGTCTTTTCCATTTCCATAAACTTTGAAAATATGTTCCAAGGATGGGGCTTAAAAAAAACAAAATCCACCGTTTCTAGCATTTGGTTTATTTGTCCATCTTTAATAATTTGTAAAATTTGAAAGAAAGGAATGGACACATTTCTTGGGCAAGGATGAAGGGAAGGATACAATCATGATACTAATTGAAAATTCCATTTCAAAACTTGTCAATGTAGTTGCAACAAGTCAAAACCCCCTAAAATTCCCATACAACAAATTATGGTGAAATGGGAAAATCCAGAAAATGGATGGAACAAAGTTAACTTTAATTGGGCATCTAGAGGCAACCCGAGTACATCTAGTGCTAGGTGTGTGGCACGAGACTTTGACCACAATGTTCTTGCACTTGAGACACACAAGCTTGAAGATGACCCTAATAATGATTTAGACACAAAAATGATATTAATTAGGAGTTGTAGAGTTGGCGAATAAGATCAAGGTCGACCATTTGCACCTTGAAGGGGAGTCACAAATTGAAGTCAAATAAATTGCCAATGATGAGGCCCAAGCATATAAAATGAATAAAATAATCCACATAATTAGAAACAAGTTAGAATAATTTAAAATTTTAAAAAATCACACACATTTTTAGGGAAGACAATCAAGTTGTTGATTCCCTCTCCATAGGGGTAACAAATTTCCATCAAAGTAATCATGACGATGTTCGAAGATTTCAGGGGATTGCATTTGACGTAGTAGATGATACGTGGGGTGAGGTGGCATCAGAGTAGTACATGACATTTAATGCAATGTAATACCCAAGGCAATGAAATATGTGGATTTTTTTTTCATAGAGACTTCTCAAATGAAGGTTGATCACTCTTCATTCTTTGCAACTTCAAGAAACTCTCTTCCTTCTCAAGAAAGGTTTGGTGGTGGGAGGAGTTGAGGATAGTGATGGAAGCCAAATTTAGTCCCAACACAAGAAATATCCTATGACTTTTGGGGGAAGGGTCACGTAGGACTAATTGAAGTTTATTTTCAATATAGATGACCCATTTTTCTTCATGTTGGCGAGGACTTTCTTGGGCAACGATTACTTGATGGGAAATTCTAAGTATGATTCAACTACTGATGTTACATCCATGTGTCTTCATGCGATGCTTGGAGTTGGGTGAATGCAAGGAAATTTGAAAGGCGATGAAAGTTTGTGTGCATGAGGAATGGTGCCACAACCTTAATGCCTTCTCGTTTGTGGCAATACCAAGCAAAGAAATCGAACGAATGGTGGGGATTGGCTTTGTTGCTCATGATTTCACCCCCGACATTGCGCCTTTCTTGTTGTGGTGTGCCTCTTCGGAGAAGGAGCCCAAGTGAGTGGAGGTGGTCAATGGGTGAGATTTCACCAAATATTATGTTTGCAATTGTGAGGAGGCATTGCACATGGGAATACCCAAGGAGATGCTCTAAAAGAAGCTAGTGAAATTCACCAAGGTAGACTACTAGAACAAGCAAGAGATAAAGAAGAACAAATGCACCAAAAAGGGATGAAACCTCTTCTAGCCTACTTTTGTTCCTTTGCAAACTGTTACTCTATGGCTAACACTATGATTTTTGAAACTTTGATGTTTTTTGGAACATTACAATAATTTTGTATACCTGAATAGAGTATATTGATGGATGTAAATTTTTGCATCAACAATTACTTGTATTGATAAAACTCATTAGCAGATGAGGATGTAAATTTTGTGTACTGTAAATTTTGAATTTTAATTTGGGGTAGATGGTTGAAACATAATTTTTGTACTTTTGAATAGAATTGGCTAAGTAAACACTTGCAATTGTAGCCACTTTTTTTTAATGAGAAAAAAATTAAAAATCAATAAAAAAAATATTTATATTTACCAATAAAAACTAATAAATATTATTTTTTATATTTTTATAAATATATTTAAAAAATAAAATTGCATAAATTTTATATATAAAATATAGATGTACTACCTACTTTACTTTGATTACTTTGCAATGACCTAGATGAGTTTACGTTGCAATTTGTGTCTATTGAGACAAGAAGCCTATCCTTATCCGTTGTAGATTGCCTAGCTACAAGATCACCCTTTAAAAGGCAAAGGCCAACATTAAATTCCCATCACCGCTAGACCGTCGATGGAAGTAGTAATGAACGGCGGAGATTGACCAAATCAGTGATCCGCGTCGCCAGTGACCAACCAATGACAAACGCTTGACGCCGCATATATATACACCGTAGTTCCCGACGATAGTCATCAGCTCTTTGTAGTGTGCATTCATTAACTTGGTTCGATTTTGATTGTTTAGGGTTTTACTCAGGTGTGATAGAAATGGCTCCCAAGGCAGAGAAGAAACCAGCGGAGAAGAAGCCTGCTGAGGATCGAAAAACAGTGGGTGAAAAGACTCCCACGGCCGCTGCAGAGAAGAAGCCCAAGGAGAAGGCCCCTTCAAAGGGAGCTAAGAGGGGTCCCAAGCCTGCCGGTGACAAGAAGAAGAGGAAGAAGAGAAGCGTGGAGACTTACAAGATTTACATCTTTAAGGTCCTCAAGCAGGTTCATCCTGAGATCGGCATCTCCAGCAAGGCAATGTCTATCATGAACTCGTTCATGAATGACATTTTTGAGAAATTGGCAGGGGAGTCTTCGAAGCTTGTTAAGTATACAAAGAGGGATACCCTTTCCTCTCGGGAGGTGCAGACGGCTGTTAAGCTGGCTCTTCCTGGGGAGCTTGCCAAGCATGCAGTCTCTGAGGGTACCAAGGCCGTTACTAAATTTACTTCCGGCTAAGTAAATTTTATCTTTCTTTACTCTGTCTTCGTTTTGTACGGTGTCTGTCGACACCACCAGTATGCCTGAATTTGGAAACCCTTTTATTTTGAAGTTTTCAAATGATGCACATGCCATGCGACTGTCTCTGTATAAATTATAATTCGGATGGACATTTATCGTATGAAAGCTATACTTATCTCTCAGATGCCAATGTCCAGTTTGGTCCATGTTTAAATCCTAATGGTAACTCTGTTTTCTACGGGGGTTTGATTTTTAGTAAGGGGCAAGTGTTTTACCAGAGCTGGATTCTACTAGTCAATTGAAACTTTGTTTTTTGGTTTGTATTGTTATTTAATAGCAAATATAGTTGTCTATGAGGTGCATTTCTAACCTGAGATTGACTGTAAGTTGTTGCAAGACATGCATTGTTAGTCAGGGATAATTTCTTGATCTTTATGAGATGTCTGAGATATCCTGTTTTGTTTCAAAATTTATAAACGATTTCTGATCATTCAAGTTGAGTGCAACTGTTTCAATTAAATCTAAAGACTGCAATTGGTCAGTCTGCGCGAAACAGATAAATTTCTCTCTCTCTCTCTCATACACACACAAAAGCGCGCGCTAGCACAGATTGTCTGAAATAATTGGAGTTTTTACTCTCTCACAAGCATACACAAAAGCGTGCGCTAGCACACATTGTCTGAAATAATTGGAGTTTTTAGATGGTTTTACGGAGCTGGGGTTTTTAAAAGTTTATTTGTAGGACATGTGTAGAACATTTAGGAGTATTTCCTAAAGCGATGGTGCTATTGATGTTATGGCAGTGGGCAATATGGAATTTTTAAACTCAATAACTGTCATGAAAAGTTTGTTGGTCATGTGAATGTATTTAGGAGCCTTTTTTTTATTAGGTTTTACAGTAAATTTACAGCATTTTGATAACGATTGGGAAGAGTTTGTAGGTGGATGATTTGTGCCAACCATATTGGTCAAAATTTTGATTCAAGTTCGAATATTATCATAGAAAAGTAGCTGGGATGGTAATCCTCTTCGCTCGTTTAGCATGTTTTTCGTGCCTCTCTATTACTTTCGTTATTTGTTTACAGGTTTTAAATTCTTCCTAATAGATTAAGGGTTGTAATTTTGTGTTTTGTAATTGTTTAGTGTTGTTTTTGTTTAATTTTTTTTGGGAGCCTAAGGTGTATACGTTGTGCGCTTTTGCAAGCCCCAATCATAAGAGTAATATAATGGCTTTCTGAAATTTTGCAACTGAACGAGCAAAGCTTGTTTGTAGCCTATAAAATCCATTGATCCATCATTCCTAAATGTTTTAGGAACCTTGCCCACCTGAAGCTGCAACCTGAAAAATAGGGTTTCTGTTTTTGTGGACTACTTCATTTCATTTTGTAACAGGGGCATGGGAAGGGTTTGGAATTGTTACATCAAGGTGTGGTGGTTGATTTTGTTCATGATTGGTGGTGATAGTTGAAGCTAATTGGGTTAATTGGGTTGGTCTGTCTGGATGCTGGAATTGGAAAATGGGAATTGATGAATTGGTAAAGGCCAATTCTAATTTTGGTTTAAAATGAAATATTCTGCCAATTCATTTCAAAATTTGGAATTAGAATTGAGGCATGGAATTGGATTGAGAATTTAATTTTGAGAAATTGTTTTTCCTAGGTCAACTCTAGTAACCACTTTTGAGGTAAAGTTTTTCTTTAGAAATATTCTTGTATGTAGTACAAACAATTGAAATTGACATTTAATGTAAAGAATATTTGAATTTTTTTTTATTTTGAGTAGGTTACACTAATTGTTTATTAGCAGTTGTATATTAGAACTTGGCTCTTGGAGTTTTGTGAAAACTGTATCATAGTGCTACATTAGTACCATTTTAATGATTCTGATAACTTCTTTTTTCCACATTTAATTTATGTTTTGCTTGCAATGGAGAATGGGTTTCTAGCTTCATATCTTAATCAATTCATTTCATGGTACATAATCCTGGCTTTGTGGTGGTTCCTGTTCAGCAAGACTTTTTTTTGGGTGGAATACAGAAAATAATAGCAGGATCTTTTTGTGTCTTGCATTGAGGAAGAGTTGGGTTTTTGGTGGTCTCATTTAGAATCAATTGCATTTAAGAAGAGTTGGGTCTTTTGTGGTCTCATTTAGAATAATCATAAATCTTTTGCATTTAAGAAGAGTTGGGTCTTTGGTGGTCTCATTTAGAATGAATCAATCATAGATCTCTTGCACAGTACTGCAAAGGTCTGTGTAAAGTCAACAGCCACCCAGCCGTATCAATTGATATGGCTGGATGCCCATCCATGTGAATGCCTGGTGATATGGTTGGATTCCCATCCATGTGTATGCCTGCCTTGAATGGCACAAACAAAAATTGACTGATTTGACATGCACAGAAAAATTAAATTAAAAAATTATATTAATAGAATAATAAATATAATATGTTAGTGATAAAAAAATTATATACTTATTTTTTAATATTTTTATTTATATATTTATTTTTAAATTTTTTTATACAATATATTTATTAAAGTCATTACATTAAATGTTATAATATAATAATAATTAATATAATAAAAAATTAAATATATAGATATTATTAAAATGAAGTTTTATTAATATTTTAATTTACTATTTTACTTAACTAAAAAATTAAAAATAAATTATTTTTAAAATTGTAAAACAAGTTCTCACATAATATTTTTTGGCATATAAACATAAAATAATTAAAATAAAAAAATTTAAATTTAAATTTTTTTAATTTATTTTTACTTAATAAATTTTATATTTACATTTTATACATAATAGATAATGAATATGTATATGTATAATATAAAGTAAAAAAAAAATGTAAAAAATTAAAATGGTAATTAAAAACAAACTGCTTAAAATTTAGAAGCGTTCAAAAGAAAAACTAAGTGTCCACCTTGGTTAAATAAGTTTTCTCTTAGGTTGCATGTGAAAAAAAAACACTGTTCACCTTGGTTAAATATGTGTAGAGGCTGTCAAATTGGTTACAAGGGCAGAAGAGCCTAGGATGAGGACATTCATGTCTATGCAGCTGATTATTTGCACCTGACATGACAGTTTCTTGACATTTATTAATTAGATTGAAAAATGAAAAACAGTAGTTATGTGATTTTTAATTTAATTAATAAATATAGATATACTGTCATGTCAGGTACAAATAATTGGCAGCATAGATGCTGCTAGTGCTTCTCATTGGCAACAGTGTCAACATTTATGGATTTATAAATGGCAAATCCATAAATATCTCATTTGCACAACCTGATATCTTCAGCACTAGATATCAAATTAAATATTGCATTTATTTTATTTCAATTTCTGCATTTAACTATAGTACTTCTGAAATGTGACTCTTAATCATTATACATTATGTTTAGCACATGTCAATTTTATTTTTTAAAATAAAGCTTGAGTAAAATAAATGATGGCAAGGGAGCAGCTCTACCTTATGATTTTGTAATCAACATTGTCCAATTAAAAAAAATGATGGCAAGACAAAGTCTTGAACCTTAACAAAAAAGCAATGAATATGTTGTACACTTGGATGGAGAGCTTCAATACATTGACCTTACAATAAACGAATTGTTGTAGTTGGAATTAAATGCATCTCAAGAGGGTAAAATTTTAAGCTTAAACAATTTGCCCACATTCAAAGGTTTGAATGCACATGCCTTGACATTTACAAACTTACATGAAATTCTAGATTTAGTATAAAAAGGGAGGACAAGTTAGCACTACTTAACCGTGGACAAGAAATGGCAATATGCTTTTAGTTCACAAACATAAATGAGTTAAAAGGGGGACATCAAATATCTTCAAAGGCATTCCTTTCTTTTTGGTGGAACGCATTTCTTGATGTGAAATCCAATTCAATCAATGAACACTTGAACAACTTATAGATGATGTACATTTTTGTTTAAGTAATCCCTTTTAGGTTATATCAGATCATGGATGAAGTAGATGTTACTTTTATCCTACTAAATATGTTCACAAGAGAATGAGATTGCATCATCCAAGCCTTATTGAGGGGAAAGCTCCACACAGTGATTTTGTTGACACATGCCATACTCCATGAAGTGTTTTCACTCATTTCACAATGTTTGGTGCATAGATGTTGGTTGTTTGATGTAGTGTTGTTCTTGTCATATCTTGTATATACACATTAGTACACAAAATAACATGTGAACATCACATTTGCAACATACAAAAATCGTTCCAAATGTTGGTGGTCTAGTGCTTTTGGGCTAACCCTTATGGCTAGCACCTTGTCATTTGGATTTCCTTTTGCTTTGTTGGTTGCCATGTGCAATTCAGCTATTGCTGCTATTGGGGGAAGTATGTGCGCTTCCAAGGTCTTGGCCTCTTATGCCTTGTTGTATTCTTTGATGACAACCCCTTTGCCTCTCTTGGTCGTTGGGTCTGGGGGCTTTGATGTGGCCCTCAAGTTTGTTATCTCAGATGCTCCCCTCAGGCTTGTTGTCTTGATGCCGATTTTTGGGTCATCAGTTATTGCAAATTTTGAGGCCAAACTCTTGTTGCTTGTGGGTGTTGTGCCCAATACCTTGGGTGTTGGGACGTTTGTTCCTAATGTTGGTGGTACTGGTCCCATTATTGCTACAAAGGGCATTCTTCCCCCAAAATCTATAGTTATTGGTGGAATGAGCTATGCTCGGGCTACCAAGTCTACTGCTACCATCCCTTCTTGGGAGAAAGCTCGTCTGATCGCCTATGCCAAGGCCTCCCTTGTGGTGGTTTACGGTCCCGAGGTGTTGGAGAACATGGATTTCTATCAACATTGTGGTTTGGTTTGTAGGTTTGTAGGTCTCTGGCCCTCTCTTCTAGATCTACACTGTTGGGTAACTAGTCCTTGGGGACTCTTAACTTTTTGTGACATTGAGATATACCCTTGTGTAAAGGGCTTTTTTATTGCTACTTTCTCCTCTTCTAAAGATCATGACTTAATATTGAACAAGTTATGGGTTTGGGGAAATCATTTCCTCTTTGCAAAACCCTAAACAATTTGATTCACCCCTCTTATAGAACCACTTAATGTACGTTCGGTATGCGTTTTCCTTCCTAGCCTCCCACTTGGCTTTTGGGAGATGTCTAGCTTTGAGGCCATTATAAATTCTCTTGGATGATTCCTAAAGCTGGATGGATCTACTGCTACTGTGGGCCATTCCGTGTTTCCCTGTATTCTAGTTGAAATGGATATCTCCTCAGCTTCTGGGGGAGGTGGTGCTCATGGTCGGCGAGAGACCATGGACCCAAGTGTTGGATTATGAGAGCTTCCCTTCCATTGCCACTGTTGCTTCTTTATGAGACACATGGCTACAGATTGTTCTCTTCTACATCGAAAAGGTGTCGCTACATGGTGGAGGGATGCAAGTAATGGCCACTTGACAATCCAAGCTTCTTACTCTCGTTTTGATTCTTCCTCTGAGGAATCACAATCTACTGATGAAGATGAAACTCCTGCTAAAAATCTGGATGTTGCTCACGTTGCTGGTTAGAGCTAGACTTTTACCACTCGTCTGATTCTTACTCCTGCTGCAACCCTAGATGTTGCTCTTGCTTCTTCAGGTGCAATGCTCGCTTGCCCTATGACCCTTGCAGACTCTTCTACTCCCACTCTTGTTTTGCAACAAGATTCTTCTCATAATGCTCAAACTATTCATCACTTTGGCCTTTATGTTGATGGGTGTCCTAGTGGGGTCTCCTTTGTTGGTGAGCCTAATGATAGCATCGCCTGGATAGTTGTCAGACAACGTAGGAATAATTTTTCTTTTAACTCTCACTTGTCTCATGGGGTGTGAGTTTGGTTGAAGGGCTTCTTGCCTTAGTGGTTTGTATTCTGTCTTTCTTATCAACACTTTTGTGCTGCCTATGTGATGTTGATGGTCTATGCTTTTTCTTTCAGGCCTTGTTTATTTAAGGGACAACCCCATTGTTTTGGTGGTTGTTATTATAAAAAATATTTATCTAAGATAATTAATGTTTTTTACACACGATTTGGGTATTACATGATATTTTATGAAGAGTGGAAATTTTCTCCTCTATTGAATCTACTTCATCCATCAAAGTCCACTTATTTTTTCTTACAATCAGATGTACTTTTTCATTCCCTTCCATTGACAAGGTCAAAATTCATTATATTGTTCATCCATGATCTAACGAGATGCACAAGATGATAGATTGATAACATCAACCACATTAATTATCCCATAATAATTTGCCCATAATTTTTCATTGTAGCAAATTTCTTAATAGATGATAACCTTACATATAGTCCCCATAAACCAATTTAACAGGTCTACAACTTACCAAATCTATTGTAACTCATAATAGATGGAGATCTACTTTGCACTCATAGTCACACCTAACACAATCCAAACCATCAAACCTACATTAAATCATAAAGCATAAATCAAAATTATGTCCTTTTTCTTTAATGTTGGAAAAAACAAATTTACAAGGATTAGAAGCTACTGGAAAGTAGCTAAATAGAATACAAATACAAATTAGTCCATAAAACTACATTGACCTTACACAAATCATAAAGTAGAAGATGATTTGCTTTACATACACTAAAATTTCTACAATTGTGAAATTGTTCAAATTGGTCTTGAATTTTTAGCAGTTGATTCATGGCCGATACATTCTTTTTAGATAACTCTTGCAATTGTGAAATAAAAAAAGCAATCTGAAAACATATGTCAAAGTAAAGGCTTAAAGTAATAGTTACATTAAATAAGTTCCTAGAAAACACAACAAAACTTCTAGCCTTCCAAAGATATTTTAATACCAGTTGTTTAAGAGAATCAATAATTACATTATTGTGCAAGCCAAAACCAAGAATAGCTTATTTCTAGTTCAACTGATGATGAAAAATAGCAACAATTTTTTTAAAAATAGGATTCTAATGTTTCACGACAAAAGAGAAATCCTAAAGATAAGTTTTATACTTTCAAATTGCAAGCAAAAATGGCACTTAACTGGTTTGATCATAATGCATTTCAGTCAATCTCCAAAAAAAGTTTATGATGTAATACTTTCCAGGCTAGCAATTATGTATCTACATCAGTATTTTATTTCCCTTTGTGTACTCATTTTAGTCCACTTTTTGGAGCTAAATGTACACTTTCATTTGTGGTTAAGATGAAGATTTCCATTCCAATAAGGAAGATATTAGAAATAGATTTCCTTTCACAAAAGGTGGTTGAAATGAGTAGAAGACAACCATCTACAATTCTTGAAGAAACAACATTTCTTAGGAGTACAAATTTTCATAGCTAGTTCAAGAAGTACTAACAAATGCATAAATATGAGAAATTGTATATACATGCAATGCAACCCATATTGTTCCTTAATTATCTACCTTGAAGCCCATTCAAGGGTATTAAAGTTCCAAATCGATCTTCAAATTGTCTAATTCATTTTTTGTACAAATAATGAACATATCTTGGAAAGCACATCACAAGTGATTAATTATGATAAGTGACAATCTTGTTTCACCAAATCTAAGAACCAAAACTAAATCCCATCCCATTTGGATTTAGGGTTTTGATTAAGTAAAAATAGGTTTTGAAAGGACTCGAAACCTCGTACAAAGAGCAAAGAAAGAGAGAACATTGAAAGACCATAAAACAACTATGGAGCACCACCCAACAAACTAGAGGAACTAACCATAGTTCCCACCAAAGGGACCAATATCCAGCCTAGCTAATCACCATAAAGGACCATCAAGATTTACATTTTGGCCCACCCTTATGAAAACGTAAAGACGTATCAAATGAAGGTTTGGAGAATTTGACTGTTTTTCTTTTAACTGATGTCCATCCATCCTCCACCTTCTTAGCAGCCTTCTGCCAATCCAAAGAACCTGAAGAACCCACCAAAGGGAAGGCAACCTCATCATCCACAAAAGGGATAGGGGTAGCACCACAAACCCCCAAAACCCTCCCAAGAGAAACATGGGCATCAAAACCCACAACATCGAGAGACAAGGCCGCTGAACTAGAGACAACAACAACATAAGGGGCAACATTAACATTCTGAACCAAAGCCACATCAGAGACAACATCTATAGCATCAGAGACAACATCAGTAGCATCAGCCAATGTATGATTAGTCTGAGGAGAGCAAGCAACCCCACCCCCATCCTTGGATACTTTTTGAACCGTATAATGATGGTCAGAAACCCACAACCACCAAGAAGGTGATTTCTTTGATCTAACCTTATCATAAAAAACACCACGCAACAAGATGGCTAGTCTTGTGATATTTCCTGCATCTAAAAGGCATACCCTCATAATCTAGATTCTGGGTCCAAGATCCCTTTGAAGAAGCCAAAGTTATCTTCTCAGGGAGACCCTTAGATACATCAACCTCCACAAGAATACGAGCATATGTCATCTTAACAACATCAGAAGAATCCGAATCAACCATCTAGAAATCCCCAATGGCCTCCCCCACAGACTCCAAAACTGAATCCAGCCAAAGATGAAGGGGAAGATTCGACAATCTTACCCATAAGGGTATTTTATTAAAGGATTCAGAAAGAGGATCAAACCCTTGATACCAGGGTTTGGCCATTAGGGGGAACCACTCCTCCCAAGAGAAACAATTGTTACACAAAATAGTATTCCTATTTGTAGCATTTTTAAATTTCACAATAAAAAACCCCTTGCCACAAGGAAAATCTGGACTGTATCGGTTATGATGGGCTCCCAATGTTTGGATATCCAAGCATGTAAATCAAGAAGTGAGGGCCAAAAACCCCTAAAACAAAAAAATAGCAGCAGTAAAAGAGAAATCCTCCGTAGTTTTGAAGAACTCATCAATAGTATTTGAATCAAGATTAACCATGATGGGGTTACTTACAAAAACAAGTAGCACCAAAGGATGATATCCCCCTCTCCCAGCAGAGGCAGGACCATAGATACCTGCTTCAAACGCAGCCACATTCGCATAAGAAATCGTTGAACTCCCCTTAGCCCCCTGAGACCCTGAAAGGGTCGACTGGGAAGACCTTGGCAGCGTCTAAGACAACCCAAAAACAAAAACCGTAGGCAACTCACCACCAAACGCAACTACAGGAGCAAGAATCCCCTTAGCCACCTGAGACCTTGAAAGGGTCTTCTAGGAAGACCCAGGCAACAAAGACTGCCTAGGAATGGCGACCATTGGCAACACACCACCAAATGCAGCTGGAGGAACATGAATAGAGGCTCCAATAGAATGCACAACTTGAGTAGCAGTGTTACGACCCAGAGCACCCGCATGGACGTGAGCAGGAACAACATTTTGAAACGCAGGAGCGGGAACAACGAGAGCGGGACGCATTTTGAAAATCTTTCCCATTTACAAAATGACTAGGGTTTATATGTGCAGTGATAAAGATTTTATTGGCTACTTGAACTTGACTAGCTAATGATAAGAATTCCTTTCCCTGATTAAATTGTTTGTTCAGGAACCAATCTCTTATATAATAAACATACACCCCTACACAAAATGGAATACCAAGATATCTATCTATTTATCTCTCCATGTTTAATTTGCCTCTATTTTTTATGAATCTAGTAAGGAATAAGACCATATTGTGACATAAAAAATTTAGTTTTTTTATGAGTTAACTATGAATAAAAATAGAGCAATAAAAATTAAGAATGTCCAAGGTGTTCCTTAACTCTTATTCATTAGAAAAATGAGAGTTGATAACCACCTCATTTTGTGGAATAGAAATTCTTTTAATAATGTTCATATGATTAGCTCCTTGAAGGAGATATCCCAATGTATCAGCTATAAGAACATATAAGAAGGAAGATAAGATAAATCTTTTTCTTATAGATCATTGTAATTCAAATGAACTAGTCAAAAAATGATTGATAACCAAGTGAACATTAGGATCTTGGAACAACATACAAACATGCTTTTGCATGTTTAGGCTTAAATCCCAACCAATGCAACATCCTAAGGATATAGTCCCAACAAATTCTATCATAAGCCTTGTCAAAACTATAATTTAACTAGAAAATAATTTTGGCCCAATTCTTGAGCCCATTCTAGAGGTATTCAATAAAGTAATAGGTCTCCATCTAGCAATAGTATTTTTCTTTTTTTTCTTTTAGGGATAATTTTTATTAGTCCCTTATTATTGATAGGTCCTAAATAGCCATTATGTTAGTACGACTCCACATAATCTAATAAAATTATGTTTAAAGTCCATCAAAGTCTACACTTTTGTTAGATTTCATAGAAAAGAGAGTGTGCTAACTATCCTCCAAAGAAAGGATACGATCCAAAAAAACAATTGTAACCTAGATCAACCTTATTGGGGATGTAATCTTTGACATTTTTTTCCCCAAAGTTTGTTGAACATCTATCCATTTCTTATCCCCTTTTAAAATATTCTTATAAGTTTTTTGAAATGTCATAGTAATTTCAACAGGATCTGTATGTTCATCTGTTCATCCAAAATGAAACAAATTCTAAAGGATACGATCCAAAAATAATTGTAGTTTGGATCAATCTTATTGAGGATATAATCTTTAACAATTTCTTCCAAAGCTTGTTGAACATTTGTCCATTTGTTATCCTCTTTGAAAAAATTCTCATAAGTTTTTAGAAAATCCATAGTAATTTCAAGAGGATTTGTATGTTCACTTGTTCATCCAAAATGAAACAAATTATCTCTTTTATATTTGTAATTGAGATAATTAAAGAAAAATTTAGATCCCTTATTCCCTTTTCTTGATCCAATGAATAATAGTTCTTATTTTGGCACTTGCCCTTTGTAATGCTCTAATTTTCGCAATTGGGATTCTAATACAACAATGGAAGTTTGAATCTTCTCATTATAAGGATCCATATTCAACTAATTTCTAGCATGTTCAAGCTTCTCTTGAAAGCATTTTCTTTACATTTTCGTCTCCAAGACATTCTACAACCAAATGCTTAAAGGAAAGTAACACATTAATCAATAGAAGGACACCACCATTCAATTGAAGAATTACCCTCATGTGGTTTAAGATTCAAGTTTCAAATTCCTGATAAAGTAGCTACACATTTAGGGTTTCTCAAATGGGAAGTATTTGATTTACAAGGAAGTTGAGAAATCACTGATGTTTGACAAAAGAAGGCAAACCTGATAGGAAAATGATTCGATAGAGTAGTATAAAAAAATGGTCAATGCCTAGTTCTCCCCCTTTTTTATATGTCCTCTATGTTTTTGAATTAGATAAAAGCAGGTTTTACAAGGACCCAAAACCTGAGTTAAAAGTGTAACAACGAAAAGCCAAAAAAGGCTTAAAAAGGAACATCCTGCTGGAAAAAACACAGCAGGAAACAACAACAGCTAGATAAGAAACCAACAAAAAGTAACCAGCAAGACAAAAAAGAAGGTAACAGACAGACTAGCTATTTTCTATCATTTTTTCCGCCTTCTTATGAAGGGCCTCCATCTTCAGAATAGCCTCCTGCATATCCTTCAGCTCTCTTGGTTGCTCCGAGATTTTCCTCTGCATTCTCCCTCTAGTTCGGGTCCCAAGTCCAACATTCCCCGCTTCATCATCGATGGTGATTGTAGTTTTCTCCAGTAGGTTCTTCTCTAAATAATTGTACAACATGGTCATATTGCTTATGGTAGCCTTCATTCCTTTGTTGTATATGTCCTCTATGTTACACGTTTGATTTTTATTATTTATCAGCATTGTGTCATTCTTCTATTAATTAAATAATTTTTAAAAATTAATCACTAATGTTTTACCTTTAATTTGCATCATGTCATGTTCGATTAAATGGTCACGACTATTGATTAATCCTTTAGGGGCAAATAGCTATTAATTTATCCCCCTACTCAGATGTCTCGTCTTGGTAAAATTTTTATTTATTTATTTACCACCTTTCCCTCTTTCCTACAATAGATTAAATTTATTTAATTAATTATCTAATTACCTTAAATGTGGGGAATTGATAATTTCCAATTATTCAAATTCCCCTATTTAATAATTTATGACAAGACCCCTAATTTGGCATCATCCCACTAATTTAGCCTCCATTCCACATTTCACTCTTTACATTTTCTCCTAATTCAATCCCCCTAATTTCTCGTGTCACAATTCCACTTTTCACTCTTATGAAACATTCCCTTAATTTCTCCTTGCACCTTCCCCTAATTTCTTCCCATTAATTTCTCTTTCCCAAACCACTCACTAATTGTTCATAAATTGTCATAATTTTTAATTTGTCAAATTATTCCTTATTTTTTCATAAATTGTCATTTGAAAAAATAAGTTCTCATATATAATCTTGACCATTGATTTGTCTTCAATCTTGACCGTCGATTTCAAAACTCATGTCTATAAATTGGCCTCTTTGGCCTCACTCTTGTGAAACCACAATTTTTTAGTACTCTCGCCTTCATTCTATCTATAGTTTCCTTCATTTTATAGATGCACTTGTCTACTTGAGAGAAACATAGTATATTAGAGAAGAAAGGAAAATCAATGAGGCTTCATCAAAGGAGCATTGGAGTTTTGGTTGGATTTATGGTTATGCTTTATTTTGATGGTATTATTGGTTTGATTAGGAGTAGGTTGGAAGATGTTTTAAGATTTTGTGGTTAGCTTTATCATGTTGTTTCTAACTCCCAATTTTCCTAGTCAACATTTTGGTGAACCCAATATGAACACATTAAATCTCATAAATTTTTAATACATGTTTGCATGCAAGTTTTCTTTGTTGATTTATTGTTACATGTAGGTTTTGGGAGTCTAATATGTGATCTATGCAGGATTTCTAATTTTAAAAATGCAATGAATCAA
Source organism: Chamaecyparis obtusa (assembly GCA_027943335.1). Taxonomy (NCBI): domain Eukaryota; kingdom Viridiplantae; phylum Streptophyta; class Pinopsida; order Cupressales; family Cupressaceae; genus Chamaecyparis; species Chamaecyparis obtusa. Next base: position 426,813 of record BSBK01000963.1, read on the forward strand.
AATTACTATTTTTTCTTTCAATCAATAAATTAAAGGGGTTAAATTGAACAACTTGCATCTAGCCTATTTAGGGAAATAAATGAACTACAAATTGCACATACTCTAATTAGGTAGATCAATGAATCCAACAATTTTTACTTAAATATAAATAGAGGAATAAAATGACCCCTACAATTTTCACCTAGTTTTAACTAGGAAAGGAAAGAACAACAATTTGTGCTATTTGAACACATTTCCTTTCTAATCAGTAAATGCATCATATTTATTTGAATTGTCTTGTGTGCTTGCACAATGTAGTATGGACCTATTGCTATGTGAAGTATCCTTTCCCCTTACCTTCAAGATCCTAGGTGTAAGAGAAAAGCTATGGTGACACTTGATTTTCTTTTTTCTTAGAGGCCCTTTCTTGTGGGAAAAAGTACTCATCCAAGGGTATAAATCAAGCGATAACAAGATAAAGCCAAGATTTATTCAAGCCGCTATATAAAAATGATGTTGTGATGAAAATCATAATCAACAAGAAGTTTCATACGATAGTCTCCCTCAGTATCGTCGTGATGTGTAAAACCCTTGTTCTATGTGTCAAGAGCCTCTTAAATGAGCATTACTATTTGACCACATAAACTGAATGCCCTTACTATGAATAAATGTTCTAGATTCCAAAAACCTTATAGGTGTTGATATGGAAGGTTGAATAAAAAAGATACCCCACACATACTATTCATTGTTGAGACATAAATTCCTCAAGGTCTCCAAACCTTTGGGGTAAGAGAGTCAAGTAATTCTTGTTTCAAAGGGGTATCCAATGATACTTGATTATTTATTTGTTCACTTTGTTTGATTATATGGAGTAATCCAAGTGGAGAATCAACAAGTAGTATCCTTCTAGTGTAGGTTGTCCCTATTTTCACGTTCGAGTAAAAAATGACCATTCTATCTAATGGGCCTTATGAGTGTTCAAAAAAATTATCTCATCCAAACACAACCCACTCAAAACTCTCAAGAAATTGTCCAAGCATTTAAAAAATAGTCAAATTCAAACCTTTCAAAACATGGGAATTCAAAAGTAGCAAGAATCTTGGGATTTTTTTTCAGTCTTGCATGTTAAAAACATAGATGCCTCCTTAGGTTAAAATTGTCCTATTCCTATTTTTTCTCAAGTCCTAAGTCCTTCATTACCTCATTATTTCCTTGTCTCAAACCTAGGTTATTGAGTAGTCCAAATTCATTTCTCTTCATATTAGTCCATTGCATCCTCATATTGCGCTTCGATCCTAAATTAGACATTGCAAAACCCAAAAAATCAAAGTTTTAGGGTTATATGTTGCGTTGTTGATAGGAAGTCTAGACCTAGTCAAAATATTTATCATTTGTAATTTCCATTAAGCCAATACCCTAAGTTGTCAATGATGGGTTTGAATCGGTCCTTTTTCCTTTAGTTTTTCCCTTGGTCCTTTAAGGTCTTGGATTCACTTCAATTTCTTAGGGTCATACCTTTAGACTTGTATTTCCAAAGTTTTCAATGCCCCAAAATCTCAAAAACATAGGTTGCATTTTACCACCTTTAAATTTCATTTATCCTTCTTCTCTTAGAGTCATATTTGTCATTCCTTTAGGTGCATATAATTTCATTTAAAAACTTTGAAAATCCAAAAACATAGAATAGCTCAATGGTTAAAATGAGATCCTAAGCTTCTTCGAGACAATGAAATTAAAGAATTGACCCAATTCCATCACCAAGAATTATCCCTTGATCAAAGTACAAAATAAACATGATGGATAGGCATTAATTATATTGTAGATAAGGTGACCCTCCAATTGAAAGAGCATCACCCCCATATCAACCTTCCTACTCTCATGGGACCATGTCATCACACTAAACCTATCAATCATATCAATCCAAATTATGCATGTCCCAAAAAAATATATCAAACTTCATTTGATCCAATCTCAAATCAAAATCCCCTCAATCATTTCCCAAATCACACCCCATTCAACCAAATTTTAGATCAAACTTCATTCAACCAACTCTCAAATCACACCCCCTTTAACCAAGTCCCAAATTAATCTCCATTTAATCCAATCCTAAACTAAGACCTATTTAACCAAACCCAACTCCTCAACTTTAATTGAATTCATCATAAAAAACAACATCCTTTCCACAACAATGCATAACTCAAACTCTCCAATCACATATCAAATTTATATCACCCAAAAAAAATTCTTTCCCATCAACCATCCATATCATCTTCTAGTTCTCAAATTTTAGATGATGAGGAAGAGCTCTCCTTAGAAGATATTTCTCAAGAATAAATTGATATGGCATTGATTGATCCTATAGTCATGAAACATTTGAACCAATTAATATTGGATGATCCTGTAAAGCAGTTTAGACTTATCATAGAAAAACTTGCTTCAAGTCCTTTCTGAGTACTGATCCATGATGAGTGAATCAAACCTACAATGGGTTTTCATACACAAATAAATGCATTATATCCTAGAACAAGTAAATATCAATCTCATCTCAAATCAAATAACAACCAATCCCATTTTAGAGCGATTGACAATGAATACATCTTTGGAAAAAACAAAACTATGCTTCAAGAACATATTCACTTAATGAACAAGAGATCATTTTCAAGCATGATCAAAGTCATGTACTAGTGTCTAGCAATGGCTCATTCCAAAATAATCACATTAGTGACACCCCTAACTCCCATTGTGAAATTGTCTCTTAGGTAGCCTCCATGTCTCCCACCATTCCTTCATCCCCTAAAGCTTCACAAGAGCAATCTATGTCATCTCCATCAAATGACACATCCAATTATTTGACCTTCCAAGGGCTATCCACAACAAAAATCCAAGCTAATCTTCTTTTTTTATAAAAATCCATTATACTATTTGGAAACTCTAGATCTAATGTCACTATATGCTCCCATTCCAGAGAGTTTCGTTGAAAGTCCATCTCCCTCGCGTCAAAACATTGATTCCTTCCCAAAATCCCCCATGCATATTTTAAATCATACCCGATGTCAAGACGATGATCCAAAACACAAATAAATGAGTACTAAAACAAATCAAGATCAAGGTCCCAAGAAAGACCAATCCCATCCAATTGTTGGCCAAAATCCTATTTTCTTTGAATCTTATAATGATCCCACCATATCTTGTCATTCCATCCAAGCTTATTCCCTTCCATCTCAAGAAAAAAATGTCCTTCCAACTCCCATTGACATTCCATTTCCTAAGAAATATCATGACAACCTTTCTATTCTTTCTAGTGATTTCATCTAAAGTCAAGAGTAGAACGCCCTTAAAGTGGATTCCAATGATCCCCTTTTGAGTTAAGATGAAAGTATCTCTTCACCGTTGTACCCCATTACAAGATTCCACCATCCCTTAAAATTCTCCCCATGGTCCTACCATCCCTTCATTTCTATGTCCTAATCCTTCATGTCCAACACATGATCCTATCATTTCTCTTGGTCCTCCTCAAGAACCCATAGTACCTCCTATACCCCCTTATGATTTGAGAACCTCTGCACAAGTTGTTCATTAACACCATACATATCAAATGGATTCATCTACTTTCTTCCAATCCAATCTATTTCATGACCCTATTGTTTGTTCTATCTCATATCTAACTCAAAATGGACTCATGTCTTGTAGCAAAAATCTAACTGGTCAAATCATGCATTATCAAGTCTGTTAGTGTAATTAAATATTTACTAATTACACTTTAGTTAAGTTTACTTAGGATAATGAATTTGCATATTAGTTGTCATTGAGACACCTAGGAGTTTGCATTTTATTTTAGCACATGGTGGAGGAGAATTTCCACTTTAGGTGTGAGATCCACCTTAAGTGATCCTATCACATTATCATCCTCTCATTGTTGCACATATTGCACACACTTTGATGTACAATGGAGGGTGATCCACCTTTGGTGGACATGTGATTACACCTTATCTAGTTGATAGGTTATCATTTTGATATCTCCTAGTTATCATAAATTGCCTATATATTTAGGCACATCTACATTATATTCAATTGATTTTGTATCTTTTTCATTATTGATCATTATTGAATCATTCAATTGATCATATCATATTTGTCTCTCTTGTGCTATCAATTGAGCTTCTAGATCTTGGCATTTTCATTCTTTACCTTACACAAATTCTTACATGGTATCAGAGCATTAATCTAAAATTATTACATGGTATCAGATCCATAGGAATCTTCATTGCATAGCCATTGGAGAGCTATTTTGCTTCAATTTTGGAGGGTCATGATTTAGATTTGGGATATCAGCAGTTTATGGGAGCGTCTAGAGAAAGATTTGACTTCACCATTGCGTTCGATGAATTTTGACTATAAATTTTCCTATATTGGGCAAAAGTGAAATCTGAGGCAAAACAAATTTGCAAATTGGACTTGGGCAGCCCGATCTATAAATTTGGTAATTTATTTCCATTTTCATTTTTGCAATTTATTTCCATTTTCAAATTTGAGATATCCTCTAAAATTTGTCAACTTTGGCATATTTTATTTTTGGGCAAAAATCTGGTATTTTTTACCATATAGGCCTTTTGTGTTAAATCAAAACTGCAAGCATGCATCAGTAAGGGCAAAAATCCATACAAGCTGAAACCAAGTTGGAAACCCCCAAACCAGCCAACCTAGTCAATGCCCCGATTGCAAATTGCTAATGCAGTGGTCAGTCCTTTGTGTTTAAAGGTTGCGGGCTTTTATTTATAAACAACAGAGAAATCTTCCCCACCACAAATGTGGGATCAATATCCCTAGATCCCCCACGCAACCCACTCGAGCCAGCAACTTGCCCGAGCTTGACCTTCCTTCCAGCTCAACCGGCCAGCTGGATCGCCACATGACCGCCAGCTCTACCACGTGGTGACATAACCAAGGCCCTCACAAGAAAGCCTAGACAACACCAAATAAGCCCTTTGCCACGTCAACAGTATGAATGGTCTGACACATCATCAACCGTACGCCAAGTCAGCAAGCAATTTTTCTTTTGCCATGCAGTGATTTCCACTATGTTAATTTTGATGGGTGTTTAGCCGTCACATGTAATATTTTTCTTTTTGTTTCAATGACTGTATGATCATCAAATTTAAGCTCAAGATTTCATCATAATAATACTCTTTTTAATTTGACAACCATTTGACTGTCATACCTAAGCATTTTTTATTTTCATGTGATAGCCTTTTGATCGTCAAATTTATGCTCACGATTTTCTAACGTCATCATTTTTTCAAAAAGTTGGACCCCTCACCACATGCAATTTTGATTTGGCAGTTCGACTTTGAGAGGCCATAACTTGGTCATCCGAGCTCCAAATTAAGTGCATTTTTTATTATTATTTTGGGTAGAATTTCTTGAATTTTTTAGTGGTGCAGCTCTTTTCTAGTTTTGGTGCATGTATTTTGTAGAAATTGTAATTTTTGGTGACTTTACCTATCTGATCCCTATTTTTGCAACTTCAAAGGCTTCGTTCAGGCTCATACAGACACATTTTCAAGTGTATTTTTTTTAAAGTGCATGATTTTTTGTCTACTTTCTAGATCTGGTATTAGTTTGGATAAATTTTGAGTGGACATAGTACTTTCAAAATTTTGCCTATTTTGGCACTTGTAACTGATTAGATCTTTGAGTGATCTTGTATCTTATCTTCTCGAGTCTATTATAGCTTCATAATCTCTGTTATAATCATCAAAATCAAAAGTCCACTTTAGTCCATTTTGACAAGTGGCAATTGTACACACACTATATATAAATTGCCAAAATTATCTTTTTTTTTTTTTTTTTTGGGGGGGGGGGGGGGGGGGGGGGGGTTCTTTAATTGAGTGATTTGGGGTGGTATCTTGTGTGATTGTGCATCCTTTTATTTTTCTCTCTTTTCATTTTGCATCATGGGATCTCCTAGATTTCCACTTTTCACTCCACGTAATTATGCATCATGAAAAATTAAAGCATGGAGTAAGATGATGGAAAAAGGTTTAATTCTATTGGAGTTGATGAGTAAACAACCCACAACTCCTAAGAACACCTACACACAAACACCTGTCATAGAAAGAAGGAAGCAAGAAGCTAGAGAGGCCTGAACGCATGGATCCACGAGAGAGTAGACATCCTTCATGTGCAAAAACAAAAGTTGTAGCAATCATAATAAAATATTATTGTGTTGAATGATGTAAAGAATAAAAAGGAGATCAACCTTATAAAAGGAGATCAAAACCCTAAAAGGGTGAACAAACCTAGGTTGCATGCTAATAATTATTAAAATAATTAATTATTATATGCTTAAAGTTTTGCTTACGTAGAAAGAGATAATAAGTGACTTAGTAATTAAATCAAACATGATTTGATTAATAAGCAAACACTTTAATACTCTAACACCCCCGCCCCCTTAATATTAAATTTGGGAGAAGCTAAAAACTTAGAAAAAACTATTGAAAGCAAATGGATCCCGGCAACAAAAGGCATGACCAAGTACCCAAGTATAAAAGAGAGTCTCTGTAAAAGAGGAGAAATAGAGAAAACTACATGGGAAAAACTCTACTCTAAAACAAGACAAAGACTAGTTTGAAGGACTGAAGAAGCTTCCAAAACTAAGAATGTTCCAGAAAATACACACAAGGATGAACATGTACAACATCACTGAAGCAAAAAGCTGCAAACTCTGTCAATAAGTAATTATTGATCTGAAGATCCTCCACTGAAATATGACCAGGTAGAGAAGATTGTAATCTGCATGAGTTCCCTCAAATGACACTACTTGAATCAGGAGGCAAACAACTGAAGTCCAAGATACAAAATACTGTAATCTACATGAGTGCCCTAAAATGACACTACTCGAATCAGGAGGCAAACAAAGGCAAACACTTGAACTCAAAGATATAGATTGTATAAAAACACCAAAGTTTGAAGATCTTATCAATCAAATCTAGAAGAGTGCATCCAAAAACAAGAAAGAAAAGAGTGTCCATATGGTAAATGATTCATCAAACCGGATTAATGCATAGGTACCCACTCATTGCATCCGCCTAGTACATAGGAACAAAAAATGAATACATAGCTCACACTATCAAACCAAAGAAGTAGTAGAACCAACAGTAGAAACCCCCCATAATGTTGACAAGGGAGTAATGATAGGTACACTAAAAAGAACATCCAATATGAACTGCATGATGAAGAAGAATCTAAAACATCAAAGGTGCAGAGAGAGTACAAACACATATAGAGATACATGAGGCTAATGTCATTGGAGGAATGCTCGCATGACAAAATTAGATGGCAAACAAAGGCAAACATCAAACCCCATTGACACTTTATAATGGAGTGCGAGTACATAGAGCATGAACATGTGTAGGATCCCATACATGCAATAGAATGACACTTTATCTCAGTGCGTGTGCATAAAAGAATGCTACACAAGTGAAGTATACACTTCTCAAAGAAGAGATAAGGTTGCTGAAACAAAAGAACAACCTAAAAAGAGCCATTCCACAAAAGGAAAAGATCCCAGGACCTAAAACATCCGAGATATCCACCAGATTGAAAAAATGCAAGAAACTGAATAAAATATACCTGAAGCACAATCTAGAACAATAACTCATAGAACCAGAAATGTCTCAAAACAAGCTTTCCAGTGATATATCATTTTCCCTAAACAGAGTCTGGATGCGCAAGATAGAGCTCCTAGAGTGCAAAACTAAACATATGGATTTGATAGTAAAAAACATCATCAAAAAAGAAAAATAATAAATTCAAACCTCTTTTTCTAGATAGATCTTGAAACCAGCTTTCCGACGATATCTCATTTTCCTGATTTCGACACCGTATGCTCAAGTTATGAGAAAAACACCATAGGTATGTTGAAGGGCCCAAAAATGGTGTCCAGGGGTGCTAATATGTGTTGAAGTCAGCACTTCATGAGCTTAAAATTGACTACCGTATGGACTTCATTGCAAAAAAAAGAAGGCCCTCGGGGTTGAAAAAGTTGGTCCATGGTCGCCACATGACCAGGGGCTAGCGCGGAGGGCTTAGCGGGATAGGGCTTGGCTCATGGTCCCTTCATATGATCAGGTTGCATGAAGAAGGGGTGGAATCACCACTTAAGCGGCCAGTCACCAGTGGTAACCATGTGGTGACTAATGTGGTTACAACAGTCTGACGATAGTTAAGCTGGCTAGACACCGTCGGTCACTACAGTGTCATCGATGGACACCACAAGTGGTGATCGCGACCCGCTAAGTGGTGACTGTGGCTTGCCTTGTGGTGGAAACCAAGTGGCCCATGGGTGGCACCTGGGTGGAGCTTGGGTGGCCACCTGATGGTGTGGCCAATAAACCTTTTTTTAAAATTTTCTATCGTACTGCCTCATTTTGTGTGCTAGGGTCGTACGACCCTGACACAAATTTGTTTTTGCCATGATATGAAACTACACCCAAATTAGATGTGCCTTATATGGAAATAGGGGTTATTGGATGTTGCAAGCTCAACAGTGAGGTCCGTTTGAGCAAAAAATGCTCCAAAATACTAGTGACCACCTTAGGATCCGTGTCGAGGCCGGTTGCAAATTTTTTTTTGTCATAGATTCCAACTTTGTCCAAAATGGACAAAATTTATATGGATATAGGGGTTCTTGGATGCTTCAAATGCAACCGTGAGGTCAGTTTGAGCCCAAGATGAACAAAAAAATAGCCCCCCATATTCAACAAAAAAACCCTCTGAAACACAGATCTTATGAACATGACTGAGTCTCTTAGAAAGAGGATAGGGGAAAATAGATCTGAAGCTATGATACCATATTGGATTTGATGATTAAATAACCTTGAGCTCCCAAGAACACATGCACACAAACACCTATCACGAAAAGAGAGAGAAGCAAGAAGCTAGAGAGGGTTGAATGCATGGATCCACGAGAGAGGAGACATCCTTGATGTGCAAAGACAAAATTTATAGCAATCACAATGAAATATTATTGTGTTGAATGATGTAAAGAATAAAAAGGAGATCAATCCTTATAAAAAGAGATCAAAACCCTAAAAGGGTGAACAAACCTAGGTTGCATGATAATAATTAATAAAATAATTAATTATTATATGCCTAAAGTTTAGCTTAAGTAGAAAGAGATAATAAGTGACTTAGTAATTAAATCAAACATGATTTAATTAATAAAAAAAATGACGTAAGGGAGGATAAAAGGAGGGGCCAAAGGCACTCCCTAATCACCAACCTCCTTGCAGAAACAACACACAGAAGTAATAACACACACATAGAGAGAGAATTCATAATAGATCATCTATTATTCATCAAATAACCTCTTACATGTCGAGTTGTAAGGCCTTCCTGATTATGGCCAATTACATTCAGATTTTATTACAGTAGTCCTCCCACATGCGAGGATTCATCCTTCAGAAACTATCTTCTAACCCCTAAGAACTGATCCTAAAACTACAACCAACTACTCTATTTATACAAGAGGCTACAAAAACAAGTCGGCCTTCAGATCCATCATTGGAGAAAGAAATGACAAGATCTAGGTCCACATGCTTCCCAATGATCGATACCAACATTAACTCTACGACCAAAATTCAATGCATAAGTTGGCCTCAACAGGAAATCAAAATAAACCACTCGTTGAGCCAGGATATCGAGCGACAAGAAATAACTCAGCGAACCAACTGAGAAACTTGGTCAAAGAAGGAACCGAGCAACTACCAAGCCAACTTGGTCAATGAAGGAACCAAGCAGCTATCGAGAAAACTGAACAACTCAAACTTGTTTTTCGTGACATGGGAGTGCTAAGAACCTAAGATGATCCAGCATCAGACACCTGGGGTTGTTTTGAAATGATTCTCTGAGTCATGCAATAGGTACAACCCAAGCTAAATCCAACTCAGATTGAAAAATCCTTGAACTGTCTTCAATCAGTCTGTTCTTCCACTTTTTTAGATATTCCATATACTATTTTCCTCTTGTGCTTCTGCCAACTCTTTGTTCCAAAAACTACTTAACTTCTTCTGTTTATTTCTTAGGATAATCATTTGGTACTGTCATATCTTCATCGGGTTCATGGTACTCTTGTAAGTTTGAAATATTGAATATAGGTGATATATCTATGTCATTAGGTAACTCAATCTCATAATCATTTCCACTATCAAACTTCCTCAATATTCTACAGGGACCAAATTTCTTCATTTTCAACTTTCCATAGGTTCCAACAGGAAATTTGTCTTTCTTCAAGTGAACCATTGCTTCATCCCCAACTACAAAAGTCTTATGTCTTCTTGATCTATATGCTCTATCTTTGTATTTCTGATTACTATTTTCCAACTTATGTTTCACTTCCTCATGCAATGTCTTCATGAAATCAGTAAACTCTTCTCCTTCAGCACTTATCTTTTGTTCACCAGTAATGTCCTTCAAATCTGATATACCTCTTGGTTGTATGCCATTAACAATCTCAAAAGGTGTTTTTCCAGTACTCCTATTCACTGAATTATTGTATGAAAACTCTGTTTGTGCCAACATAGAATCCCAATTACTTAGTTTATATCCAACTAAACATCTCAAAAGATTACCCAAACTTCTATATACAACCTCTGTCTATCCATCAGTTTGTGGGTGAAATGTAGAACTATACCTCAATTCGGTACCCAAATTTTTCCAAAGAGTCTTCCAAAAGTATCCAACAAATTTATTGTCTCGGTCAGAGATGATACTCCTCGGTAATCCATGCAATCTGACAACTTCCTTAAAGGAAAGATCTGCTATATGTACTACATCTGATGTCTTTCTACAAGGTATAAAATGTTCCATCTTAGAAAATCTATCCACAACAAAAAATATAGAATCATTAGCTCTTACTGTCTTCGGTAAGCCAAGAAAAAAATCCATACTGATATCAATCCAAGGTTACTCAGGAATAGAAATTGGTGTATACAATCTAGTATTTTGACTTACTCCCTTTGCTACTTGACAAATTCCACAACTTCTTACAAATTTATGAACATCCTTATACAATTGTGGCCAAAAATTTTTCTCACTAAGCAAATTTAATGTCTTGTCAATGCCAAAATGTCCAGCCAAACCACTACTATATTTATCCTTTATCAAATTAGTTATCATTGATCCTCTCGATATGCATAGTTCAATACCTTTAAACAACATACCTTCTTGAATGAAATAGTCTTCCCATTTAGTACTCAGTTGATCTTGAATAGGTGCTATGCACTTCCTCCACAGCTCAGAAAATCCAGGGTTGGTTTCATACAAATATTTCATGTCATCAAAACCAAGAACATCAATTTTCATCTCAGTCATCAAAGATATTCTTCTACTCAATGCATCAACAAGTTGGTTAGTGACTCCACTCTTATGTTTTATCACAAATGTATAACTCTGCAAATATTCAACTCATTTCATATGTCTCTGATTCAATTTATTCTGACTACCCAAATATTGTAAAGCTTTATGATCAGTATATAGCACAAATTCACTCGGTATCAAATAATGTCTCCATTTCTTTAGGGCTTGAACAATTGCATAAAACTCTTGATCATACACAAAATATTTTCTTTTTACATCATTCAACTTCTCACTAAAGAACGCAACATGTTTACCTTCTTGAATCAAAACAACTCCTATTGCATTACCACTTGCATCACATTCAACTTGAAATACCTTATTGAAATGGTAACGCTAACACAGGTAGTTCAACAACCTTCTTCTTCAAAGTCTCGAAACTTTATCAGATCCATGTGTCCACTTAAATTCTCTTTTATCTCCTCTCATAGTTTCAATCATAGCATTACAAATTAAACTAAAATTTCTGATAAATTTTTGGTAAAAACTTTCTAAACCATGAAATGATCTTACCTCACTAGAATTTTTAGGTGTAGGCCAATTCAAAATAGCTTCAACTTTTTCAGGATCCATTTTCAAACCATCAGTTGAAATCACAAACCCCAAATACACAATCTCTTCTTTCATGAATGAATAGTTCTTTAGATTAATCAATAAATTTTCTTTCAATCTCTGTAATACCTATCTATTGTGCAAAAATGTTCTTCTATGGTCTTAATGAATATTAGAATATCATCTAGGTATACAATCACAAGTTTACCCAAGAATTTCTTCAAAACTTCATTCATCAATCTCATAAAAGTACTCGATGCGTTAGTTAAACCAAAAGGCATAACCAACCACTCATACAAACCTTCTCTTGTCTTAAAAGAAATCTTCCACTCATCACCTTTTCTGATTCTGATATGATGATATCCACTTTTCAAATCAATTTTGGTAAAATACTTTGCTCCAGTCAAACTATCCATTATGTCATCCATTCTCGATATAGGAAACCTATACTTCATTATTATCTTGTTGATTGCTCTGGAATTAGTACACATTCTCCATTCTCCATTTTTCTTAGGTGCCAATACAGCTAGTATTGCACATGGACTCAAAATTTCTCAAATCAAACCTTTCTGTAATAATTCTTGGATTTTTTAATTCAATTACTAATTCTCGGTAGGTGTCAACATATGTGGTGCCTTATTCAGTAAACTAGCTCCAGGAATTAGATCCATACAATGATCAATGCTTCTCTTCAGTGGAAAACCATCAGGTACATTATCATAAATGATCTCTCTATACTCGGTGACTATCTTATCAATTTCTTCAAGTTTTCTATCCACTACTTTCCCACTCAGTTTGTTAGGAATCACAACAAAACATACATCATTCTTCTTTAAATCATTAACAAACTTTCTTCTTTCCACCAAACAAACTTTCACAGATGTACAAACATTACTAATAGATTCTTCAATCAAAGGTAACAAGATTTGTCTTCTCCCATTAGCCCAAATAGTATATTTATGCAATCTTCTATCATATATAGCATGTCTATCATATTACCAAGGTCTACCCAACAAAATATGACAACAATCCATAGGCATGATATCACATAACACCTTATCATAGTACTTTCCAATTTTCAATTTCACCTAACATTGTTCACTTACAATTAGTGTATGCTCATCCTTGATCCATGAGATTTGATAGGGTCTCGGGTGTTTCAACCTTTTCAACTACAACTTTGCAACAATTTCCTTAGATGCCAAATTATCTTAGCTTCCACTATCAATGATTACCTTCCACACTTCATCATAAACTCTACATCTAGTCTTGAACAAGATTTTCCTTACAGGATCTTCCTTATTACTTTCACTCCAAAGTGCTCTTCTAACCATCAAGTTCTTTTCCTTCCCAAGTTCATTTGGTGAATCTTCTTGCACCAAAGCATTTCTATTATTATTGAACTTTTTACTAGCATGTGTACATTCAAATGATCTATGTGTTGGTAAGTTGTCTATACTAAAGTATATGACTAGTTATAGTGTTGTCATTATGGAAAAAAATTCATACAGCAGTTTGGAGTCAGCGCACTAAGTATAAAGATCAAAATTTAGTTAAGTATTGAAGATTGGAAAGCATACAAAGTACCAGAGACTCAGAGCATCAACGCACATGTGTACAGATGAATTAAGGTATGCACCCTGAAAGTTAAGGTTGTTAGACTATAATTATGCTTAGTCTAAGAGCGCATAAGTAGATATGCAAAGATGTGAAAGTTACAGTTAGTTGAAGTTGCACAGATAGTGTGTGCTGTATGCACCCAAAAATGGTCGCCTAGACTTTGGGCCCCATTTATTTGATTTATCAATCCTGAATCATTTTGATCATTAATCAATATTTTCAACAATATCAATTCCTTGATTAAATCTTAATTTCGATCATATATTGGATTTTTATCCTTGGGCTAACCATTTATCCTAAGTCTTTATTTGATTAAAAGGAATATTTCCTCCTCTTTTGATTAAATAAAAAGCCCACCTTCTCCTCTTATCCTAAGTTGCACAAATAAAACATTATTCTTATTTTATAAAAAAGGGAAAAAGCACTTTTTGTCTCATATGGACATAAAGTCAACTCTTATTTTCCTATTGGAGGATACTTGTGCACATGGATTGCTCCTCTTTCAAGCTCCATCGCTGATTAAGACTTTTTGCCTCTTAATCTCCATGGTCCATTTCACCTCATTTCTTATAAAAGGAGAGCTCTCTCCTTCATTTGTATATATCCATATTTTATGCTAATGTTATGCTGCAGGTTTTAGGTGCATTTGGAGTTTGAAGACATTGAAGACTTGCTTCATTGCATCATCTAGTTCATATTTGCTTTCATAGTTGCATAATAATGGCATTATTAGTGTAGATTTCCTTTTATGCAATAGAATAAGCTCACATAGTCTAAATAGGAGGCATTGTAATCCATTGCTATTTCCTTTCATAGATTAGTTGCATTGTACTTTCCTTTCATAGCTTAGATTGCATTCTCATATAGCTTGCATTGCATTGCATATTTGGATTCTTGGAGATATTGGCATTGTTTCCCTTGTCTTCACTTGAATCTCTCATTGTGTGGTTGACTAGCAAGGTCACAAGCTTGTAGCTCTAGCTGAGAGCAAACACATCATAGTCCCTTGCAACTCCATACATAGAGAGCTATGAGCCGCTTTGTGAGGCCTCATTCTTGAGCAACCTTGCATGTAATGGTTCATAGAAGTGCACCATTTTAGTGTGTACATGTGCTAGCAGAGAAAGAGCATGGAGCCGACAATGACTATTTTGGTTTGCGATTATAAATTAATGTTGTAGAGGCTATGCACCCATTGTATTTAGGTTTTTGACATATGTACATGTATAATTGTAAGCACGCTTAAGCCAATTCATTTGGAAGCGTTATTTGTAATTAGTTATAGGGCCAACCTATTTATGTATTTTGTATGAGCGCATAAATATAAGGTGCACCCATTGTATTTGGTATGGATGTGGAAACAGAGTTGTGATAAGTAGAGCAGAGGTATGCGAAGTGAGCATAAGATGTATTAGAGCTTTTCTAGAGGTCAAAGCATTAGCGCACCAAAGGAATTGATCTGACAAGTAGTGTCACAGTGATAGTTCACCTACAGATATAGTGTGTATCTAATCTCAGAAGGTTGTAGCCTTCATCATTTGAACAGTGAGCTCTAGGACAGTGAGTCCACTCCCCTAACAGGGATCATTGTAAAAGACTCCTAATAGGGTCCGACCCTTAACAAGGTCTATTTTACTAAAAGCATTGTAAAGCTACTCCTAACAGGGTAAAGGATCTTCTAACAAGGATCACAAAACACTAGTGCAGATTATTAGTGGGTATCAAGTCCCACTAGGGTTTTTACCTATTTGGATTTCTCCATAACCATATTGGTGTCATGTGTTAATTTCATGTTACATGTTTATGTGAATGTTTAATTCAGTACTTAAGCATTTATAATTCAGTATTCAGATTAAAGTGAAAAGTTAAAATACAGTGAACACTGATTCACCCCCCCCTTTCAGTGTTTCCCATTCCTAACAATTGGTATCAGAGCTCTGGTCCTCAACACATAATTTTAACCACTTGAGGAGATCACAGACAAAGTAGATATGAAACATCTAAAGAAAAATCTTGAAGCCGCTCTTGAAGATTTGGACAATTCAGAAAGAGAAATTGAAGAACTAAAAGAAAAAGTCAGTGATGCTCAATTAGTTATCAAGAGACTAAGAAAAGATTTGAAAGGACACTCTAATAGTGAACTTGAAGAAAAAGTCAAGAAGTTGACTGAAGAAAATGCATCCTTATTAAGTCATCTTGAAGAATTTGATGACAAATTGATGAAAAATCAAGATGTCTATGATGAACAATCAAGATGTCAAGGAGAACCTTCAACTGAATGAAGAACTAAGGGAAGCTAACTTAGAAATCTTGGAGCTAAAGAATATCAAAGAAAGCTTGGAATCTGAATTGAAGAAGTCAAAGGATCATATTGATAAACTACACACCAGTGTTGAGTTGGTAGAATCACAGTTGTATGCAAGAAGAATCAAAGGAGACACTAGCTGCATTGGATACAATGAATCACAAAATCAGATTGATAGTATGCGAGCAAGAAATGATTCAAAAAAGAACTCTACTGATGATGAAAAGACTGAAGATCAAACCAAAGACAATGGTGGTCCTCCTAGGAATGAGTGCAAGCAAGTAGAACACACTTGTTTTTCTTGTAACAAGCATGGACACATTGCAAGAAACTATACAGAGGTAAGACCTTTTAATGGTTATTTTTATACATGTAATAGATTTGGTCATAGAGCAATAAATTGCAAGACTAGTAAGAAGAACAAGATTTAGCATGATCAAAGAAATCAGAATCAGACCAATGCAAGAAGTTCTCAAAATGTTACATGTCAGATATGTAACTATAATGGTCATACAATGAAACAATGTAGAATGATGACTCATGTTAATGTGCCAAGGAATAATAGACCTCTAGTGATTTGTCACACCTGTAACAAGGCTGGACATATCTCAAAGTTTTGTAGATCAAGGATGCAAGGTCAAGAAAGCCCTAAAAAGACCGAAGAACCAGTTTTGGATCCTGAAGTAGAAGTCAAGTTTGTGAAAGCCTTAGAAGATGTGAGCTTGATTTGATCAGAAGGAAATAAGGACAAAGCTGATGAGAATGTATTGGATGCATCCCAAGTGGATGCACCCTCTACATCTGCATAAATGGCCCTCAGGGTCATAGGGGGAGCTAATTTAGCTCTAGACCCCTGCATGGATGGTATACTCATCCTCAGAGTATGAGCCTTTGGACTTAAGCTATTGGAGTGTATAAGAACCTATGTGCAAGAGCACACATGCTAATTGTTAGCAGAACTCAAGTTTGAAAATTTGAAGTGACAACCTGGTTTACACGAGTTGCATTAATGGAAAATTTCTTACTTTAAGTAAATAGAAAGTTGTTTGTTCACTCATTGCATTCATATTTAAAGTGGTTGGAGAGAATATTGAGCCTTGGAAGTTTTTGTGAAGATTTGGAATTGAAGACCTTCAAAGAAAGAATGTAGATGAGGTACAGGATTCCTGAGAGTATTGTAGAGAAGTATAAGGATACAATATGCTTCATGGTGGAGATTGATACTACATGTATGGAAGTTGTGGAACCTAGAACTAAGTGGATTCATCCACTTGGATATGAGGTTAAAGAACAAGTTCTTGAAGCTTATGCACATGTACTGCTATCAGCCCCTAAGGATGACAATGAACCTAGGTGGGGAACCTATGAAGAAAAGACTAGAGAAGTTTATGCTAAGCTTAACAGTGCTGCAAAAAAAAGAAAGGTTGCAAAGGTCACATCAAAGATCCTAAGAATACATGGTGTATCACAAGAAGACCTTGATAAAGCAAGGGATGAGAAGATTTCCCTAGAATTGAAGAGCATAATAGAAGAACAAGAAGATCCCAAGATGAAAAAGATAAAAATTGAAAAAGATGACAGTCAGAAGGATAAAGAAGACAATACTCCTTCTACACCCAAAGATACTCCTCCGAAGTATAATCCTTTGTTCAAAAGGAAGAAAGAAGCTAACACTAGTCATCCATCCTCACGAGCATTAAGGAGCAAGAAAAACACTCAAGCACCTCCTCAGGCAGGATTCAGACCTAGCCTTAAAGTTTTGAATGCAAGAATTGTTGATGAGGGAAGAATTGATCAAGTAGGGAAGTTCTATGAATCTTACAGTGAGATTGACAAATCATAAATTCATAGTATGATTTTCAAACACATGATCAAGTTCAAGAAGACAGTCCTTGAGTTGAAAATAGAAATTCTAGATAAAGTATGAGATATTTTGGAAAATCTGAAGAGACAAGCAAATGAAGAAGATCTAAGGATCAAAGAAAAAGTATTAGAAGATACTCTGCCAGTATGTTCTAAAGAAGAAGTGGAATTGATATTGAATTTGGTGAAGCCACACCTAAGAACAAAGATGAGAACTCTTCATATCATGAACAAGGACTATGAGTTGATTATGAAGGAAATAGAAAAAGCATTTGAGAAGGTGTTGTTAGAACAACAGATCAAACCACCTACTACGCCCATCACTCATGCACCCATCAAGGAAGATAAAGTGGCAGAGCCCACTAATGTACCAATGAAAGGTCCTCAGGACTCAACGCCCAAAGCAGAAACTCAAACAGAAGTAGATCAGTCTGCGCTCATGTCAGAATCACCCAAAGACAACACAATTATCATAGATAATGTGGAAATAGCCATGGTGGTTACTGATAAGGAGTTGGACAAGTTTGAGGAAGCATTTGTTAGCACTGAGGAAGCTGAAAACCTATGCAACAGTACACCTCCCACTCAAAAAGAAGAAGTAATCATAGAAGATATAAATGATGAGAAAGAAGAAGAAAAGAAAGGAGTAGAGGTAGAAAAGAAAGATAAATCTTCTGTTGATTTGTTCAAAGTGAAGCAAGAAGTGGTGATGGATAGCACTCCCATTACTCCCTCCTTAGCATTGTTGTCAAGTTTCACACTTGACACTAGCAGTTTGGACTCCTGGAAGGAAGAAGACCTGATTAAGTTCAACGTCTTGTCTATGAAGAAGGCTAAGGAGAAGCAAGTAATGATGAATCCTCTCTTGATAGAATCAGTAAATATTTTGAATAGTTTGCTTCCAGAGGATAAGAAGATGGTAAATGTACATTCAGTTGATGATGTGAGCACATTCATCTCTCAGTTCAAAGTTAATTTTTCAAACCTAGAAGAATCTGCGGCCATAGTGGCAGAGGAGAAGTACTTAAAGAAGAGACTCAATGAACTGATGAGTAATTTTGCACTAGACTTGAACTCTCTTAAGTTTGGTCAGGCATCATTGAAGGATTTTGCAGATCAAGGAAGGAAAGTCATTGCAGAATCCATGAACTAGGAAAATTTCACTGATTCCCATCTTAAGAAGATCAAAGATGAAGAGGCAATGATTGAGAAGGTGAAGAATTATATTCTAGACACATCCACTGATGTAAACATATGTAATAATGTCTATCAAGGTTAGTTAGACATAATTGAGAAGGCAAGGAAAGAAATGGAGAAGATAAGGTATAGATAGACTCAATTGAGGAACACTCTTACGCCCTCACTAGATATTCTTAGTCAAAACATAAAGGAGATTGATGCGACTATGATAACCTATGATCAAGGTCTGAGCAAAGAATTGGAGATGGAGAAGATTCAATATGCATTATGCACCCATCTAAAGATAGTCAATTCTTTGATAACCTTTTGGAAGAAGGAGATCCAGAACATCAAGATTGCATATCCAGATGTTTTCCCTTAGTAAGTGTATGTAGATAAAGTTTTTGATGCACCTTTTTCATTAATGTCAAAGGGGGAGTTGTATAGAATATGGAGTACATATATGTATAGGGAGATATAAGAGTATGTATAAAATGTATAGAAGACAAAAGTTTTGTGTAAAAGGACAGTTAGAGACTTGGCCATATTCCTTTGTTGCATTCAATGACAAAGGGGGATATTGTTGGAAATTTGTCTATACTGAAGTATATGACTAGTTATAGTGTTGTCATTATGGAAAAAAAGTCATATAGTAGTTTGGAGTTAGCACACTGAGTATAAAGATCATAATTTAGTTAAGTATTGAAGACTGGACAACATACAGAGTACCAGAGACTCAGAGCATCAACACACATGTGTACAAATAAATTAAGGTATGCACCCTGGAAGTTAAGGTTGTTAGACTATACTTATGCTTAGTCTAAGAGCACATAACTAGATATGAAAAGATGTGAAAGTTACAGTTAGTTGAAGTTGCACAGCCAGTGTGTGCTAGCAGAGAACAGAGCATGGAGCTGACAGTGACTATTTTGGTTTACGATTATAAATTAATGTTGTAGAGGCTATGCACCCATTGTATTTAGGTTTTTGACATATGTACATGTATAATTGTAAGCATGCTTAAGCCAATTCATTTGGAAGCATTATTTGTAATTAGTTATAGGGCCAACCTA
Organism: Chamaecyparis obtusa; assembly: GCA_027943335.1. Taxonomy (NCBI): domain Eukaryota; kingdom Viridiplantae; phylum Streptophyta; class Pinopsida; order Cupressales; family Cupressaceae; genus Chamaecyparis; species Chamaecyparis obtusa. The sequence goes on from BSBK01000963.1 coordinate 446,799, forward strand.
TTTATGTATTTTGTATGAGCACATAAATGTAAGGTGCACCCATTGTATTTGGTATGGATGTGGAAATAGAGTTGTGATAAGCAGAGCAGAGGTATGCGAAGTGAGTATAAGATGTATTAGAGATTTTTTAGAGGTCAAAGCATCAGCGCACCAAAGGAACTGATCTAATAAGCAGTGTCACAGTGACAGTTCACCTACATATATAGTGTGTATCTGATCTCAGAAGGTTGTAGCCTTCATCATTTGAAAAGTGAGCTCTAGGACAGTGAGTACACTCCCCTAACAAGGATCATTATAAAAGACTCCTAACAGGGTCCAACCCTTAACAAGGTCTACTGTACTAAAAGCATTGAAAAGCTACTCCTAACAGGGTAAAGGATCTTCTAACAAGGATCACAAAACACTAGTGCAGATTATTAGTGGGTATCAAGTCCCACCAGGGTTTTTAACTATTTGGGTTCCCCCATAACCATATTGGTGTCATGTGTTGATTTCATGTTTCATGTTTAATTTAGTACTTAAGCATTTATAATTTAGTATTCAGATTAAAGTGAAAAGTTAAAATACAGTGAACACTGATTCACCCCCCCCTCTCAATGTTTCCATTCCTAACACTATGTCCTTTTCCACAATTGTAACAAGTTCCTCAAAATCTACCTCTGGCATAACCACCTCGGTTGTTACTACCTCTTCCTCTAGAAGAAATTTCACTTTTCCACTCAGTCTTGCCTTTGTCCTGATTTGTTTTGTCTTGATCATATCTATTGTTTTCACCATAAGATCTACCTCTTCCTCTTTGTCTTTGCTCATGTCTTTTTGTTCAATTTCTCCTTGGCTTTCAAGGCAAACTGATAGACTTCTTCAATGCTTTCCAACTTAACTAGACCGATGTCCAGGGATAACTTTAAGAAACCCTCTTTTAGGAAAAAGTGTAAAGTCCTGGCGAATCATACATTATTTTAGGGGGTAATTTGTTTTAATCTAGGCAAAAAAAAATTTCAAGTCCGCACTTTATCTCAGTGCGTTGACAGAACAAAGATACATCAGAAAGAGCATGCAAGCTCAGAAGTCAGAAAGAAGAGTGCACTAAGAAACCAGAAGAAGAGATCCCCGGACCTGTAGAACCAAGCACACCACCAGAGGGCATAAACTGCATAACTCGGAGGAGTGAAAACCTGGAGCAGAATCTAGAAGAAATACCTCTTCCACTGAATAGTACACAGAACCAGCTTTCCGACAATATCTCGTTTGCCGAAAAAGGAGTCCGGATGAGCCAGATATGACTCCCGAAAGGCAAAAAGAGACATCAGACTTCAATAGAAAAAAAACACTATTGAAACGGTGGAACCAAAAACCCTAACCTCCACCATCGAAAAGTTCTTGGAAAGAGCTTTCCGACGATATATGGAAGTCAGAAAAAGACCCCCGTATGCTCCCTGTAGAGCGAAAAAGGCCCAGGTACCCCCAAAAAGGCCAAAAAAGAGCCCCAAGGGCTAAAAAAAATAGGCCCCCGGGCGCATGGCGCGCTCCGGGGGCTGGGCCGCAGCCCCTGGTCGGTCATATGACCGCGCTGCTGGGAAATGAGCCCGTGGGGGCTGAAACGGGCCGCCACCGGCGGCGGGGGCCAGCGGAGCGGCGGTGGGCCGGGCCGGCGGAGCAGAGGGCGCGGGCGGCGGGGCCGAGGGCGGCGCTGGTGCCGGCGGTGGGCGGGCCGGCGGAGCAGAGGCCGTTGGCGGAGCAGAGCGGAGGGCGCGGGGGCGCTGGCGGAGCCGGGGGGGGCGGCCGGGGCGGGCGGCGGCTGGGCGGGCCGCGGGGCCTGCAGAACGGAGCGGGGCCGCGGGCGGGCGGAGCTGGGCCGCGGCTCTATGGTGGCCGCTTGGCGGTGCGGTGGTGGCCGCTGGGCGGCCGCCCAAAACGATATTTTTTAAAATATTTTTTTAAAAAAATCGCCGACTGTACCCGCCTCGGAGTGCGTGCCAGGGCCGTACGACCCTGGTATGCAAAATTTTTTTGCCTCAGATGCCACTGTGTCCAAAATGGACAAGTTTTATATGGATTTAGGGGTTCTTGGGCCTTCCGGACACAATGGTGGTGTCCGTTTTTGCCCAAGGTGAGCCAAATTTTGGCTCCCCCCCAGATCCACAAAAAAAAGCCAAAAAGGCTTCTGAAACCCTCTGAGTCTGACAGCTTCAATAAAACTCGAACAGCCGGCAGCAAGATGGCTCTGATACCATGTTAGATTTGACAAACGCAAATCATCCCAAGAACACCTGCATGCAAGACTGTCACAAAGAAGAAGCAAAAAGACAGAAAGCTATGGCGGCCAAAAGGCCAGAGACAGGAAAATCATTGTGATAGAAAAAAGCTTCTATTAACCAAATGAAATTACAATACAATCTCCTTATGAATTACAAAGAGGGAATCTTTATAAAAGGATACCAAAACCCTAAAGGTAAAAAACCCTAAAGAATTATAAAGCGCCTAAGTGAAACTTAAGCCTAGAGTATGATAAACTAATAATTAAATGATTTAATTATTAGCTAACATAAGACTACTCTAACATTTTCATAGTTTGTATTGGCGATTTTTTCCCCCCAGATTGAAAATTTCATAAATTGCTAGCGAATAATTTTCTTTTCAAGTAAAAAATTATAATATTTGAGGCAAATAATTTTCTTTTCAAGTAAAAAATTATAATATTTGAGGCAAATAATTTTCTTTTCAAGTAAAAAATTATAATATTTGAGGCGAATAATTTTCTTTTCAAGTAAAAAATTATAATATTTGAGGTGAATAATTTTCTGTTCAAGTAAAAAATTATAATATTTGAGGCGAATAATTTTCTTTTCAAGTAAAAAATTTTAATATTTGAGGCAAATAATTTTCTTTTGAAGGGTGAAAAAATAATTGTATTGGCTAATCATTCGTTAATAAATAAATAAATTATTGGCAATTTTCAAAAGATGGGAAATAAGTAGCCTAACCTAACATACCTAACATACATAAATTATTGGCAACTGGCAAGTGATGGTTTAAAGACGTGGTTGTTTGACCTTATATTATGGAAGCATAATGTATTATTTTCCACTACCATAATCTTTGCCACTACCACTGTAATTATGTTAAATGTATTATTTGAGAACTCAGACCGTCTGATGATCCAAGATCAATGGCTGAGGTTTAATTTCGGCCAACATTTCTTGAAGGAAGAAGAATTGTCGAGGTAGTCACCGGAATGTTGACACGTATCAAGGTAAGTTGTCTGCAGAGTATTAAAATCACTTAACCAGGAAAGAATTAAATGCCATGTTAGTGATAGCGACATTGTTTGGCTACCACACACCACTTCCCAAATCGTACAGCCAATTTCTGACAGTTTTTTATCGATAGAAAAGATTTACTGCCAGATGTGAAAGATTAAGGACAAAATTTTCAATTCTCACACGCATGTATTTAGGGAAAAGATTTTCATGCAAGATTTAGAGGCATATCGAGGACAATGTATGTAATACCATTAAGATAGAAATAATTGATTGGTAAGTAACGATCAAGGATTCAAGGGCTATTTATAGATGATCTAGCTTCATTATTCATCGACATTGATTGATTGTTTGTTTAGGGTCTGCAGTGACGCATTCTGCAAGTAATTTGTTTTTAAATTTTCTAGTTTTACTATTTTAAGTTTTACAGTCTGCAAGTAATCTAAGATGGACACTCCCATTCATCTTAGATGCACTTCTGAGGAGGCCCAAAAGGCCTTTCTGGGTTCCTTTTCTGATAAATTTTTAGCATCAATTTGTAAGGATGGTGGGCCTTTCGTTACAGAGGCTGTCAGAATGGTGTTGGGCCGAGAGTTTCTTGACAATGAAGATAGGTATTGGGTAGCCACGAACATTACGTCCCATTTTTTGGCTTCCCTTCTGGACCTTGGAGGACCGAAGGTTGACATGGTGATGCTGTTGAGGAGGGTATTCAAAGAGGAATACCTGGGGGATGACGTTCAATTTTTCACCTTTGCTGAATTAGGGGTGGGGATCCCTACGGCAAGTCAAATACCCCAGCTTCTCCAACCAGGCCAGAATGTGGCCATGCAACCTTTTCTTTTATGCCTGATTGCTGGGCAATTGAAGCGCCATAGGAAATGGGCACTGATTGCCAGGGGTTTTCTCCGTAAGTGGTTTGAACTTGACACAGAGGAGGCTCGGGTAGGGCAATTTGTGTGGCTCGATGAATTCATGCAGCTAATCCTCTCTGCAAAATTCTACACAGAAGGGCGCAATTGATTTTTCTTTATAAAAACTTTTTTTTTGATAAATATTAAAAGCTTACCTTGTACTGGTACTGGTACTGTAGTCATTTATGATTTTTTTTTTTATTTATAGACATAGTATCAAGTATGTTTCTTTTTGTTTACAGACATAGTATGAAGTCGAGAATGTAAATATAATTTTATGAAAAATACAATGGAAATTTTGCAAGCTTTACCTCATTTCAATTTGTGCTTTGTGTAAAAAAATGGTTTTTAATATTTTATACTTCTCTATAACCATGATTGCAATATTTTAATTACTTGCTTCAATGCTTTATCAGTTATCTGTAGACTAGCTTATCTATATTTATTTTAATATATATAAAATACACCAACAAATATCCTCCTTCAGATATCTATTACAATTAAACTTCACTAATTGAAACTGTAGTTTAATAATTTTTTTAAAATGGTGTCTCCCACATTTAATTTATTACATAGTCTGAAGTACAATTATATCTCTACGAATGAGATTGATGTTTAAATACTTCAATAATTACTCTCCATTAAAAAATATTCACAAATTATAATATAGAATTTGAACATTACTTTTCACATGTAATTTTTTTAACTCTTATTATGGTAAACTAACATAGTATAATTTAAACATATATAAATGAAAAAAACTTATATCTTATATTTATAATTTGTAACATCATAAAATATGAAATATATTTCAACTTACATAATGATTATAATTCTTTCATTTTATTAAAAGATTAAAGTTGTCAAATTGAGTCTCTAAGTTTTTAACAATGTGAAAAATAAATCTAAAAAATATGTATAATAATAAGTATATTTTAATAAATAATCCCATAGAAAATATAAGTTTACTATAAAAAATAATATAAAGGTTATGTGCATAGTTATAAGATAATATAAGATAAATATAATGATAATATAGTTAAAAGATGATATAAAAATAAAAATAACTAAAATATAATACTATCATAATGATAATATTATAATAACAATATCTATATATATGTATTTCTAAATATATTATAAAAAATTAATATTAATTAGATGATACAAAAATAAAATCAATTAAAATATAGTACTATTAAAATGATAATATAATAACAATTCTAAAATATATGTGTTTTAAATAAAATAACGTTTCCAAATAAAATTAAATAGTAATATTATCTTAAATTAAAAAAAATTAATCACTACAAAAAATAGTACACCAATACCATACGGTACACCAATACCATTCACCGTTGCTGTTGGATTATTATACATCAACGACCGAAGTTGAGTTTTGGGCCGAAAGGGAAAAGAAACCCCATCTTTTCAAACGTGTCTTGAAATCATGACACATGTCACTTAACACCTCACACGGTCGTCGGTCTACCAACAAATAACATTGAACAATGTCATTTCAATTTGGTGATGACGTGAGACTGACACGTCTGACTCGTGATGTGAGTCATCCTGACTAGATTAGTTAATGGGACCCACGGTCCACGCGGCCACCACACTGTTCACCATTGCCATTGGATGTTTATAGATCAACGACCGAAGTTGAGTTTCAGGTCGAAAGCAAAAAGAAACCCTATCTTTTCAAATGCATCCCGAAATCATTACACGTGTCACTAAACTCCTCGGTCGACCAACAAATAACAATGTCATTTCAATTTGTGATGACGTGACACTGACACATCTAACTCATGATGTGAGTCATCCTGACTAGCCTAGTTAATGGGACCCATGACCCACGGGGCCACCAGTACCACACCATTCATCGTTGTTGTTGGATGTTTATAGATCAATGATTGAAGTTGAGTTTCGGCCCGAAAGGAAAAAGACACCCTATCTTTTGAAACGCGTCCCAGAATCATGACACATGTCACTGCTCAGTTAACACATTGACATAATCACATTCCACTTATAGTTAACAGTGACATTATGAATGAGAATGACATTAATACATTATGAGTCATGACGGGTTAGTTAACAGTGACATTAGCAAACCCATTCCGGATTCATGACGCGTGTCTAGTAACTAGTGGTCCATAATTCCACTCACATTTAAACTGAAAGTGACACATGACAGGGCGTGACGACTATAGAGTACAAATTGTACAATTTTGGTGCTTTAAGTTTCTTTAATTTTGTAGTTATACGTGGTCTGCAAATTTAGAAATTAGAAAGGGGTTACAATTTACAAACTTACAACGCAACAAAGTTACGGATTCTTAATTTCTAGGTTGAGGATTGAGGTCCGAGGAAAGCAACAAACTACAAAGTCTCTCAACTCTCTACAAAAATCAAAACTAAGGGCAACGTGAACATCAACGAGTAAGTGTAACTACTAAAATCCTGAAAATCTACGTCCTGCATTTTAAATTTTTCAAGTCTCTTGATTTACAACTTTACTATTTATATTATATAAAAAAATTTAGTCTATTAGGTTTTAATTTTGAATCACCCCTGTAGGCTTGTAGCTACAAATACCAAGAATAACACGATGGGCAAAATAATAGAGTTCCACAATATGCTTAAAACACCAGGTTTTAGTGATTTATTCCATGATATACATGATCCTGTTATTCATGGAAGTAAGGGTATAATGGAGATTAGATTTGCACTTGAAAACAAGTGGAACCATCCAAATAAGGCTTCAAAATTTTATTCATTTAACCCTAGGGTAAATGCAACTGCAAATAAAATTGCACCATGGGAAGCTGGGTCGGCACACATGGCGTTACCTCAAGTATTCCCTTGCCCAGAAATTGTTATGCTCTGCGCCAAAAATTATGATGAAAATAGAAAAGCAATTGTGAATAAAAATACTCAGGAGGAAATTTTGTCCATAACTGAGAGTGAATTTTCTAGTCTATTGAACCTAGGGTTTCAACAACAACACTCAAACGTACACATTGACCTAGGAAAGCTGGCAGAGGATTATGAAAAATTAGATGCAAAATAGAGAGATTCTTATATCAAAGGAATAACAAGCGGTTGTAGTCTGAGTCTAGATCATATGCCTCCTTATGATTTTGAATTTTTTGTGCCATGGGCATAGGACAGTATTTCCTTGCTAGCATTTTGTTTGGGATTGGATAGTAACAAACAAGTGGGTGCCAACATTCTTGAAATGCTTTATCATATTCATTTTGAAAAATAACCAGTAAAATATTGTTTTATTGAGCACATTGTTCGTTGCATGCAAGATCAATTAATAATGATTCAAAGAGGTTCAAAGAAGACATTTAGATTCACAACCTACTTGTGCTATCTTCTCCTAGCAAAGCATCGTGCATTATTTTAGGCAAACAAGCTTTGCAGTCAAACTCAAGGCCAAAATCCAATATATGAGTGGACACCTCAGATAAGGATGATTGATAACAAAAGGAACTACAACAATTTTGTAGACTTCTTTTTGGCACCAATGTACCATAAAATTACAAGCACTCCAATGCCTAGATTGCCCATTACTTGTAGAAATTGCATTCAACTCGGAAGTCAGCTACAATTGGCTGACTGGTACTTAATAGAAGAGTACACTGTGTTAAGGTTTTACGGTTCATGGGTAGAACCCTACAAACTTCCAATACATGTAATAGAGAGGGTATTTGCATTGGAATATGTATGACAAATGGAGAGCACAGATGTACTCTTTAATGGTCAGCAAAAGAAAATGATATTTCCCTCCTTGCCATTCTACTTTGGAGGGTTCACATTTGAGAGAAGAGGATTCAAAGTGGTAGAAGCCTTTTTTTTAATTTTTCGATTTGATGTTGACAGTCACTGGCAGTATGATCCACTGAACATAATTGGAGCAAGGCTTAAAGACAATGGGAACTCTGCAAGCAAATATCAACATGAAAGTATGCCTTTGATTGAAAATTTTAAAAACATGGACTCCTGGGAGGAGGTCAAAAAACAGACGAAGAAATATGCTGCTGAAAATAATATGTCAATACAGGAATTGTCATCATAAATAATGGCATTGCACAAACAGAAAGGAAAAGTGTAGGCCATGACATCATCCAATTTCTACAAGAAAGCTGATAAACCATCTACAAAACGTATTCCAAAAGAGCTAATGAATGAATGTATAGATGCTAGATGGAATCGAACCAAAATTTCTAAATTTTGGGAAATGAGGAAGAATCTCGGCGAGCCAAAGACCTCTGCAGATCTTAATGAGGTGGAAGAGGATACAATGTTTAATGAATTGTGGAATAAGGAGCATCCAGCTGAAGCATATCACAATGATACTGATGATGATTACGATGACCAGGATTCTTTGAATCCCTCATCCAGTACAACAATTAAGAGAGGAGTTGATGCATCCACCAAACTTCTATATAGCAAAGGGGTAGAAATTGTAGAAAAAATGGGCTGCCAAGGTTCTGGTGGTCTGGGTCCCAGTGGAGAAGGGGTTTGGTATGCACCTAAACCACCAGTTGTAGCACCAAAACATGGTTAGAAACCAAGCCTTGGGCATGGAGATCAATCATCAACTTAGTCAATTCCATTCACATTAGTTTCAACTCAGTTAATTCCATCTATTTCTGCTTCAAATACAGTTCCACTTCCAGCTGTTCCAAGCACTCAGATTCAATCTAAATCAATTGTCACTCCCACAAATGGCAATATCATTTGTACAACTAAAAGTAGTGGTTTGAAAAGGATATTATATCAATATGTAGATGCAAGAAAGGTTGGTCCCAAAGGTCAAGAAAGTGTAAAGAAGCAAAAGGTTATGACAAGTATTAGTAGTACTACTAGTACAACAATGCCAATGGTGACTGTGAGTCCAACAATTGCCCATCCTTCAAGACAAAACCCTCAGAACAGTCCACAAACCCCACTTGTAATGGGTCTAGGTGTTGGTAATCCTCATGGTATTGGTGGAAGCTCGTACATCAATGCAAGTGCTATTTCACCATTCAAACATTCAATTGTCTCATAAAATCTTGATTTTCGTTACAATGAATTTGTAACTAACTATGAAAAATAAAAAAACAAGAATAGACAAAATAGTAAGACAATGAAGATGGAAGCAATTGCTGCAGATCATGATGCAGAACCTGCATCCAATAGGTTATTAACCACATATGACCCGAATAAAGATATGATGGAATTCATGGTTGTTATGCCCCCAGCTAGAGATAACAATCCACTAGAGAGTCAGTTAGATCCATCTGAATTTCAAGTTAGCACCCTCCAAATGGATTTATCCAAAATTAAAAATGTGGACAAGATAAATGTGTCAAAAATGACCAACCAAGTGGTCTACAGTTCAGTGATGAAGTTGGAGAGAGAGAAAGGAAAGCTTCAGGGCACAATAGATAAGTTAAAGGCAGACCTGGCAAATGTAAAGGCAAGTGAGAAAGCAGCAGTAAACAAGTGCAAAGAATTAGAGAAAAGGATAAAAAATTCATCCTCTGGCTCTAAAGAAGCAATTGAACAACAAGAACATATGGACGTAGAACTGAAAACTCTGAGGGAAAAATTGGAAAAAAGGGATAAAAAACTTCAGGATGAAAAAGTCTCTTCAGTAAATTTATACAAAAACTTGGAGAATGCTGCACAGGTAAACAATGAGTTAAAGAAAGAATTGGAAAAAAGGGATAAAAAACTTCAGGATGAAAAAGCCTCTTCAGTAAATTTATACAAAAACTTGGAGGATGCTGCACAAGTAAACAATGAGTTAAAGAAGGAATTGGAAAATGAGAGGGTAAAAACAAAAGAGTGGGAAGAGAAAGCAGAGCAAATAAGAATACATAGTGAACACCAGTACTCAGAAATGAAAGAAGACCTAAAGAAGGCAAATAATACTATTAAAAATTATGAAAACTTCTTGAATGACCATGTAAATAATACAGTGCAACAAATAAAAAATTACTTCTGGGGGAAAATAAAGACTTCTACTGATAGGTTGTGTGATTGGTTTGAACTCTATGAAGCTCTTACAGATGTTTTTGAGAAGCTGAAAGAGCAACTTGAGGAGAACAAAAGTTTTGGTCAGAGACAGAAAACTGCAAAGCAGATTATGCAAGAAATCAACAGCACTGCTGACAAGCAATTGGCAAGCAAGGGAATTCAGGACCGCGTTGGTTCAATAATAAAGGTGACCTCTGTATTTCATAAATGTTAGAAACTAACAGAAGCAAAATAAGTTCTTGGTTTATTTGGACCAAAGCTCGCCAAGATGAACAATAAAACAACCAAATTGATATCTCTTGGTTTATCGAGTCCTGGACCTGATTTGTCAACAATGGGTTTCATTGGAAGAGAAGCTTACAAACAAAAGTTGGAGGACACAATAACCTCTGATTTAGGCAACCTTCCTCAGGACATAACTCATGAAGGCATTTCAAAGTGCATCAAAACATTCACAAATTTGCATGCACTAATGGAAGGAATATTGCTTCAAACTCGCTCTTCCAAGTATGGAATTTTGACGAGAATGCAGGTCATTTACCATACCATCAAAATTTTTTCCCTTCCAACCGAAGAAGATTGGAGCATACTACAGAAACTTATAGAATCATCTTGAATCATAGTATGTGAAAGTACTTTCAGTTTCAATCATCTCTATATCTTTACTATATATCTTTCATATTATCCTACATACTACAGTCTAGACTCTAGAATTGAGTTTAAAGTAACAAGTTTGAACTTTGCTTTTTGAACAAGATCAATGTTGCAGTCTTGCAGATGCTATTGCCTATGCTAATTTACTAAACCAGCCTGTCAAATGCAGAAATGTACAACTAAAGTTGTAGAGATGTTGTAGACTTGTAGTCTTGTAGTTGTCTTACTGATTTAGATTTTGAGACTTCACATTAGGCAAATTGACCTGAAGCTATTGTTGCTCCCTTGTTTCTATAAAAGGGAATTCGGGGTCATTGGCTTACTAAATTGCCAATGGGAATTGAGTCATTGACTTTTGTAAACAGAATCAGAGAGTTGTGTTCTTACTAGTATTAATCAATGAATGGATACATTGTATCATATTTGTAATTAAATTAATGAGAATCAGTATTTCTAACTCTAAGAATTGTAACATATGAATTGCTATGTTGTCAAACAAAATAATGAAAAAACTACAAGAATTGTACCATATTAGCTGAATATTGCGAATGAAAACCATTAATAATTATTAATTGTGGAATTGAATCTTGAATCTTGATGAAATTATCAACCACATTCATGTTTTTGACATTGGGATATGCATGATTGATGATGAAATACAGAAACTGACAGTAGACTTTAGGGAAAAAGTTAATAAATACCTAGGACATGCTAATTCTTCAGTGCTACTTCTACAACGGTTCAATTTCAAGCTGCCACACCATATCATCATTGAGATCATCGGATTCATCGACATCAACTTCATAGCTTCCTTGGTTCTTTGATATGTTTTCTTCACTCTGCATACCTCCGCTTAACTGATGTTCACCGCTAGCAGTACCAGTGCCAGTACATGGGTCCCGATCAATGACATAATTGTCTCTGGCATTCCCACTCCCACTCCCACTTTGGTTTGACATGTTGCCCACCCCTCTTCTCTAACATTTCTTCCTCCACAATTTCAGTGCCCTTTCATAAGGAAAAGTATTGACTTCATACCTGGATGTATAGAGCCTCAAGCAATTTTCCAAATTCTTGTCAAGTTTGTTTCTTAGCTTTGACTTTAGGAATCCCAAAGCACTGAAAACTCTCTCATACTCCACCGACCCCAATATCATGGTTAGACATAATTCAACAAGCTTGAAATATTCTAATATTGAATCAATCAACAATTCACTCTCAGCTAGGTTTTTCCAAAGCCTTGCTACCGATCCATCTTCCATAGGGTTCTCCATAAGATTTAATTATTCCCTCATTGTCCGTGAAAAATGAGCTGATTTCTCTTTCAAATGATTTGCATCTAAAATTCCATTTAGAGTTACTCCATCTAACTCTTTGGTTTTGCAAAAATGATCTATCAAAGTTAGTAGCCTACTTTTAAAATCTTTCAGATTGTTCATACGCCAATAATGAGGAAACACAATAGCCATGGATTCAAGTAGTTTGACTGGAGGGAATCTTGCTCTAATCTATGAGGAAAGATCAAAGGCAATGTGCTTCACTGAAGCTGTTACAAACTCAACGATCTTGGTAAAGTCTTCCCTTTTAACACTTGATACTCGCCTCTTGGGGTTCTTTCCTGGTTCCTCAGACTCGATCTTGGCATTGTAGTGCATTGGTATCTCAACTCTGTGAACTTCTACACATAACTCCCCATTTGAACCAATTTTTAAAAAGTTATCAGGATTGTCCTAATCTGTGATTTTCAGCCAGCTGGCAAATTTTACTTCATCAACAAATAAATGATAGAGATTATCGAGCGTCACACATGTCAACTTATGCAGTGTAGCATATTTTGTGATATACATAGCTCTTTGTTGGGCCTTTTTCATTAAATTTCTCATTTCCTCAAGCATGGGGAGAAGACCTGCTAATGTTAACAATGTCTCTACATTACTTAACATTGACAACAACACAGGAAATTTCGGTTGCCCTGCTTTGTCATGACTTGAGTTCATTAGACCAAGCAATGATTGATATTTTGAAAAAACTCGATGTGCTGGTCCATCCAAAGAGATCCATCTTGTATCATTATCCTTAAGAAGCTTGTTCCCGTCAGTTAGTCCTTCAACAAAGTGTTGAAATTCCCTGAATCATTTCAGACTTCAACAGAAGTATTGGTAGATCTCTTTGATTAAAACTTCAATTTTTTGTACTGGAGTATGCTTGCTGACAACTCCAAAAGCTAGATTCATTCTATGGGCCATGCAGTGAATGGGAGTAACGTAGGGTGCACAAGAAGATTGTATCTTTATGCAAAGACCACCCCTGTGGCCTTGCATTACTGAAGCTCCATCAGCTCCAACACACACCAGCTTTTTGGCAATGGTCATGTCATCTATACCTCCATATTCAATTAGAGAACTCTTTACTAGTTGAAATAAATTTTCCGCTGTCGCATTATCCCTCATTTTAGCAACAGTTAGTAGATGAGGTTGGCGAACAAAATTTTGTACAGTATAAACATGCATGCATACCCAGGAAGTATTGTCTATTGCTGTGACCTCGTCTAAAGACAATGCAATAAAATTTGACTCTTTAATTTTTGCCTTCAAATCCTCTTTTTCAACCTCGGCAAGACAACTTGCCCATTCCCATCCACTGTTTACTGACCAGTGACTGTTAGGATAGTTACGAACTTTCAGAAAGTGTAATAAAGCACTCAATGATGGTTAGTCTATCATTGGACGCCCTCTGCTCAAAATATTAAACACAACACTTAACTAAATAGCTTTTCCCATTAGTTCTACTTCCAATGCTTTTCCAAAACAAGCTTCAATAGAGCCTTTAACTTCACCAAGCTTCGTCTTTATATTATGCTATTCCTAACATGCTGAGATTCCTCTATTTTCCATCTTATCACTGATTTTTGAACTCCATCTATGTTCTTTTCGTAAACTTTACCAATATGCTTTTCTATGGTGTCAATTTTTAGCTGCAACCTCTTTTCCTTCTTATTTATCACGCTGCAAATCTTACATCTGCATTCTACCGGAGGTTCCCCTTCAATTGGATTAGGCATTGGTTCAATGAATAGATATGTTGACACCCAATCTTTTTGAAAATTCCTCGACATATCCCACAGTCTATCATTCTTTGATTTGGATTTTCTTTTCTTCCCTGTAGTTGCACCATCATCTTTTCTGACATTCTTAGTCTCATCCAAGTCGATTATATCATTATGGCTACTCTGGGTATTTAACTAAAAATCTTCTTCAAGTTCATCGTGATCTGAGATATCAGGTTCACTGACTTCTTCAATATGTCGTGAAGGTTCAACCTCAAGTTCAAAATCTTCTTGTAATGAAGTAACACTAGCTTCCCTATTTTGGCTAGAAACATTTCCATGACCATGACCAAAGTACGATGATAAGGTTTTGCATTTTGTTGGCCTCTCTTGGCTTTCCCCATCTGCCGAAGCCTTACCCTTATTCTTGTTCGACATCTCGATTGGCTACCAGCCTAGTGATAAACATATGTAAAAAAAATGTTTACTTATTGAAGAAGTGAAAAATGACAACATAACTATAATATACAATGTTTACATAGTCGCAAAAATTCAGAATAATAATCACTTACCTTTGACTCGCCAAAGCAGTCGAGACTCAACAGTGAGACAGTTTGAAATTCGCTATCGATCAAATTGAACCGATCCAAGATTCTAAATTGTGTACAATAACACTGATGTATGAATGTATTTATACTAATCTCTTTTGAAAAATTGGGCGGGAGGTATTAGGTAAGTGTCCAAATATTTGGCGAAGCCCACGTAATGATAACATGTCTTGTGTTATTTCTTAGGTGATTATGGGTCACTAGTACCTTGGTATGACTAATAAAGGTGGTGATTATGGGTCGCCAATACCTTGGACGTGTTATTTCCTAGGTGATTATGGGTCACCAATACCTTGGTATGATTAATAAACGTGGCGAAAACCCATCGGTTTGAGACGCGCGTCCGTAAAATAACTGATGAAGTTGGGGCTGCCTAAAAAATATTTATATATAACTATCGGTGAATATAGGTCATCCATTTGGGGCCGCATTGAAATTATAGGTGAATTTTAAAAATATATCGTGCCCAAGACGTATATGCCATTGGCAAAAATGTGCAAGAAATGGACAAAATTTAATATAGCGTTTGGCGATGGACCCGGGCAATGGACCCAATTTTCATAAATGCGGGGTGATGGGGTCAGTCCCATATGGGTAATTTATTCACCAAATCATGGGATGCCAACGGGCGACATTCACCAAATGGCGAATAATCACCACTAAAGTTTTCTCTGCCGATGTCTTCTTGAATATAAACTCTTAACCCATTCAGGTACCTAGAAATTATTTCCACTTCATCTTCAACATGTCCAGATCTGATATCTAATCTGTAGAATTTGTCAATATAATATTTTCTCGAGCTATCTTTTTGCCTCAAACTTTGCATTCGCCTAACTTGGTTAATCTGGTAATCTCCTGGTAAAAACTTGCCTTTCAGTTTATTCACCATCTTATTCCATACCTTGATCTTGTCTTTGCCTTTCCTTTTTCTTTCCAATTGCAGATGCTCCCACCATAAGGATGCACAAATCTTCAATTTTGTGGTTGCAATCTTAACCTTCTTTTCCTCAGGAACATTTTCATACTCAAAATACTTCTCCATCTCAGTGATCTAATCCATCAATTCATCTGAATCTAGCTTTCCACTGTACTTCAAGAGGATTAAAATGTGGTGTAGATTTTAGATTTTTAAATGCCTTCAACAATCTTTCCTCACCCTGATCCATCATAGGTGCAGGTTCAGCTTCACCTTGTTCCTCTTCAATTTCTTCATCACTAACATCTTCAAGATGTCTTCCTCAGTGCTAGGCTGTCTCAACGACTTCTAACCTAGCAGCAATCTATCTTAACATATCTGCCAATCCTGGATTTGCATCTCACCTTCCACGAACCATCTTGAAAACCCTCTACAATTGTAGGCCAGATCACAATCTGCTACCCCACAATAAATATCAACTAGGGTTTAACAAGAAGTAACCCTCAACCTAGATTTGCAAATCTAGATCCAGATCTCAACCTCCACTCTAATAACATGCGACGCAAGGGAGGATAGGAAGAGGGGCCAAAGACACTCCCTAATCACCAACCTCCTTGCATAAATAACATACAAAAGCAATAACACACACACACACACACACACACACAGATCATCTATTATTCATTAAACCTTGCAGAAACAACACACAGAAGAAATAACACATAGAGAGAGAGAATGTAGAGAATAGATCATCTATTATTCATCAAATAACCTCATACATGTTAGGCTGTAAGGCCTTCCCAGCTACGGCCAATTACATTTAGATTTGATTACAGTAGTCCTCCCACATGTGAGGATTCACCCTTCATAAACTATCTTCTAACCCCCTAAGAACTTATCCTAAAACAACAACCAACTACTCTATTTATACAAGAGGCTACTGAAACAAGTCAGCCTTCAAATCCATCATTGGAGAAAGAAATGACCAGATCTAGGTCCACACAGTTCCCAATGATTGATACCAACATTAAGTTTGTGACCAAAATTTAATGCATAAGTCGACCTCAACAGGAAATCAAAATAAACCACTCGGTGAGCCAGGATACCGAGCGATAGGAAATAACTCAGCAAACCAACTGAGCAACTACCAAGCCAACTCGGTCAATGAAGGAACCGAGCAGCTACCGAGCAAACTGAACAACTCAAACTTGTTTTTGGTGACACATGATTGCTAAGAACTAAAGATGCTCCTGCATCACAAACACTTTATTACTCTAACAAATTCAATATATTGATGGAACCATTGTTGCACCAAATTATCCTAATGCTCAATTAGAATGGGTTAAACAAAATAAAATAGCTCTTGGAACCTTGAGAATGTATGTAATAGATGACCTTATCTTCCATATTGAAAAATGTACCACAACCAAGGAAGCATGGGATAAATTTTCTAGTTTATAAAGTCAAGTTGATGAACAAATGGGTTACAAGATTTCTAATGATCTCATGAAATTGGATCCTTAGGATTTTGATACAATATAAGATTACATCACAAAGGTATATGAGCTAAGAGAAAAGATCAAGTATTGTGGAAATGACATCAATGATGTAGAGTTACTCTATAATTTGTTTCGTAAGCTTCCATAAAAGTATGTAGCTTTTATCTCTACCTTCTATTCCCATAAGTTGACTTTAGGTGCTTCATACACCATGCCTTTACTAAGATGTTGATGGTAGAGAAATAAAATTTGATGAGCATGGGGATTCTCAAGTCTTCACAAACTAAGGCATTAGTGGCTAATCAAGGGAATCAATGGCATCAAAGTCAAAGTTATCAAAAGAAGAAGAAGAATTGAAAGCCTAAGTCTCAACAAGAAAGTGCACAATCAACTTCCACACAACAAGGCACTTCTACATCATCTACCAAGGGGGGATTTTCAAAGAAGGAGAAGTGATTTTATGCATATTGCAAAAAGGATGGACATGACGAACATTTTGTTATAAGGACATTAATGAATTGAAGAATCTTCTTGTAAAGAATAAGATCAATTTTCCTTCTAAGATGTCTACCTCAAATTCTTCACAAAATTCATAAAAGGATAAAGGAAAAGGTCACACATTTGTCACACAAAAAGGACAAGCTTTATATGCTTCTTCAAGTCTTGATTCAAGTAGATGGCTTCTAGATTCAGGGGCTTCTCATCATATGGCTTCTTCACAGTCCATGTTTTCATCATTTGAGCCTTCCAAAGGTCCACCTATTTTGATGGGAAATCACACTTACATGAATGTGATTGGGAAAGGAAGTATTGATGTTGGGGAGGGACACTTCAATGATGTGTTGTGTGTTCCACACTTGACTAATAACCTTCTTTCCATCTATCAAATCACAAATGGTGCTACAAATAAGACTGTGGAATTCACACATGATTCAGTTTTCATCATGGACTTGGAGAGTGGGGTAGTTATTGCTACTGTGGTGGTGAATCACTCTTCTTGGTTGTACTCCTTTGCAGATTTTGTTCCTCTAGATGACTGATTCTTCTGCATATGATCACACTTGCAGTGATGATTCAGATTTTGAGGAGAGTTTTGGCTACTTGAACTTAGGTATTCTCACACATGATCAAGTTCTTGAGCCTTTCATTTCATCTCTTCCTATTGAGACTACTTCTACTCTTTCTCCTAATGATTCTTGCATTCATACAACCATGGGTTCAGGTGATTCAATACAGCAGGATATTCATTGTCTTCCAAACTTAGTTCCATGGGATGGCTACTTGACAGTCATTGCAAGTATGTTTGTGGAGTCCTACATTTTAGATTTGGGAGACACTATAGATGACATTCATATTCTCTTTGGTGAAGATGATCCTTCTTCAGTTGTTGTGAGGGAGCATGTTGACCCTCATCTTCATTCTCCACTTGATTATTCTTTAGAGGGTGACATGATTGTGGATACTTTAATACTGCAGTTGGAGGAGGTCACTTTATCTTTGAACGAGACACTTGGGTCTTTAGCACATGTTCTACATTCATCCTTAGTTGATCTTGATTTGTCTTTTTCAACAAAGTGGATTAGTACACATGATTTTGAGGAGGCACCTTTCAACATTGACATGGGGACACTTGAGCAGGTTTCAGAGATTCCTTACATTTTGAGGTTTCTTCCTACAAATTGGGGAGTAGGCTTCATATATACACCTTTGGTGTTGTTTCTTCCTAAGGGGAGGAATGTTGTTCTACACTCATGAAGTAGTTTCTACATTGAGCATGGAGCATCTACCATTGGTGTTCATTCTACATTGAGGGGGGCTACTTGGTCTCGCTTCCACTTCTCTCTTATAGGGGGATCTTTTCCTCACATGAGGTCTTATCTCTCATATTCTATTCTTGTATTTGTATGTATTTTTGGTGGAAGGGTTTTCTCTTGAAGTTCTCCCTCTTTCTCCACTTTATGAGAGATTGCATATCTTTTGCACTTGCATATTCTACATGGGTACCTAATGTAGCCTAGTAGCCAGGACCCATCTTGCATTGTCATTTAGCCTTGTGAGCATAAGTGCATTCCCCTAAGTTGCACTTAAGGGGGGAGATCCACCTTTAGTGCACATATCACATTATCATTCTCACCATGACACATACTTCATTGCATAATGGAGGATGATCCATATTTGGTGGACATTTGATTGCACCTTGCATAGGTGATAGCTTATCATATCCTTATCATTTTCTCTTATCATCTTTCCTATATAAGGAGGCCTATTACGTATAGTTTATTCAATTCAATTCAATCATTTATTGAATGTCCATTATCAATAATATCATTCTTGCATCTTAATGCAATTTTCTTGGCAATCTCTTGTATAAGTTATCTCAGTCTTTCATTTGATCCTAGGGGTGTAAAATTGTTGGTGTAATTAAATATTCAATAATTACACTTTTATTAAGTTTACTCAGGATAATGCATTTTCATATTAGTGTCATTGAGATGCCTAGGAGTTTTCATTTCATTTTAGCACATGGTGTAGGAGAATTTCCACTTTAGGTGTGAGATTTACCTTTAGTGCTCTTATCACATTATCACCCTCTCATTGTTTCACATGTTGCACATACTTTGATGTACAATGGAGGATAATCAACCTTTGGTGGACATATGATTCTCCCTTGTCTAGTTGATAGGTTATCATTTGTATCTCTCCTAATTATCATACATTGCCTTTATATTTAGGCACATCTATATTGTATTCAATTGATTATGTATCTATTTAATTATTGATCATTATTGAATCATTTAATTGATCATATCATATTTATCTCTTGTGTATTATCAATTGAGCTTCTAGATCTTGGCATTTTCATTCTTTGCCTTAGGAAAATTCTTACATGGTATCAGAGAATTGATCCAAAATTCTTACAGAGTCAAAGGGTTAAACCTTCATGATGAATAAGGTATATTAAAAGTCTTCCATATCAAAGAAATTCTTGATGGTCGTAGCTTTGGTTACATAGCTCGCTCTGAAAAGGTTAGTATCCTTGTTGAATCTAAATCCAAACATATACCTTCTCGTTCATCCCTTCCATCCATCTTAGGTCCATATAATCCTCTATCCACTAGCTTACAATCCACTTATCCTTCCATAAATCCAAAACATAAAAGACACATTTTGAAGAACCTTCCACCCATCCAAAAAGTCTTCATATGATTCATATTCACTTATGAAACTCATTCCCCTTCCAAATAATTTGAATGTCAAAAATTAAATCCATAAGTCAAGCAATTTGCATGCAGTCAATGATCAACGCGTCTCAACTAATCAACATGTAAACATAATGCAAAATATGGTCTAAAAGGATAAACAAATATTCAAAAGGGCACAAAGTTCAATTAAGCAAAAAAAGAAGTTAAAAACCATATGGCTTTCCAAATCTCATGTACAAGCAATGCATCCAAGGAACAAGAAAATAATGAATATTCAAAATTCATGTGGATTTCCAAACAACTCCTTGAAGCACAGTGTCCTAAAGAAAAATCAAAGTTGGCATACAAAATTACTATCCATTCATCTAAATTTCTCCCACCTTCCAAATCCATTTTGGGTCCTTATGTCCCAAAGTCTGCGTCTACTCTTCCATTAAAATCCCAAAATCCAAAATTTGTATGTCCTCCATCACTCCACCACCCCTCAAGGTGTGTGGCAATGTTGATATTTACCCATATTACCATTTTCTCTAAAACAAGTCTTCATGCACTCCATCCATTATCCAACATCTATTTTTCATCCTTTCATTCATCTTGTCCAATCCTTTGGGTAAATCCTTACCCCTTTTCATCCATTCATCTATTTCATCTCTCTTTATCATTACCTTACCAATGTCTTTGAGCATACCATCAATAGTTATGGTTCATTATTACACATCTTTAAAGAGCATTGTTTAAAGAATAAGACACTTGAGTCTTTTGTCAAAGTTCTATTATACATCTATTATCTTCTGAAAAATGTTAAAAAGTAAAAAAAAATCAAAAGATCAAAAAAATAAAGAAGTCAAAAAAGCAAAACATTGTTGCTTTGATAAAAACCTAGCAAACAAGCATCTTGGTGACATAAAAAACAAATAAAGAGAAAAATTTGTTCATAAGTAAAAACTTGAGAAACTGACACTTTGGGTAAGTACCATGATGAAAACTTAGAAAATAGGAGTCATTCGTAATCTATGAAACTCTATGTTCCATAATTGAGGGCATGTGTCATCCATGTTATCCTATCACATCATACCCATGTCATTTCCTCCATTATATTTTACCCCTCATATCCATTATCCTATCCACATCCATTTTCCCTTCTTCCCATCCTTGATCTTGACAAGGCTGGGGATCTTCATAAATATTTACATCTTATTTGCTTCACGATGTCCATATCCTTTAGTTCAGATCCCTTACCTTATCTACACCCTTTTAGCCCATATCATTTATCTTATCACAACCTTAAGTCCATACCTCCCTTATCTTGTCCATTTTTTATTGTGTTTATCCTATCTATATCATATTGTTATCTTATCTAAATTCATCCCTTGATCTTGATATTAAATAAGGACTTAAAATTTAAAATATGTTTTCAAAAACCTCTTAACATGTCCATTCCTATGGACAACATGCAATTAATCCATCATGTCATCCCTTGATCTTGATATTAAATAAGGACTTAAAATGTAAAACATGTTTTCAAAAACCTCTTAACATGTCCATTCCTATGGATGTAATACCCCAAAAATGGGCTATAGGTTCATTAACCTCTTAAATCAACAAATCGATCGAAATTGACACAAAAGTCCTAACCTAAGGCACATCTGCACATCAAGTCATCGAAATCCTAATTGATTTTATATTAATTCTGCATAAGAGAATATTCCTTGAAATATTCCTATTTTATCCTAATTTAATTATCTTTAATTTAATAATTATTTGGCGATAAATCTCATTTATCCTAAATTTGATTAATTAAATATGATGAATATTTAATTAATTAGATTAATATTGCCACTTAATTATTTAATTAGATTTAATTCTATTTATTCCTAATTAATATTGTTTTATTTGACAATAAATCAAATTTGCAAAAAATAATCAGTTGAATTCTTATTTAATTGATTAAATTAAATTATCAAATTTAATAATATAGTTTTGGAATAAAATTTGATTAAAATAATTGATTAACCCATAAATCAGTTATTTTAAATATATTTTAAATATTATTTGGTGATAAATCATATTTATCCTAAAGTTGATTAATTGAATATTCTGAATATTTAATTAATTAATTTAATTTCACCACTTAATTATTTAATTAGATTTAATTCTATTTATTCCTAATTATATTATTTAATTTTGACAATAAATCAAATCTCCTACGAATAATTGATTAAATCCAAGTTGTCAATATTTAATAATATAGTTTTGAATAAAAGTTTGGTTAAAATAATTGATTAACCCACAAATCAGTTATTTTTAAATTTAAAATCAGTTAAGTTAAAGATAAATCACTTTATTTATTTAATTAATTCATGATTATTTGTGCACATTCAAAGAGCAGTTAAACTTTAAATCAGAAAATCAATTCAAGTTGTTATCTTTTCGAAACTCAACATCTATTTTGAGTTCAAAGTTGATCTAAACTTCTGATTTGAGTTAAAAAGTTGTTCTTGCATGATTTTGAATGATTTTATGAGTTATCTATTTCTAATTTCTTGTTAACTCAAAAATCAACCTGAGTTCATCAAGAGTGATTTATGACTTTTTCCATGCACCCTCAAGCCCTGGGTTTCTATAAAATCAAGGCTTAGCTCTTTACAAATCATCCACAGAATTTGCATACTTACTCTGGCAAATTGACATCAGAGGAATCATCAAGCTTCTTGTGAATCAACATTTTGTGAGATTAATCTTATTTTCAATTCATTCTAGTTTCATATTTCATATCATTGTTAGCTTAATTTGCATATCATTTCAATCCAGTTAGATTAAATTTTTATCATTTTTTCTCATCTTATTGCATAAAAAAAAAGAAAAAAAGATTAATTTGCATTCATATTTTATTGATTTCATCATTTAAATCCTTCGTTTAGGTGTTGCATTGTCACTAACCTCGGTCTAATATGAGAATATCATACTCGCACCTACTAGAAGGCAGTAAATCACCTGGTTAGCTATATTGTTCTTATTTGAATATTTTGATTTTTGCTAACCTCTAATGTTTTATTGAAGTGTTGTGTCTACAACTAGGTACAAAATTCACACACATTTCTAGCGCCCACCATGGGGCAACCCACCTTTACTTGCACCTTTCAAAGATTTAATTTTATCTCCCAAACGACTTGGAGTTTTGGTCTAAAATATTTTTTGCAAGTTGGAGACATATCAGGGAAGCTTCAATAAAAAATTTAAAATTTTCTAAAATGTTTTGAATTTTTAATAAATTTTTCTTGATTTTTCAGAAAAAATTAATTTCTGACGTACTGCTCACTTGCCATAATGCTCCCCTGCTCACTTGCAATATGCTCCTAGAATCTGGTGATAGCCTTGCTCTGACCAACGAGGAATTTATAGAATTTTATAATGCTAAACTCAAAGAGATAGAAAAGACCCTAAAGATCAAAGATATTGGTATAGGGGAATATCAGATGGAGTCCATCTTGTCACTAACAGCTCTTCCTCCATCTTTGCAATCCTATGAGAGGCCCTCTGAAGACAAATTTGGTATTGGATATCAGGGCCATGAGCTTGACCAACCTCATTGCAGCTTTCACTCATACAAGGATTCAGATAATGAAGATACAAAGATCCAACCTATGACACATGAAAGGCTCTTGAATATTCAAAATCCTGATTTAGACTACCAGAGAGAGTCCTATCTACCTTCTCAAATACCTCAAGAACATGATCCTGGTCCTCACCAGGAGGATTTTATCCACTTTACTGAACAAAATTCTACTACTACTGACTCTAATGGCACACATACTAAATGGGGGAAAATAGCTGATATCTCCCTTATCTTAGGTATACCTCGGGGTATGCCTATTCTAGATTAGTCCACTTCTTCTACTGAGCAAGATCCTATTGTTGAAGAAACACTTCCTATGATAGATGATAGCAATGAACAAAATATACCACCTACTATATCTCTAGCTGATTACATGTCAGATGCTACTACAAAGATACTAGTTGATGCTATACACAAATATGCTGCTCCTACTAGCTCTGAAAGAGAAAAAATTTCTAATCCTTCGGATCAAGAAACTGATGATGATCCTTTCCACCCTCCTGTGGAGATCATTCCTATGGCTCCTAGGCCATCTACTCCAAGTTATACTTCTACTGCTCTAGTAAATCATGGGTATGTAAGACCCCATCCTGTTATAGTCTCACAGAATCTTCGTGCTCTCTTACCTCCTGAAAGGGGACCTAATTCTCAGAATAGGTCATCTCGGTTAGGCTCACATAATATTCCTCCAAACTTATTTGACTCTTCTAAGACAACTCACAATCGATAATGTTCAATGGAAGATGACTTTCTTGATCTATCTGATTCACTCATAAATGATGAGGATGATGTTGATATCTTTGCACTTGAGCCCATCCCATTGACTTCTCTTCCCCCTTCATCTCTTAAAAAAGTGGCCCATCCACTTCCATTTCCGCCTCTCCACCTAAACCAGTCATATAAGCCTCTTTCATCCACCATTCCTGAGTCTTTTGGAAGTAACTTGGATGTGCAACATAAAAATAAAAATAGTGAGAATCCACTTATATCTCAAGGTCACCATGTCCCATCTAATCGACATGTGACTATGAAGAAAGGAAAGAAATAGAGGTGTTCAAAAGACCGCAAAGGTCCTAAAAAAGAAGAAGACAATCAAAAGCTAGAAAATAAAATAAAAAATGGATCTCGAAATCCATTCTACAGGCATTGTCATCAAAAGCACCTCAAAGTAAAGACGAAAAAATTCAAAAGCTATGTGGATTCCAAAGAAAGGAAAAATCAAAGTTGTCATTCAAGCTTCCAAAATTCTCATACTTCCCTCCATTCCATCACCCTTTCCTCTCATACTTTACCCTCTTCACTCCATCTTTCCTTGTCCCAAAGTGCATATCAACATCTCCTCATTGCTAATGACATGACTAAGATAAATCTAGAACGTACTCTCCCTAAGCATTTAGAGCATGGAAAATCTGATAAAGAGTTAAGATGGGTCCACGAGGATGTTTGTGGGTCTCACTTAAGTGATCTTTCCTTGACTATGGATCTCTCGACAGTTGGACACTACTGGTTGGATCTCTTGTTACTGCTACAACATCTAGTTTTGATTCTACAACTTCTCAGCTGACTACTACTACAAGATACTATGTTCATAGAGATTACCACTGAAGGAGAGCAACTCAAAGAGCCTATCAATGCTCTTCATCTAAAGAATTTCTACAGTTGAGACATCCTCAACATGCTCATGTACATATTCATTGGTCCTGAAAAAATCTTAAAAATTGCAAAATATCCTAAAAAAATGATCATCTTAGTGAAAACCTAGCAAACAGGTGCTTTGATGTATCTATTATCTTGGTGAAAACCTACTAAACAGGCGCCTTGATAATAATAAATTAAAAAAATAAAAAAAATAAAAAATAAAAAAAAGAGAAAAGAACAAAAAAATTGAAAAAGAAGAAAATGTGCCATTGATGAAAACTTGGTAAACAGGCATCATGGTAGCAAAAATAGAATCTCTGCCAAGATGGTGAAAACCTAGTAAATAGGCACCTCTTGTTTCCTAAAGCTACATCTCATCTTAGCATCACTTGGCTTTTAGTTTCCTACTTTAGTTTGCTTTCCCGTTTTCCTGCTTTAGTTTATTTCTTGCTTTAGTTTGCTAGCTCATGCTCTTGCTTTCAGTTGTCTTTGAGATTTTCCTTGACTCTTCATGGATTGGAACCGGTTCACACTTGGGCACATCTTCCTGGTCTAGGGGGCATTGTCCTATCACTTTCAAAAGTTTTGTTCATGCATCAGTCACCAGTGGTTCTCACTGCGTCTGCCTACTGATGCCTAGCTACTTGTGAGATTTTCTCTCCTCAAGGATCTCTTGTGTATCGGTCACCAGTGGTTCTCACTACATTCAACTGTCATTACTTGGTTCACACTATGATATCCTCTTGAGACTTTGTCTCTCGTGATGGTCACCAATGGTTCTCACTGCATTTTCCTGCTGTCGCTATCCCGTCGAGACTTTGAATGTTGTTTGCTTCCGATTTGACTTCAATCTACTTGAACACAAACGTAAACAGAGATTGAAAACTGATTTTGTGTTCCTTTGAATCATGCTGAGCTTTTCCTTTTCTTGTTTTTTCATTTTATTTATCATTTCTCCTCAAGCAAATCTAAGACGTCTTTCTTGACTGAGAAACGTGAAGACTGGGGGCATGATGTTTTCTTTGCTTTCTACTTGTTGGTTTAGTTCCAATGATCCAAAGAATCTATCTAAGAGGGGTGTCCGTCTATAAGAGCCTTCATCTCGTATTGGATGGCCATACGTACCTTGACTCCTTTTATATGGACGCTTTGGTGAGGTTGGTTCTTCTCCTATTATATGGATGCTTTGAGTGAATTCTTTCTGCTACAAGTAAAATCACTAACGCTCGTCCTGCTAAGTGAACGTAAGGGTCACTACGAGCACTCTTTGGCAAAAGAAGGAACTATCGCATGTCTGGTGTGTTTGTTCGCAAGTGACATTTAGGTCATTCTAACAATTGTGCTTTGATGCTTATGTTAACTTGCTAAATCAAAAGGAATAGGTGTTCAGGTCATTCTGGCTTCTTGTGCCTTAATGCTTACACCTCATTCCGACAAATCTAAGACTTATGTCATATTCATATTCTCATAATTGTAATGTTAGTGAGGATTGTATGACATCCTGCAATCATCCCATGCTTAAATGAACTCGATGATGATAAATACGGTGAGTCCAACAACCAAGTCCTAGGGCTTGCATTTTCATTCTAGGGTTTGCATTTTCATTTTAGGCTTGCATTTTAGTTTAGGCTTGCATTTGCATGTTAAGCTTGGATTTGAGACAATATCTTGTTACTCTCTTGATTGCTTCATGTTCATCAAAAGTTCTCATCTTTTGTCCCGATTTCATCATGATTGCACAAGTTTTCGAGATCAAAATCAAAATCTGACATCTCTAGATAGCTCGAAATCACATTTTAAATTCTGGGATCCTTTTGGGATCGGACGCTTGTGCAGTCAGCTTTCTAGCGTCATCTTCCTACCAAACCTTCATCTTTACATCATGTTCTTGAGATCTTTGCTCTTTTCATCAAAGTCAACTCTAGTCAAATATGGTCAACCATGGTCAAACTTGGTCAACAGGACCTCTGCTTTGCTCTGATTTACTTCTGCAGCTTCTCAAATCTAATCTAATTACTTCTGCTCTGCAACCTCTTGTTGTCAATCATCCCTCTTATGTCATCTTTCGATTTTGCTCCCGAGGGGGCAGGATGATTGCATCATTTGAATCTTGTCAAATCAATTCTTGAATCAGTTTGATTTGAATCATCAGTTCTCATTGGTAGGGGCATCTCAGTCCCTCACATTTTGCTATCTGGTCATCTATCTTTTAGGTATTTGAGCAATCTAACTCGGATCCTCAAGAACCAAGCTTCACTCTGGAGATGGTTCTCAAAATCTTTTAGGTATTGAGGCAATCTAACCCTAATTTCTGGGAGTCAAGCTTCATTCTGGAGATGGCTCTCGAAATCTCTTTTGGACCGTTATCTAGGCAGTCTAACCTGGGTCTCGGAGGGCTAAGCTTTGTATTGGGGCAATCTAACCCTAATTCTGGAGACAGTCCTAAGTTTGCATCTGAATCTCATTCTGGGCATTGGGGAAACCTAACCCTGATTCTCATCTTTTCTCAAGACCGTTGTCTTCGCAATCTAACTTAGACTTCAGAAAATTCATGCTTTGATCTATTCGGTGTCTTGGCAACCTAACCTAGATTTCCAAATTTCTTGTCATCTGTCACTTCAGACTATTCTTTGAATCAACTCATTATTCGCACATCAATTCAAAGAGGGGCAAATATAATACCCTAAAATTGGCACCTATTAATTTCAACTAATATTGGTGCATTATCTTCAATTTTACATCTCCAAAGTCTTAGTTTCCTAGGCAATTTTTATCTCTCCTACTTGACTTAATTCGACTTGATGTCAATTGCAAAGACCATAAATTGCATTAATCAAATATCAAAATTAATTCCTAAAGTCCTCAACTTTAATTAGCTAAATTACCCCTATGATAATTAATTTAATCCTAAGTCCTAAGTGCTTAGAATTAAATTAAATCCACCCCATTTGGCTAATTACCCATAAAAGGAATTAATAAATATTTAGTTAATTGAATGGACACCTCTTTATTTTAATTTAACAATTTGAATTACTTGAAAGGTCACCTCCCACATGTGGCAAATTCCATTCTTTTAAATTAAATAAATCATGCTTTTTTGTCTCAATTGGGAATGAAGAGTCAGGAGTTTCAAATCAAGAAACTCTTCATTCCTCTTCTGGCTTTTCTATTTAATGGACCTCTTTTCCTCATTCAAGGAAGGTGATTTTTGAGAGCATCTCTACTATAGTCAATTTTAGTTTCCATTATTGCACTATTTTCAAAGCTTTATTGCATAGTTAGTCTAATATCTCATTTTAGTATAATTGCATCTCATATTAGAGTTAATTTTCTTATTTTTTCTTAGCATAATATCACCTTTATTTCAAGTTCTCTAAAATAAAAAGCTGCATTTCATATCTCTCTCAAAGCATTTCTAGATTAATTGCACTCATCTTAGTTTAATTTCAGTTTTGCATATCATCATAGCTTTGAAAATCCTCCATTATGGGATTGGTCTATGGTTGTTGGCTCTCATTCTGAGAGTAACTAAACACCTCATCCACATAGGAGGCAACAGGTTGATTCAATCGATGTTGTGAGATGGACAATTCATGTTCATACTCACCATCTCATGATTGAGCAATGACTATGTTGCATTTGTGCCTGATTTAGAGGTCCACATTCAGACACACATAGTTACATACCCCCTCCATCAACTCATGGAGGTAATCAACAAACCCCACCTCAATCTAATCTAGGGAGCCCTAAAACTCCTAACATGTCTCACAGAGGGACACATCACGGGTCTCAAGGACACCAATCTCAACACACTATGGATTGAGAACCTACACCTTCTGAAATTATTTGATATCAAAATGATGATGACTTCAAAAGAATGATGAAACATTTCTTGAAGGAAGATAGAGAAGCATACTTTCTAGAGTGAGCTCATCAAGGAGCTAAACTTCCTCCAAACTTTAATGTGGAAGATATCATTACACATGAGGAAGAAAATCCTATCATGGCTATGATGAAATAGATGCATGCCATGCAAGTCAAACTTAACAAACTTGAGAAAGAAAAGGAACCTAAAGAGCTCTCCATGGAGGCTCTATGTCCTTTTCCATTTGATAAAGACTTGTACAAGTTTCCATTCCCTAAAAGAGTGGAGATGCCTAAATATCATAAGTATGATGGAAACTCTAACCCTTGAGATCATGTCAGAGAATTATGTACTCAATCTATGGAGTTTATGCTCGAACCAACCTACTTAATGTATCTTTTCCCTCAATCTCTGGGAGGAGCAGCCATTCATTGGTTCTCTAGAATGCCCCCTACTATCAAAACTTTTGAGGAGTTAATCAAATTATTCTATCAACAATACTCCTACAATATTCAACATCTAGTCACCATGATCGACATCTGCAATCTGAAACAATATCTAGGAGAACCATTCCTGACATTTCTCAAGAGGTGGAGGAAGAAATTTTCTCTATATGCTAGACCTATTCCAAAAACTGAGAAGCTAGAAATCTTCATCAACAATCTTGTTCAAGAAATTAACTACCCTTTACAAATGCAAAATCATACATCTTTTGACAAGATGGTAGATAATGCGATCAAAATTGAGAAAGTAATTGTGCAAAAAGGAGACATATCACTTCAAAAAGACAAGTATGAATCTAGATCTAGTTCTAAGGACAAGAACAAAACCTGGAACAAGAATAAAGGTGTTGTCACAGATGGTGTTGTTGATAATATCTGTGCCCCATCTAAGGAACCTACTTTCAATCTTACAGTTGGTACCCAAGCCATCAAAGCTTCTGAAGACAAAGTCACAGATTTCAAAAAAAGGTCATATGATTACAAACCTTGGGCTACAGATCCTAATCGCAAATTCACTCCTCTCGGAGAATCCTTAGAATCTACCATGAAAAGTCTATTGGAAAACAAATTAATCTACTTGCCTGAGATTAAAGTCTTTGATCCAGAACCTAAACTGAAATGGTGGACAAAGAACGATTTTTGTGAATTCCATCGCAATAAAGGTCATAAGATTAATAATTGTATTCGCTTGAAGCACATTATACAAGACAAAATTGATAATGGAGACATCACGATTGACAATCATAAGAGAAATAATGATCATACAACATTCACAGAACCATTTCCTAAACATGGTAAAGAAGATTCTTCTTCTCAACCTAATATGGGTGCTAAAGTTAGTTATGCCTACTCAAGAAACAATGTTGTTATCAATATGGTTGAACCATGCCTATCTGAGTGTTGCAATGTCATCACAATTGTAAGAAGAGATAGAGATAATCAATTAGCTAATGCAGTTACTCGATCAAAAGCTCAGGCACACCTACAAGGAAAAATACCAAATTCACCAAATGTCCCTAAAGTGCCTTTCAATCTTTCATCTTCTTCTAAATAGAAGGCTACATCTAAATCTTCAAATCCTAAAGACACGAGGCCTACTTCATACAATATTGTCCAACAACTCCAACACACAAATGATAAAATCTCCATGTTTGAGTTGCTTTGGATATCTCCAGCTCATAGAGCCATTCTAGACAAAGCTCTGCTCGGATCCAATGTTCCTAATGACCTTGATTTAGACAGATTCCAGACTATGGTTGGTCATCTTACGTCTCCACAGTAAATTTCCTTTTTAGAGGAAGATGATAACTCCTTGAGTCATCCGCATAACCAGCCTTTGCATATTGAAGTCTTGATCCAAAACCATCATGTCAAACGTGTGTTGATAGATGGAGGTGCTGGCCTAAACATTTGTTCTATCAACTTGATTACACAATTGGGATTTTCAAAAATAGCCATTGATCCCAGGAAGAAGATAACTATCAAAGCATATGATGAGCAAGAAAGATCTTCTAAGGGACCTATTGTCATACCTATCAGAGCAGGTCCTGTCATCAGAGATACTATATGTCAAGTTCTTGATCTACCTTTGGCTTACAATATCCTCCTAGGAAGACCCTGGATACATGACATGAAAGCCATTCCCTATACATTCCATGAGTGTTTGAAATTTCCTTATGAAGGAGTTGAGGTGATGATTCTAGCTGATCTGTATACAACTTGCAATACCTTGAAACAGACTGCAGATAAACTTGTTCCCAATAATAGAGAATCTTCCACTAAGCAACTAGACATTGCTTCAACCTCCAAGATGGAAGACATTGCTAAAGAGGTTAAAATAAAAGAAAATGGCATGGGAGAATATACTATCGATCTAGTCTTATCTTTGACATCTCTCCCTATCTCTCTTAAGTCTTATGGACAAACTCTAAAACAGTCCAAGATCGAATTTAAAGAACCTCTTGAAGCATATAAAGGAAATTTTGTTGCAGAACAAGTATCTAAATAGGAGTTTGAAGAGGATGAAGCTATGCTCGCATGGCTATAAAAAGATGAACCTAAATCTCAAGTTGTCCAAAAATGTGATGCTAAAATACCGAATATCTCGTCTAAGTCATATGGCCCAGGGGATAAATTGATTACAAAGATGGGATATAAAGGAAAAGGACCTCTAGGACTACAGGGTAAAGGTATTCTATCACCTCTTGATCATCATGGCTAAGAAAACAAGAATACAACAGGTCTAGGATACATGAAGAAGCCTTTCTATCTTAGCAAGAACTCCCCGCATGTTCTAGAACAAATTGAGCCTTCCGTAGAAAATCAACTAAAGGGGGAAATAACTCAACAATCTGATAGTGATGATTCAGACACCACTAATGTGCTCATTCCCTATGAGCATTTTCCTAAAGAAATAAAAGACCTCCTTGAAGCTGAAGATGATCCAATAAAAAGAATTAATATAGTAGAAACACAAGAACCTACTATAGAGCAAGAGATAGTTGCAACACAAAAACCAGCTAATCTCAAAGGCAATCAAAAAGAGGAAGGTGGTAGTTACTCTAAGATAGATTCCTACGACTATGAATTCAAATCAAAATTTGAGGGTAACCCTTTTTGGGGTATTCATCCTGACTTTACTCATGTTCTCCAATTTCCTAGAGGTCTAGATGAAGAAACAGAAGATGAATCAAATGACTATGAATGGGGAGTCATTCCAGAACCAGATGAACTTGTTACAAAAAAGCATGTTGATGTTATTCACCAATATGCACCTCAACCTAACATAAGTATAGAGAAAAATGATGAAATTATTGAGTGTGATCCACTAATGGCTGAAGTAGATTTCCACAATGACATTGAGCCTATTCACGAATTGAATGTCTTAAGTTGTAATATCACCTTTGAACTCGAGTGTCGAGTTAGGACCAATGATGAAAGATCCATATCTGTAAACACTCTTTCCCAATCTTTCACCACTTTGACTATCCAATGCCCTGACCTTCTTGACATAACATCCACCAACTTGAACCAAGGTATTTATACCTTTCCCAATGACTATGCCCTTTCTTGCTACCTAAATGAAGTTGAGCCTATGAGGACTTCCATCATTGAACCGAGTGTTAGCATGATAGAGTCAGACATCAAGTATCTTAGTCAAAAAAATAAGAATAAGAATAAGAATAAAAAGAAAAGGAGTTCTAAGGGTGAAAACCACTTTGTGGCAGTCTCAGAACCTACAAAAGTAAAAATAAAAGACGTATCCAAAGGTGAAAACCTCTCTAAGGCACCTAAAGATGAGATATTTGATGTCCTTTCAAGTCATTTATAGGATAGATCTCCAGTTCTAATTGAGCACACTCAATCTATCAATTTGGGAACAACAGAAGAACCACAATTGATCCATGTAGCACAATCCTTATCAGAAGAAGAAAAGTAAAAATTTACAATATTCTTAACAGAGAAAAAGATTAACTTTGCATGGAAATATTTAGATATGCCAAGGTTGGATCCCGATCTTATAATGCACCATTTATCTATAGCTCCGAACGTTAAACCTGTTAAGCAAAAATTGAGAAAGATGCATCCACATGTTGCACTCTTGGTAAAAGATGAATTAGAGAAGCTCCTAAAAGCCGGATTTATCCAAGTTATTGATTATGCAGAATGGATCTCTAATATTGTACCTATGTCTAAACCAGAAAAATCTATAAGAGTGTGCACAGATTTTAGAGATGTAAATAAAGCATGCCCTAAGGATGATTTTCCATTACCTAACATTGATATGATAGTGGACATGACTACGGGATTTGAGATGTATTCTTTAATGGATGGTTTTTCTGGATATAATCAAATCAAAATTGCTCCAGAGGATCAAGAGAAAATTGCTTTCACATGTGCATAGGGTACCTTATGTTGGAATGTCATGCCATTTGGGCTTAAGAATGCTGGTGCTACATATTAGAGAGCTATGACATCCATTTTTCATGACATGATGCACCAAACTATGGAGGATTATGTTGATGATACTTTAGCAAAATCTATGATTAGAGCTAAACATTTAAATGACTTGAGCAAGATACTAGACAAAATGGAAAAATTTAGTCTCAACCTAAATCCTAAGAAGTGTGCTTTTGGTGTCACTTCTAGAAATCTCTTAGGCTACATTGTTTCAAAGAAAGGAATTGAGGTAGATCCAGCTAAAGTAAATGCTATAATGGAGATGCAACCTCCCAAGAATATCAGTCAAATGAGAACATTAAAATGGAGATTTCAATTTATCAGACACTTCATATCTCAGCAAGCGGACATATCACAACCCTTTACAAAGACATTACATAAAGGTGTGACATTTGCATGGAGCGAGGAATGTGAAAATAATTTTGATCATATCAAGAAGTATCTATCAAATCCTCCCATCTTGATGTCTCCTATTCAAGGGAAACATTGATCTTATATGTCTCCGCAACAGATACATCACTTGGGGCATTGCTTGCACAACATGATGAGAATAAAAAGGAAAGAGCTATATATTATATCAGTATAACATTGGTGGCATACGAAAAGAACTATTCTATGATTGAAAAGGCTTGTCTAGTTGTGATCTTTGCATCACAAAAACTGAGACATTATATGTTGGCTCATACCACACATTTAGTAGCTAAAATTGATCCACTAAAGTACCTACTCAGCAAAGCCACCCTCACGGGTAGATTAGCCAAATGGGTCATGCTCTTAAGTGAATTTGACATTGACTATGTTGAAAGAAAAGCTATTAAAGGCCAAGTTATTGCTGATCAATTAGCAGATGCACCTTTGTTTGATGACACACCAATGCAAATGGAATTTCTAGATTCTTCTATCATGAATCTTTCTTCCAGAGAATGACAATTGTTCTTTGATGGCTCCTATAAATAGAATGGATCTGGAGCAGGCATCTTGTTTATCACTCCTCAAGGATACTCCATTCCTAAGGCATTTAGAATCAAATTTCCTTGTACAAACAATATTTCTGATTATGAAGCCCTTTTGAATGGTATGAAAATAGAAATTGAGTGGAGAGTAACAGAATTACACATTCATGGAGACTCACAACTTGTAATCCATCAAGTCAATGATGTGTACCAAACTAAGGATGAAAATCTCGTTCCATACAAAACAATGGTAGATGATCTCAAGAAATATTTCATCTCTATCAAATTTGAGCAAATACCTAGAATAGAGAATAAGGTTGTCGATGCAATGGCAACATTATCTACTTTATTACAGTAGCCGGAACATGAGCTATGCTACGAGTTCCTCGTGGAAGCACTACCTTACCCTACATATGAATCCCCTAAAACCCACATGATTTTCACCATTTTAGGTCATGATTCATCCAGATATAAAAACCTATTCTCCTATCTCAAAGACCAAATCATTCCCGATACCTTCAACTGCCATGAAAAGAGATACCTTATCCGTAATGCCTCCCGATATGTCATCATTGGTCATGATCTTTACAAATGAGGTCTCTATGGTACACTAATTAGATGTTTAGAATGGAAAGAGTCTCAATGTGTGTTAGAGGATGTCCATCATGTTATTTGTGGGTCACACTCGAACGGTTTAACACTAGCTCAAAAACTTATTAGGGTTGGGTACTATTGGCCTGAAATGGAGAAAGAGTCTATCAAGTTTGCTAAGAACTATCAAAAGTGCCAAGTACATGGCAACTTAATTCATGCTCCAGGGATAGATTTAATTCCCTTCACTACACAATGGCCTTTTCATCAATGGGCCTTTGATCTTATAGGAGCTATAAATTCTCATTCTTCTAATGGACATACCCATATAATCACAGCTACAGATTATTTTACAAAATGGGTAGAAGCAATCCCTTTGACACAAGCAATTGGAAAACAAATATCTATGTTCATCTTGAACTACATCATATGTCAATATGGTATTCCACATTCCATAGTCACAGATAATGGTGGACAATTTAAGAATAAAGAATTGGATGATTTATGTGCCAAATTCAAGATTACACAACATTGGCCATCTATCTACTATCCTCAAGGGAATGGACAAGCAGAGGCTTCTAACAAGAATCTATTGAAAATCTTGCACCGTACAGTTAATAAAAAAGGAAGAGACTGGCATCTCATGATCAATCCAGCTCTCTAGGCCTACAAAACAAGTATCAGAATGCCCACTGGGGCTACACCTTTCGCTTTAGTATATGGGCCTGAAGCAGTACTGCCTATTGAGGTTGAAATCCCATCACTAAGAATCAGAATGCATGGTCTAGTAACTGATGATGACTATAGAGTGTCTAGTTTGCAAGAACTTGAACTACTAGATGAGCATAGACAAGCAGCATATGATCATCTTAGAGTATATCAAAAGAGGATGTCTAGAGGTTACAACAAGAAAGTCAGACACAGAGAATTTCAGGTTGGCAATCTAGTTTTGAGAGAGAATCCTAAAAATCAATCATATAGAGAGCGCAAGGGGAAGTTTGAACCCAACTGGCTAGGTCCCTTTGTTATCACTACTACTTTTGGCTCTGGTGCCTATCAACTCTCAATGACTGAAGGAGAACATCTCCGAGAACCAATCAACGTTCTCCACCTGAAGAAATTATATGCCTAAGGCATTCAATGTATGGTAAAATGTCTTGAAAAAATCTTTAAAATTGGAAAAAGTTCTAAAAAAATGAACATCTTGGTGAAAACCTTGCAATAGGCACCTTGATGATTCACAAAAAGAGTAAAAAATATCAAAAGTACAAAAAAATGAGAAAAAGAAAAAGTGCCTTGGTGAAAACCTAGAAACAGGCGCCTTGGTAGCAAAAATAAAATCTCTTCCAAGATGGTGAAAACCTAGCAAACGGGTGCCACTTGTTTCAAAATGCTCTATCTATTAGCGCAATCTTGGTCTTTCCCAGCTTTCAGTCTTGCTTTAGTTTGTACATATCTCTTGGTTTGTTCCTGCATTCCTATTTTCAATAATTCAGTTTGTACACTAATCAGCTAAAGCGTATGTATCCTATCAATGTTCAAACTTGGGGGCAATCAAAGTCATATCCTATGGCCTCCAATGTATCTTAGACGTATCATATCCAGTCAGAGTCCTTTGAAGCTTCATCCGAGTCAGTCAGTATGTCTCATCTCCAGAAAGGATTTTTCATCTACAACAACGCAATCAAATATCAAACACAAACTGAAAATAATCTATGCTTCACATGCTTTTATCTCGTTGTATGCTTACTGATTCACATTGAGATTTTTGCATATTTTGTTCCCACGAGCTCTTCGATGATGTCCTTTACAGGATTTAGAGAGTGATGACTGGGGGCATAATTTTTTCTTTGTTTTCTTCTTGTATGTGAAAATCTAACAACTTTTGAAATTCTGGATTGAAATGGTGTCTGACTGTAAGAGCCTCTATCTCGAATTGGATGGCCATGCGTACCTTGACCATTGATACCCAGAAAATTCAAGGAAGTTTGATCTAAATATTGTCTTTTTTGAGTGAGTTCTTTCTCCTATTATGAAATGTGATCTTACCTAAGGATGTGAACGATAAAGGGTCACTACGGGTAATTCACATTAGATTTAGAATGATCTCTTGATTGTTTGATGTGTTTGTATGCAAGGCGTATTCTAGTCATCACGACGTCTATGTTTTGATGCTTATACAAATTGCTATATCAAAATGGACATGATATTCAAGTCATCCTGACGTTTGTGCCTTGGTGCTTATATCTAATCCGACATTCTGAAAATAAAATCAATATTCATATGTCCATGGTTGCCTAACTAGTGGGTGTTGTATTGATTCCTGTGCATACAAATCGATATTCATATGTCTATGGTTTCATAACTAGTGGGCATTGTATTGATTTATCCGGTTACCTAAAAATTTCAATGATGATAACAAATCAACACATGATCAGTGACTAGGTCCTAGGTCCTAGGTTTGCATTTCATTTTGCACTTTGCAAGATTGCATGATCTCACAAATTATTGAATTAAACTTAAATTCTTAAACAATTCTTTAAAAATGCTAAAAACATATCATAAGAGTTGAATCTCACATGAAGGTTCCTCCAATGAAATAGCAAGTAGAATCCCTTTTTGGGATCAAAATTGAAATATGAGATTGTTTATATTATTCACTACTTTCATAATCAACCTTCAATCATCAAAGAAATCCAGAATTCAACTTAACTGATTATCTTACATCAAACTATCAAAATTTCAACTTGGTTAACCATGGTCAACTCATGGTCAAACTTGGTCTCCAGGACCTCTAAACGATGCAGAATGTGTTTCCGAATGTGAATAACCACTTCTCAAATCAATTAACATGCTTCTCAACTATAAACGCTGACTTTTCTTGTCAGATTTCAATTTTAATCTCGAAGGGGGCATGGCATTGCACATCATTCAAAGTCTGTAACTCAATTTTGTCAATCAATCTTTCCTCAGTAATCAAGACAACAACCACGTCTAGTTGTTGATTCATATAAAGTCCTCATCGCTTGGGGAAAATCTATCATCTCTTGGGGCATATCAGATTCATCTAGTATCCAAATCTATCTTGTAAACTGTATCAGCTTTTCGTAACTATCTGTTCATTAGTGTTATTTCCTTGGTTCTTCGTAACTGATGGGTTTAGGATGTGATACCAAAATGATTCATACAAGGACATTGAGGTCTAGAATCGGTCACTCACTTCTTCGCAATCATAAGGTTCAGAATCAAGCATTTTGGCACTTTTTCGTAATCATCGGTTCATTGTTGATATAGCTAGCATCATCTCGATTCTTGGTCATTCTGGGCCTAGGTCGATATCTTTCAAATCTTTCAAATCAGTTTCATACATATATCAAAACACAAATGATTCTTTGAACCACTACGCTTCGTACAATGATTCAAAGAGGGGCAAAATGTAATACCCCAAAAATGGGCTATAAGTTCATTAACATCTTAAATCAACAAATCGATCGAAATCGACACAAAAGTCCTAACCTAAGGCACATCTACACATCAAGTCATCGAAATCCTAATTGATTTTATCTTAATTCTGCATCAGAGAATATTCCTTGAAATATTCCTATTTTATCCTAATTTAATTATCTTTAATTTAATAATTATTTGGTGATAAATCTCATTTATCCTAAATTTGATTAATTAAATATGATGAATATTTAATTAATTAGATTAATACTGCCACTTAATGATTTAATTAGATTTAATTCTATTTATTCCTAATTAATATTGTTTTATTTGACAATAAATCAAATTTGCTAAAAATAATCAGTTGAATTCTTATTTAATTGATTAAATTAAATTGTCAAATTTAATAATATAGTTTTGGAATAGAATTTGATTAAAATAATTGATTAACCCATAAATCAGTTATTTTAAATATATTTTAAATATTATTTGGTGATAAATCATATTTATCCTAAAGTTGATTAATTGAATATTCTGATTATTTAATTAATTAATTTAATTCTGCCACTTAATTATTTAATTAGATTTAATTCTATTTATTCCTAATTATATTATTTAATTTTGACAATAAATCAAATCTCCTACGAATAGATCTTCATTGAAGCCAACTCTTGTCTTGTCACCTTTAGGTTTTTGTCTCTCTAGTTGTTCATCAATTTTGTTACTACTCGCATGAAGTTTTTCAATATGATTCCTTGCCTTGAAATTTTGAATGCTTGAAAAATGAGGACTGCTCTACAACTTGAGAGCCGTAGTTAGTTCCCACGCTTCCTCCCTACCCTTGCAAGCTGGATTGGATTTCCATTTATGGCATCCACTTCCCCAAGGTACGACGGTGGACGGCAACCCAACAACATTCAATGCCCCACCGTAGGAGACCCTGCAAATGGATCTCTTAGTAAATCCATCCCAGACCCTATTTCGGCCACTATTCTTTCCCTCTCTGTCGAAAAGTAGCGAGGAAATGGTGCTCACATTGAAACCCTTGGCAATTCATTGCAGTCTTCTAGCTCCTTACCCGCTGGTGGAGGCACTCAAGATGGAGGAGAAGGCAGCCCGGTGAGGCCGAAGTCATTCAAACAAGCAGTTGAGAACCAAAGAGTCCTCCCAGAAGGTGCCTGCTTCATCTCCACCACTACCCAAGTCACATAAGGAAGCACAAGAGATGGAGGTAAGATTCCTTCTGCTTCAAAACTCATTATTAAGCCAAATCTGCAGATGGATATTGCTATTACTTAGGAAAAGGGTAGACTTAGGGATAGTGCTATATTTTTTGCTGTTGTTGATGCTTCCAAAGTTTCATCAAGGAATTTTTTGAATGACTGGTTACAGAAGATTTGGGGTCAAAAGCTAGGTCATCATTTTACGTATTGTCAAATGTTACAAAAGGGTTTGTTCTTATTATTCTTTGCTGATGCTAAATCCCAACGGGCTATAGTCGACAGACAATTCTAGAGAGTTGGTCAATTTGAGTTTAGGGCCATTCCCTAGTCCCTCAATGCCTCTTACAATGAATTCCTTGCTCTTTCGAGCCCTCGATGGATAGTCATTAAGAACCTCCCTCAGTTCTTGCTTAACCTCATTCCGCAGGTGCTTGAACCCGTGGGTCATGTTCTTAGGGTTGATAAGTCTAACATTCTTATCCCTCATACAGATGTTAGAGTTCTCATCTCCCTCAAACCTAGCATTGATTTCCCAGATGCCCTAAACTTTGATCTTGGTGGTAAACTAATTGAATGCCCAGTTACCTCCCTTGGGGGTCTTAATAGTTGCTACCTTTGCAGGAAGGAAGGTCATAGGAAGCAGGATTGTCCCATTATTTTGAAGCATACCCTTCCCAATACCTATAATAATGCAACTACCTCTACTACCCCAGCTCCTTGGCCTTCTAATTTCTCTGGCCCCTCCCCTGATTTTACTCCTCCCATCTCCTTCGCAACTCTTCCCTCACATCTCCCCCTGCTAGAGCCCAATGCATCATCTGTTGCATGGATTAGGGACTCGGCCTCTATAGCAGGCACCCTCGAGCATCTTAAGAATCAATTTAAGGATCAATGCACACCTTCACCCCAACCTATTTTATCCCTGAAGAAGTTGCAAGAGATTGCTAATCCCTCTGGTCTTAACTTTGGCTTGGATCCCATCCCTGCCCCTCCCAAGCCCAAGCATAGAACTCTTAATGCACAATAGATTACTTTGGAGAGAATTCATCTTAAAGCAACTAGGATACCTTCTACCCCTAAACCTAAGTGGAAAGAATACTATGTCCTCCCTCAAGCTCAGGACTCTTCCAATGCTCCTACCGCCCTTGATGTCTCAACTAAAAAAGAGGGTAGCCCAATGGATTTGTCAGTCCCCACTAAATCCCCTATTGATTTAGGTCTAGGAAACCACCCTGGCACCAATGAACAAGATGAGTCCAATTCTCTTCTTGACCCGCCAGATAAGCTGAGATACCCTCTTTGCCAGGTGAGACAAAAGGGCGTCGGGAAGATCAACTATAGGGTGCTGACCTTGAGGAAGGTTAAATCAGTAGGGATCTTATGTTCACCTTCTTAGCTGGTAAGGAGAAGGATGATATGAAGGGTTGTAAGATTGGGGGTAAAGAGCCTCTTGAGCTTGCAGGTAGGGTGTGTGGCAAGAAGAAGAGAGGCAGACCCCCTCTCCTAAATGGAAATTCGAAGCCCTCTAAATTTCAAAAGAGTGATATCCCAAAGTGTTTTAAAGGCTTTCGTGCTCCCATGGACTCTGAACCATAATTTAAAGCATGATGATCAACTATGCATCATGGAATGTCAGGGGTCTGGAATCTCCTGATAGGAAGTATGTAGTGAAAAGATTTCTTAGAATGTTTTGGGAGATTGACATTCTTCTACTTCAGGAAGTCAAAGTTGTTGGCTTTACTTTAGATGTTGCCCTCAAATGTGTATGGAAAGATGCCTCCTCCTTCTGCACCAAACACCAGAGGGGCAATGGAGGAACATCCATTCTTGTTGGACTGAGTTGGAGAGGCTCTATCCATGAATGGGGATATTCTCCCTGTAACACAGTAGTTTGGGTCACCTTTAAGGTGGATGATGTCCTCTTTGGGGTCTGTTCAATTTATGCTCTCAATGATGATCACTCTAGGATTGAGCTATGGAAGTGGATCTTAGAGTTTGATAATATCCCTTGGATACTAGCTGGACATTTTAATATGGTGGAGAGACCTCAAGATAAAGAGGGAGGCCTAAAATTTTAGTGGAAAGGTAATGAACACTTTTTCTGGAACAAGATGATCTCTAAACTTAACCTCTTTGACCCACTGGCTGGGAAGAGGAGAGAATCCAAGGGTGTCTGGTTTACTTGGTATAACTTTTAGAGGGGAGAGAGGAGGATTTACTCTAGACTGGACAGAATATATTTGAATAGTTAATTTTTTAGCTATCCTCCCCCCCCCCCCCTGGATGACAATTGTGTCAAGGTGACCCCTTTCACCCTCTCTGATCACCATCCCATCTCTTCCTCCATCCAAGTGGTCTCTAACCAAGACTCATCTCAGTGATTTAAGTCTAGTTTTTCTCTCAATTCCTCCCTCCTCCAGGACAGGGATGTCCAATCAGTCATTAGAATAATTGCTTGGTACAATGAGGAGGTTGTCCATCACAATTATGAGGTGGATAAGTGGAACCAAATTTTTGAATCCTGGCAGAATATGTTGAAATGTGTTGGGAAGAAGAAGGCCAAGGATGCCAAGAGGGAGGAACTTAGATTAGTGGAAGAACTTTAGGAAGAAGAGACTCAAATCTAGGAGTGTCCATCTTCTTCTACCTTGTTGGATAAGGTCATCCACTGTAGAGATTCCCTCAGAAGCCTCCAACTTGTCAAAACTAGGGGTGCTAAGATCAGAGCCAGAGTCAATTGGCTCAACCTAGGTGATAAAGGATCTAAGGCTTTTTTCCAAACCCTAAAGAAGAAGGAAGCAAGGAATAAGATCACCAGCATTAGGGATCAAGGAGTCTCCATCACTTCTCAGGAAGGTATTGTTAACACCTTTGCCACCTTTTACAAAAACCTCTTTGCCTCGAAGGATGATGAGTCCAGGGCTATTGCTAGACAAAGGATTATCAACTTGATCCCTAAGAAGATCTTGAAGTCAGAAGAAGACTTGCTAGAGAAGGAGATCTCTATGAAAGAAATCAGAGAATCCATCCTTAGCATGGAAAATGGTAAGGCCCCTAGCCCAAATGGGCTCACAATTGAATTTTATAAAAAGAATATAGACTGGATCTACTCCACACTCCATAAAGTTTATTCTAAAGCTATTTCTATTGGATCCCTTGGACCAACCTTAAATGTTGGCCTCATTAAATTGATCCCTAAAGATGGATATAGGTTACTGATGAAGAACTATAGGCCTATCACCCTGCTCAATGTGGGATATAAGATTTTGGCTAAAGCTGTTGCCCTTAGGATTGCCAAAATTCTCCCTATAGTTGTTAATCCCACCCAAACAAGTTTTGTCAAGGGCAAATATATTCTAGAGAATCTGGTGACCTACTGGGAGGCTTTGGATTGGGCCAAACATTTAGGTCAGTAGAGTTCCATGTTACTCATTGACTATGAAAAAGCATATGACCGTATTGAGTGGAGTTTTATTTTGGCCATGGTGGATAAACTGGGATTCCCCCCTTACTTCTGTAAACTAGTCTCTACTTTTCTTTTTGGAGCCAGAGCAGTAGTTGAAGTGAACGGGGTAAGGTCAAAGTTCTTTGATCTTTCTAGATCCATCAGGCAAGGATGCCCCCTTTCCTCTTCCCTCTTTGTCCTTGCTATAGATTCCCTTCACTATTTGCTGAGAGATGACACTCTTTCACCTAGACTGAGAGGGATCTTGTTGCCTAATGGCCTTGAAGTCTCTAATATTTAGTTTGCAGATGACATAGCAATTCTCATGAGTCTGGAGGAGAGTAATATAGTTGTCCTCATGGTCAAACTTGACCTATTCTGCCTGGCTTCAGGGAGCAAGATTTCTGTTACCAAATCTATTATGTTAGGTTGGACCCAATCCACCCCATGCTGGTGGAACAAGTATGGGATTGAATGGGGAGGCCCTAACCATGTGGTTAGATACTTGGGGATTCCATTTGCAGTGGACCCTAACCTTAATGATATGTGGAATTGGATTAAGGATAGAATCTCCTTGAAATTGAGCAAATGGGACACCAACCTTCTCTCATTCCCGGGGAGGGTGCAAGTTTGTCAGAAGATCCTCTCATCCTACCCTGTTTATTACTCCTCAGCTTGGTTGTTCAACGTGAGTTAGGTAAGTTGCATCCAGAAGATCATAAGGAACTTTCTATGGAGTGATGGTAGAGGAAATAAGAAACATCATGCAATTTCCTGGGAGTGGTGCACCAAAGACAAAGCATGGGGTGGACTTGGTTTGAAAGACCTCATAACACAAGGTATAGCTCTATCCTCTAAATGGATCACCAAAGCCTCCTTAGGTGATGAACCTTGGAAAATTCTAATAAAAA
Source organism: Chamaecyparis obtusa (assembly GCA_027943335.1). Taxonomy (NCBI): domain Eukaryota; kingdom Viridiplantae; phylum Streptophyta; class Pinopsida; order Cupressales; family Cupressaceae; genus Chamaecyparis; species Chamaecyparis obtusa. The sequence continues at coordinate 491,084 of BSBK01000963.1, forward strand.
ATAACCTAGCCATAGCCAGACTGAGTAAGTCTAAAGAGTGGGCTAATCTAGAATTCTCTGATCTGTTGACACTTGACAAAATCATTCAGGTCCATGGTTCGAATGTGTTTAAACATTCAGGTCCTTTGCAATGGTGGGCCACTTGAAAAGCATTGGGTTGTGTGCAGTCTTAAATCTCCTTGGTGGAATCTAAAACATAAAGACAAACCCCTGGCTTTGCTCCAAGGGTGCTCTGCTAGAAAATGGGTGGAGAAAGGCATTGTTTGCTTCTCAAATATTTTGAAGGAAGGTAATATTATTCCTTGGGATGAACTTGTTGATTCCTTCGGTATTCCTAACTCCCAAAGAAGAACTTATGATATTCTCTCCTCTGCCCTGCTCTCCCTTGGACCTGTCCTATGTTGTTGCAATCCTGATAGCTATGCCTACCAACTAAGATGGCCAGATAATTCCCTGTTGTCCCTTACCAAATCCAAATATATTTACCATCTTCTCACCCATTCCACAGATATTGCCCTTCATGCTAACCTTAAATGGCACCTAGACCTCCCTCCTGCTGATTGGACTAAGGTTTTTAGTTCACTTTGGACCAAACCCATTGAACCCAAGATTTCCTGCTTCCTATGGAAATTCCTCCTGCATAAGCTCCCTTTTAAGAAACCGGGGGGAGAGCCAAATCTTTGTAATGTGTGCAAGCTCCCTGAGTCAATGGTTCATGTCTTCTTTGAGTGTCTCTTTGCTGTTGAGGTCTGGAAACTATTTGGTCTCTCATATAAAAGTCATTTTACTAATTGGAACATTATTTCTGGAAGCATCAATAGTAACAAAACTTGCAATATCTTTTGGTTTGTTCTTTCTTCTGTTATTCTATGGATTATATGGAAGGCTCGTAATAATGATGTTTTGGCTAGAAAAAGTAGGAATCTTACTGAGTCTCTAAGGAGACTCATTTACCATGATGTTTATATGCAGGTCACAATGGTTATCAAACTAAAGGAGAGAAAATTTCTTACGATCTTGAGGGAAGGATCATCCACCATAGAAAAGAAAGAGATTGCTCATGGTTACACATCCATGAAACCCGGGGGCCTCTTTGATGAAAAACTTGATGATCTCATTAAGCAAGTCAAGGAAAAGAACCAAGGCATTCCTACAGCAGGATGGGTGACTAGCTCAGAGACTACCCCTCCATCAGAGAGTATGAGATCATTGGATACAACTTGGTTTCCCCAGACTCCAATGAATCTGATGCAGATCATGATGAGATCTCTAGTTGATATTACAGTAGTCTTTTGTTTTGTTTATACAGTCCTTAGTTGTATATGTCATTTTGAGCACAACTTTCATATGTAGATCTTCTAGATTGTGATGGAATTGATTCCCTCAGTACTCTGATGTAAAACTCCTTTTTGATTTAATGATATGCAATAGAAAAAAAAAATCTCCTACGAATAATTGATTAAATCCAAGTTGTCAATATTTAATAATATAGTTTTGAATAAAAGTTTGATTAAAATAATTGATTAACCCACAAATCAGTTATTTTAAATTTAAAATCAGTTAAGTTGAAGATAAATCACTTTATTTAATTAATTAATTCATGATTATTTGTGCACATTCAAAGAGTAGTTAAACTTTAAATCAGAAAATCAATTCAAGTTGTTATCTTTTCGAAACTCAACATCTATTTTGAGTTCAAAGTTGATCTAAACTTCTGATTTGAGTTAAAAAGTTGTTCTTGCATGATTTTGCATGATTTTATGAGTTATCTATTTCTAATTTCTTGTTAACTCAAAAATCAACCTGAGTTCATCAAGAGTGATTTATGACTTTTTCCATGCACCCTCAAGCCCTGGATTTCTATAAAATCAAGGCTCAACTCTTTATAAATCATCCACAGAATTTGCATACTTACTCTGGCGAATTGACATCAGAGGAATCATCAAGCTTCTTGCGAATCAGCGTTTTGTGAGATCAATCTTATTTTCAATTCATTCTAGTTTCATGTTTCATATCATTGTTAGCTTAATTTGCATATCATTTCAATCCATTTAGATTAATTTATTATCAATTTTTCTCATCTTATTGCATCAAAAAAAAGAGAGATTAATTTGCATTCATATTTTATTACTTTCATCATTTAAATCCTTCATTTAGGTGTTACATTGTCACTGACCTTGATCTAATCTGAGAATACCATACTCGCACCTACTAGAAGGCAGTAAATCACCTGGTTAGCTATATTGTTCTTATTTGCATATTTTGATTTTTGCTAACCTCTAATGTTTTACTGAAGTGTTGTGTCTACGGCTAGGTACAAAATTCACACATACAATGGACAACATGCAATTAATCCATCATGTCATTACCTTATCTTGTCATGTCCAATCCTTTAGCTTGCAAAGAAACATGTTGTCTCATTGTCGAATAGTCCTTGGAAGCCAAAATAGCTCCAATGCCATAATAAGTGACCTTTTTCCTTCATCTATATGTCATCTTATTCATCCATTGATAATGTTCCTACCTTTCTACACACATGGGTAATTAAATACATCTTGCTTGTACATAATGTCTTTAAAAAATCCCTAAAAATCAAATAATATCCTGAAAAATAAATCAAAAGCATTGTAAAATCTCCTGAAGAAAGCACAGAAAAATCAAATATCCAAAAAAACCTTAAAATTTTAAAAAATAATCACTCATTTCATAAATAAATTGTTCTTTCGCAACAAGACAACCATTTGAGAAAACACAATATGGAAATACGTCAAGCATTGTGCTTAACAAATTATGTATCAATAGACAAATTATTCAATCAATTCAACAATTAGTCAGATCAAATATGTCCTAACAATCAATCAACATCAATTTATCTCTTATAAACCTACCATTTGTCTTATACAAGGTGTAGTATATTTGAAACTAGATGGTATTTGTTTTAGACATAGTTATTCATTCCTAAAACCAGACACTGTCATCATCAACAAACAAACATATCAACTTTGACAACAAAATCAAAATGACTGTTGACTTGCTTAGTTTAGTGAGTCTTATCTTTTATTGATTTATCTTTGGTCATGTTCTTATGCTACTAAAGAATATCACTAAGTGATAAGAGTAGTCAAGATAGTTCATGGTCTTTTTTGTTTTATCTTCTATTTATAGGGTTTTTTCATGACATTCTACGGCAAGTATGTCCAATTCTTCAAGATGGATGGAAACATTCCTTTTCTACAATATGTCTAATTTTTCAAAAAGGGATTGCATTATCACCTTAACTTTATATGGCATGGTGTTACGCATCTTTTTTCCATATTAAATAAAGCTCTCTAATGATAAAGTTTACTTATGAAAGCAAAGTTTCATCGCTATTAATTATATACTAATTTATTCTTCCATCTAACTCTTTTGCCAATCATAATAATCATTTTCAAAAAAATTATCCTCATGTCAAATTTCCACTCGATTTTTCAAGGGGGCTTGCTATCTCTATTCTTTTGGTCCAATGGGACATTATCTTTTATTTTTCTTTGAAACAACAATCAAAATTGCATCATCTCAAAGAGGAGCAAAAAATGTAAACACTAAAAAATGGTGAACACCTAAGACTCCCCTCTTTTTACATGTCCCCTTTGTCACACATTTGATTTATATTATTTGTCATCATTGTGTCAATCTTTTATTAATTAAATAATGAAAACTATTTAATTAATTACTATTATTTGTCCTTTATTTTTGCTTCATATCTTGTTTGATTAAACGATCACATCAATTGATTAATTCTTTAGGGGAAAATAACCATTAATTTGTCCCCTTATCCTAATGTCTCATCTTGGTAAATAAATATATTATTTAGATACCCCTTTCCCACAATCAATTAAATTTATTTAATTAATAGACTAATCACCTTAAATGGGAGAATTAATAATTTCTAATTATTTGAATTCCCTTATTTAATAATTTATGACATCGCCCCTAATTTGGCTTCCATCCCACATTTCACTCCTTGCACTTCCCCCTAATTTCTCGTGTCACAATTCCACTTTTCAATCTTATGACACATTCCCTTAGGCCATGTTTGGTGCACGGCATACGGAATGCTGGATATAGTCAATTCTGGAATATGTTGCAATTCTGGAAGATATATATCCTCAAAATGATATCTGAAATATGTGTTGAAACCGTTTGGTGCACCCAGAAGATGACCGAGAAGGTGTATTTTCCATGTTTGGATGCAACAAACTGGAATTGGAATATGCACTGAATAAGAATTTGTTTTATTGTTTAATTTATTTGAATATAAACAATTTGGATTTTTTCAAATGTAATTATGTTTTTTACATTTTCTAAGCGTTTTTTAATATTTATTTTATTTTCTATCAACGTTAATTTTATAATATTTTGAAATAAAATTATGTTTATAAGTTTTTTAAAATTTTAACATTTTGTATAAATTTCTAGTGATTTTTTCAAATGTAATTATGTTTTTCAAATTTTGTAGGCATTTTTGAATTTTTATTTTATTTTTCTATCAAAATTAATTTTATGATATTTTGAAATAAAATTTTGTTTATAAGTTTTTTTAAAATTTAACATTTTGTATAACTTTTTTTTAATTTTTTTCAAATGTAATTATGTTTTTCACATGGCATTTTTGAATATTTATTTTATTTTTCTATCAAGGTTAATTTTATAACCTTTTGAAATAAAAATATGTTTATAAGTTATTAAAAAATTTAACATTTTGTATAACTTAAAAAAATAAAAATTCATATACAAATTTATAAAATAACAAACTCCAAAATACACAAGTCATCATTATAAACAAGCCATTCATTTTATTATTTATTTTTTTCAAAATGTTGCCAACCCGACTCAATAGGAGCACCGGTAGGAAAGAGTCGGGTGGAGAAAACCTCTGGTCTAGCCCCAAAACATAAGATTACAATTTGGATGAGGCATTCCTCATTAGCAGTTATGAAATTACAACTTGAATGAGGCATTCCTCATTACATAATGCAGATATGAAATTACAACTTGAATGAGGCATTCCTCATTTACATAATGCAGATACAGTGTTATAATCTGATGAGTCTTTGACGCTCACTCATGCCTAAACTCATGTTTTTGTACATAGATCATACAACTACTTTGTGCTTTTGTTAGTACACCAATGAAGTACATTCAACAAACCCGGGTTAGAATTCTACAAAGCAATAACCAAGAAAACACTAACGTTAAATCATGTGACTAATAGCAGATTGGGGCTCACCTGAGCCATAAACATGAAGAATTATTATAAAAAAAGATGGAAACCATATATATGTGCACTTGACGCAAAGAGAAGTTACGCCATATCCATATTAAAATACTAGTTACAATATGAAAATACTAAACTAACTAATTCATGAGCTCATCTCCGCATATGGTCGAAACAAAGATATGCAATTACAATACAGAGAAGGCATCATAAAAATATAATTTTCTCATTTTCCCTAGTCTGACACGTTTTACACTCAAATCCTTCATCGCGGATAAGTGGAGATGGGCGGATGGGTGCAAATTATAATACCCCAAAAATGGGCTATAGGTTCATTAACCTGCTACATCTTCAATTCGAATGAAATCAACATTAAAGTCCTAACCTAAGGCACATCTGCACATTATTGAATCCTAATTGATTATCCTAAATTCTGCATCGGGGAATATTCCTAGAAATATTCCTTATTTATCCTAATTATCTTTAATTTAATTATTATTTGGCGATAAATCTTATTTATCCTAAAGTTTGATTAATTGAATATTTTGAATATTTAATTAATTAGATTTAATACTGCCACTTAATTATTTAATTAAATTATTCCTAAATTATATTATTTTATTTTGACAATAAATCTAAAATCTTATGACTAATTGATTAAATTCCTATTTAATTAATTAAAGTCAGTTGTTAATATTTAATAATATAGTTTTTGAATAAAGTTTGATTTAATAATTGATTAACCCATAAATCAATTGTTTTAATTCAAAAATCAGTTAAGTTGAGGATAAATCACTTTATTTATTTAATTAATTCATAATTAATTGTGCACATTCAAAGAGCAGTTAAACTCAAAATCAGGAAATCAATGTAAGTTGTTAACTTTTGGAAACTCAACATTCTATTTTGAGTTCAAAGTTGATCTAAACTTCTGATTTGAGTTAAAAAGTTGTTCTTGCATGCTTTTGCATGATTTTGTGAGTTAATTATCTCTAATTTCCTGATAACTCAAAAATCAACCTGAGTTTATCAGGAGTGATTTATGGCTTTTCTCTTGCATCCTCAAAGCCCTGGATTTCTATAAAAATAAGGCTCGGCTCTTCATAATTATAACACTCGAATTTGCACAATTACTCTGGTGAATTGGTGATTGAAGGATTGAGCATTTGCGACAGGTGATTTGTGAGATCTTTCATAGTTGATCATTTAGCTTTTACATAGTTTCTCATTCATAGTTTCATACTCATTCATAGCATTTTTAGATCAAAATTGCATTCCAATTTCATTCATTCTAGATTAATTTCATACAGTTTTCCATATTATTGCACAGAAAATCCAAAAATATAGCTTAATCTGCATTCATAATCTTTCATTCTTTGCATTCAAATCCTTCGTTTAGGTGTTGCATTGTCACTGGTCTCGGTCTGATCTGAGAGTATCATACTCGCACCTACTAGAAGGCAGTAAATCACCTGGTTAGTTTAGTTTCCATTTCATTGTAAGATTTTGGTTTTTGACTAACCTCTAATGTTTTACTAAAGTGTTGTGTCTACAGCTAGGTACAAAATTCACACACACATTATGGCACCCACCGTGGGGCCCTAAAATGGGTTTCCATCACCTTTCTATCAATTTCTATCAATTTCTTGTCATTTTCTGGTTAAAACTATGATTTTTATTTTATGTCCGTACATTTTTCGTACGACTTTTGTTAGAAAGTCATTTCAGGAGATACCCACTGTCGTATGACAAGTTCAAATTTCAAGACTTGTATCAGAGAGTACACATTATCATTTGGAAGCCTGATTGTCGTATGAGAAGACACCCATAGTCGTACGAGTTTCCAGACTATCGTCTGGGAGGTAACCCACTGTCGTACGAGTTTTGACTCCATAATTCAATTGTTGTTTTAGCATTTTTGGTAGCTTTTCATATTTGATTTTCAAATTTGGACTAACAGCTAACCCTAACAATTGAAATCTTTTGTTTTTGACTAATACTTGTTGAATCTGATTGGAAAAAGCGTGACTAAATTGCTAAAATAAGTAAAAATCTACTAAGTGCGTTGCGAGGAATTCAAGTATTCTTCTCAAGATGATAACATTTTGATTTGGGTTAAAATGAACTCTCACGTGTCAAGCTTGTGTGATTTTCTTGCTTTCATATCACAGACTTCATTTTGGGCTATAAAACGAACATAGATTTGCTTTCTGCATATCTGTTACATATAGTAAATAGGCCCTATGAACACTATTTGTTGATGATCTTGAGAAATTGAGCTTCTTTCGCTTGTTTATTCATGTGAAGCTCCTCTTGATGAAGGATCCCCTTGTAGGTAGGGAAGGTACTGAGAGAGTCTCACGTTCTACTAGATTCATGTGTCTTCAACTTTTGATTGATACATTCTCTCTCCGGAGAGGTTGATAGATCATAAGCGGTTGACGTCATAAATTTTTGTGAGATAATCTTGGTCTTAGCATGTCAAATTAATCTGTCTGCTTTGTTTTGGTTAAAAGTGAAAAGGCTAGAGGACTATGCTCTACTCCCTTTTTGGGTAGTATCAGAAACTCAGATCCTTGAATCTGGAACCAGTCTCCATGTGGTATCTTTTGTGAGTCACCTTTAGAGAGGTTTAACCGTAGTGGACATTCCCTTAATTGGGTCAACCACGTGGATGGAACCTCAAGTGGTAATAGCCATTTTTGTCATGGTAGCAGTAACCGCTATATAAATGTCCTTGTGGAGGAAATCTTCACAAGTGTGGTTTCTTGTTGGGCTATCAGATCTCCCTAGCAACTCCTAATTGATTAATTTCTGAGACTGTGTCAAAACCCTGGTGTGCCTGGATTGGAGTTTGCCCTCTTGAGATCATAAAAGTTGTAGAGTTAAACCATTACTACAAACCCTAGTGAGGCCAAATTTTCATTTTTCTAGGAATATGTGTGTTATTGAAAAACTTTTTGGAACATACACGATTAGCACTCCTAGGAATTAGCACATTCAGTCACTTGATTGTTCATGTGTAGGGTTGCTTTGTCCCCTGTTCATTGTTTTCAGATGTGCTTGGAATCATTTGCTTGCTATTTTGTATGCTTGTTTATCTATTTGGCTACCAAAAATGAACGATCTTAGAATAATCTTCAAACCTGGACAGAAAAATTTGTGAACAAACTGAAATTGAAAACCAAAAATTTGCAAAATCTAAAGTAAAAATCCTTTCTGGAGTCAAAAGTCATCCCATCAGGTCAAAAAGTCATACGAGTTTTGGCAAGTGTCGTTTCATAACCCCTGTATTTTTGTATGATAGCTTGTATAGTGTCGTATGAGTTTTGCCACCAATCAATAACAAAAGTCAAAAATCTGCTATCAATTGTCATGCGAGTTTTGCAACTGTCGTACGAGTTTGTCAATTGTTGTTTCATAACATACCCACAGTCGTATGATCCTGCAGAAAGTCATTTGAGAAAAATTGCTAGAAAGTGGTCAAAATTGTCAGAAACTCAATTTTTGCAGCCTATTTCTAGAATCTATTGAACAAATCACTGTGTCAGGAACAAAGTAGAAACTAGAACAAATTCATTCATTTTCCTCAAGTGGGCCTTTGAGTGTGATCTTTCCTTCTAGGTTATCGATTTGAGTCTTTTTCATCTTGTGTCAAAACCTTGTCAACATTATCTTCAAATTCAGTCTTCTTGCTAAACAGCTAAGTGTTGTGAGCTCATGCCTGCCATCTGTTGGGCATCTACCCACACTATTGTGGCACAGTATCCTTCATTTATGTCCAATATAATCTTTAATCACTTAAATCTTGACAAGGTTGCATCATTCGATCTTCTTGAATCAATTCATTCTTCAGTTGTCTTCAGCTTGTTCTTTTGCTTCACCCAAGGTTAATGGTGGAAACTAGAGCTTCATCACACAAGAAATTTGGAGAAGCACTTAGCACCACACCTTTGACTATTCACAAGGGTCCCACTCTTGAGCAACTCTACAATTCTGGTCTTTACGAAGATGATGATCTTGGAAATTTTTGATTGAAAACTGGTTACATACCCCCTCCATCAACTCATGAAGGTAATCAACAAACCCCTCCTCAATCTAATCCAGGGAGCCCTAAAAATCCTAACATGTCTCATGGAGGGACACAACACGGGTCTCAAGGACACCATTCTCAACATGTTGTGGATCAAGAACCTACACCTTCTAGAATTGCTCGATATCAAAACGATGATGACTTCAAAAAAATGATGAGGCGTTTCTTGAAAGAAGATAGAGAAGCATACTTTCTAGAGTTAGCTCATCAAGGAGCTAAACTTCCTCCAAAATTTAATGTGGAAGATATCATTACACGTGAGGAAGAAACTCATATCATGGCTATGATAAAACAGATGCATGCCATGCAAGTCAAACTTAAGAAACTTGAAAAAGGAAAAGAACCTAAGGAGTTTTCCATGGAAGCTCTATGCCCTTTTCCATTTTATAAAGACTTGTACATGCCGCCATTCCCTAAAAGAGTGGAGATGCCTAAATATGATAAGTATGATGGAAACTCTGACCCTCAAGATCATGTCAGAGAATTATGTACTCAATCTATGGATTTTATGCACGAACCAACCTACTTAATGCATCTTTTCCCTCGATCTTTGGGAGGAGTAGCCATTCATTGGTTCTCTAGAATGCCTCCTACTATCAAAACTTTTGAGGATTTAATCAAACTATTCTATCAACAATACTCCTACAATATTCAACATCCAGTCACCATGATCGACATCTGCAATCTGAAACAGTATCCAGGAGAACCATTCCTGACATTTCTCAAGAGGTGGAGGAAGAAATTTTCTCTATATGCTAGACCCATTCCCGAAACTGAGAAGTTGGAAATCTTCATCAATAATCTTCTTCAAGAAATCAACAAACCTTTACAAATGCAAAATCATACATCTTTTGACAAGATCGTAGATAATGCGATCAAAATTGAGAAAGTACTTGTGAAAAAAGGAGACATCACACTTCAAAAAGACAAGTATGAATCTAGATCTAGTTCTAAGGACAAGAACAAAAATTCAAACAAGAATAAAGATGAACTATCACAGATGGTGTTGTTGATAATATTCGTGCCCCATCTAAGGCACCTACTTTTAATCTCACTGTTGGTACCCAAGCCATCAAAGCTTCTAAAGATAAAGCCATAGAGTCCAACAAAAAGTCATCTGATTATAAACCTTGGGCTATAGATTCTAATCGCAAATTCACTCCTCTTGGAGAATCCTTGGAATCTACCATGAAAACTCTATTGACAAACAAAATCATCTACTTGCCTGAGATGAAATTCTTTGATCCAGAACCTAAACAAAAATGGTGGAGAAAGAATGATTTTTGTGAATTCCATCACAATAAAGGTCATAAGACTAATAATTGCATTCACTTGAAACACATTATACAAGACAAAATTGATAATGGGGACAACACGATTGACAATCATAAGAGTAATAATGATCATACAGCATTCACAGAACCATTTCCTAAACATGGTAAAGAAGATTCTTCTTCTCAGCCTAATATGGGTGCTAAAGTCAATTATGCCTACTCTGGAAATAATGTTGTTATCAATATGGTTGAACCATGCCTATCTGAGCATTGCAATGTCATCACAATTGTAAGAAGATATAGAGAAAATCAATCAGCTAATGTAGTTACTTGATCACAAGCTCAGGCACACCTACAAGGACAAATACCAGATTCATCCAATGTCCCTAAGGTGCCTTTCAATCTTTCATCTACTTCTAAATAGAATCTTCAAATCCTAAATACATGAGGCCTACTTCCTACAGTATTATTCAACAACTCCAGAACACAAATGCTAAAATCTCCATGTTTGAGTTGCTTCGAATATCTCCAGCTCATAGAGCCATTCTAGACAAAGCTCTGCTCGGATCCAATGTTCCCGATGACCTTGATTTAGATAGATTTTAGACTATGGTTGGTCATCTTACATCTCCATAGTACATTTCCTTTTTAGAGGAAGATGATAACTCCTTGAGTCATCTGCATAACCAGCCCTTGCATATTGAAGTCTTGATCCAAAACCGTCGTGTCAAACATGTGTTGATAGATGGAGGCACTGGCCTAAACATTATTTTTTTTCAGCTTGATTACACAATTGGGATTTTCATAAATAGCCATTGATCCCAAGAAGAAGATAACTATCAAAGCATATGATGAGAAAGAAAGATCTTCTAAAGTAACTATTGTCTTACCTATCAGAGAAGGTCCTTTCATCAGAGATACTATATGTCAAGTTCTTGATCTACCTTTGGCTTACAATATCCTTCTAGGGAGACCCTGGATACATGAAATGAAATCCATTCCCTCTAAATTCCATCAGTGTTTGAAATTTCCTTATGAAGGAGTAGAGGTGACAATTCTAGCTGATCTGTATACAACTTGCAATACCTTGAAAGAGAGTGTTGATAAACTTGTTCCCAATAATAGAGAATCTTCCACTAAGCAAACAAATGTCACATCCACGTCCAAGATGGAAGACATTGCTAAAGAGATTAAGATCAAAGACAATGGAATGGTAAAATATACTATAGAGCTAGTCTTATCTTTGACATCTCTCCCTATCTCTCCTAAGTCTTATGGGCAAACTCTAAAACAGTCTAAAAAGGAGTCTAACGAACCTCTTGAAGCATATAAAGGAAATTTTGTTGCAGAACAAGTATCTAAATAGGAGTTTGAAGAGGATGAAGTTATGCTCGCATGGCTATACAAAGATGAACCTAAATCTCAAGTTGTTAAAAAATGTGATGCTAAAATATCGAATATCCCTTCTAAGTCATATGGCCCAAGGGACAAATTGATCACAAAAATGGGATATAAAGGAAAAGGACCTCTAGGACTACAGGGTAAAGGTCTTCTGTCACCTCTTGATCATCGTGGCCGAGCAAACAAGAATACAACAGGTCTAGGATACATGAAGAAGCCTTTCTATCTGAGCAAGAACTCCCCGCATGTCTTAGAATAGGTTGAGCCTTCCACAGCAAATCAACTAAAGGGAGAAACAATAGAACAACCTGATAGTGATGATTCAGACATCACTGAAGATCTCATTCCCTATGAGCATTTTCCTAAAGAAATAAAAGACCTCCTTGAAACTGAAGATGATCCAGTAAAAATAATTAATGTAGTAGAAACACAAGAACCTACTATAGAGCAAGAGATAGTTGCACCACAAGAACCAGCTAATCTCGAAGATAATCAAACAGACAAAGAGGAAGGTGGTAGTTATTCTGAGATAAATTCCCATGAGTATGAATTCAAATCAGAATATGAGGGAAACCCTTCTTGCAGTATTCATCCTGACTTTACTCATGTTCTTAGATTTCTTAGAGGTCTAGATGAAGAAATAGAAGATGAATCAAATGACTATGAATGGGGAGTCATTCTAGAACCAGATGAACTTATTATAGAAAAGCATGTTGATTTTATTCATCAATATGCACCTAAACCCAACATAAGTCTAGAGTGAAATGATGAACTTATCGAGTTTGATCCACCGATGGCTAAAGTAGATTTCCACAATGACATTGAGCCTATTCATGAATTGAACATCTTAAGTTGTAATATCACCTTTGAACTCAAGCATCAAGTTAGGACCAATGATGACATATCCATATTCATAAACACTCTTTCCCAATCTTTCACCACTTTGACTATCCAACGCCCTGACCTTCTTGACATAACATCCACCAACTTGAACTAAGGTATTTATACCTTTCCCAATGACTATGCCCTTGCTTACTACCTAAATGCAGTTATGAGGACTTCCATCAATGAACCGAGCGTTAGCATGACGGAGTCGGACATCAAGTATCTTAGTTAGAAAAATAAGAATAAAAATAAAAATAAAAGGAGTTCTAAGGGTGAAAACCACTTTGTGGCAGTCTCAGAACCTACAAAAGTAAAAATAAAAGATGTATCCGAAGGTGAAAATCTCTCTCAGGCACCTAAGGATGAGATATTTGATGTCCTTCCAAGTCATTTACAGGATAGATCTCCAGTTCTAATTGAACCCACTCAATCTATCAATTTGGGAATAGCAGAGGAACCATAGTTGATCCATGTAGCACAATCTTTATCAGAAGAAGAAAAGCAAAAATTTACAACATTCTTAACAGAAAAGAAGATCAACTTTGCATGGAAATACTTAGATATGCCAGGGTTGGATCTTGATCTTATAATGCACCATTTATCTATAGCTCCAAATGTTAAACCTGTTAAGAAAAAATTTAGAAAGATGCATCCACGTGTTGTACTCTTGGTAAAAGCTAAATTAGAGAAGCTCCTAAAAGCCGGATTTATCCGAGTTATTGATTACGCTGAATGGATCTCTAATATTGTACCTATTTCTAAACCAGACAAATCTATAAGAGTGTGCAAAAATTTTAGAGATGTGAACAAAGCATGCCCTAAGGATGATTTTCCATTACCTAACATTGATATGATAGTGGACATGACTGAGGGCTTTGAGATGTATTCTTTGATGGATGGTTTTTCTAGATATAATCAAATCAAAATTTCTGTAGAAGATCAAGAGAAAATTGCTTTCACATGTGTGTGGGGTACCTTATGCTGGAATGTCATGCCATTTGGACTTAAGAATGCTGGTGCTACATATCAGAGAGCTATGACTTCTATTTTTCATGACATGATGCATAGGACTATGGAGGATTATGTTGATGATACTTTAGCAAAATCTATGATTAGAGTTGAACATCTAAATGACTTGAGCAAGATACTTGATAGAATGGAAAAATTTAGTCTCAGACTAAAGCCTAAGAAGTGTGCTTTTGGTGTCACTTCTGGAAAGCTTTTAAGCTACATTGTTTCAAAGAAAGGAATTGAAGTTGATCCAGCTAAAGTTAAAGCTATCATGGAGATGCAACCTCCCAAGAACATCAGCCAAATGAGAACATTACAAGGGAGAGTACAATCTATTAGATGCTTCATATCTTAGCTAGCAGACATATCACAACCTTTTACAAAGACATTACATAAAGGTGTGACATTTGCATGGAGCCAGGAATGTGAAAATAATTTTAATCATATCAAGGAATATCTATCAAATCCTCCTATCTTGATGCCTCCCATTCAAGGGAAGCCTTTGATCTTATGTCTCTGCTATAGATACATCACTGGGCGCATTGCTTGCATAGCATGATGAGAACAAGAAGGAAAGAGATATATACTATATCAGTAGAACATTGGTGGCATATGAAAAGAACTATTCTATGATTGAAAAGGCTTGTCTAGCTATGATCTTTGCATCACAGAAACTGTGACATTATATGTTGGCTCATAGCATGCATTTAGTAGCTAAGATTGATCCACTAAAGTACATACTAAGAAAAGCTGCCCTCACGGGTAGATTAGCCAAATGGGTCATGCTCTTAAGTGAATTTGACATTGAATATGTTGAAAGAAAACCTATTAAAGGCCAAGTTATTTCTGATCAATTAGCAGATGCACCTTTGTTTGATGACACACCAATGCAAATGGAATTTCCAGATTCCTCTATCATGAATCTTTCTTCTAGAGAATGGCAATTGTTCTTTGATGGCTCCTATACACAGAATGGATCTGGAGTAGGTATCTTGTTTATCACTCCTCAAGGATACTCCATTCCTAAGGCATTCAGAATCAAATTTCCTTGTACAAACAATATTGTTGAATATGAAGCCCTTTTGAATGGTATGAAAATAGCAATTGAGTGGAGAGTAACAGAATTACACATTCATGGAGAATCACAACTTGTAATCCATCAAGTCAATGATGTGTATCAAATGAAGGATGAAAAGCTCATTCCATACAAAAGAATGGTAGATGATCTAAAGAAATATTTCATACCTATCACATTTGAGAAAATACCTAGAATAGAGAATAAGGCTGCCGATGCAATGGCAACATTATCTACTTTATTATAGTAGCCTGAACATGAGCTACGTTACGAGTTCCTAGTGGAAGCACTATCTTATCTTGCATATGACTCCCCTGATACCCATATGATCTGCACTATTGTGGGTCATGATTCATCCCGATATAAAAACCTATCCTCCTATCTCAAAGACCAAATCATTCCCGATACCTTTAACCATCATGAAAAGAGATACCTTATTTGTAATGCCTCCTGATATGTCATCATTGGTCACGATCTGTACAAATGAGGTCTAGATGGTACACTACTTAGATGTTTAGAATGGGAAGAGTCTCAACGTGTGTTAGTGGAAGTCCATGATGGTATTTGTAGGTCACACTTGAACAGTTTAACACTAGCTCAAAAACTTATTAGGGTTGGGTACTATTGGCTGAAAATGGAGAAAGAGTCTATCAAGTTTGCTAAGAACTGTCAAAAATGCCAAGTGCATGGCAACTTAATTCATGCTCCAGGGAGAGATCTAATTCCCTTCACTACTCAATGGTCTTTTCACCAATGGGAATTTTATCTTATAGGAGCCATACATCCTAATTCTTCTAATGGACATACCCTTATAATCACATCTACAGATTATTTTATGAAATGGGTAGAAGCAGTCCCTTTGACACAAGCAATTGGAAAATAAATATCTATGTTCATCTTGAACTACATCATATGTCAGTATAGTATTCCACATTCTATAGTCACAGATAATGGTGGACAATTTAAGAACAAAGACCTAGATGATTTATGTGCTAAATTCAAGATTACACAACATTGGTCATCTATCTACTATCCTCAAGGGAATGGACAAGCAAAAGCTTCTAATAAGAATCTATTGAAAATCTTGCACCGTACAGTTAATAAAATAAGAAGAGACTGGCATCTCATGATCAATCCAACTCTTTGGGCCTATAGAACAAGTATCAAAATGCCTATTGGGGCTACACCTTTCACTTTAGTTTATGGATCTAAAGCGGTACTGCCTATTGAGGTTGAAATCTCATCACTAAGAATCAGAATGCATGGTCTAGTAACTGATGATGACTACAGAGTGTCTAGATTACAAGAACTTGAACTACTAGATGAGCATAGGCAAGCAGCGTATGATCATCTCAGAGTGTATCAAAAATAAATTTCTAGAGGCTACAACAAGAGAGTCAAACATAGAGAATTTCAGGTTGGTGATCTAGTCTTGAGAGAGAATCCTAAAAATCAATCACATAGAGAGCACAAGGGGAAGTTTGAACCCAACTGGCTGGGTCCCTTTGTAATCACTGCTACTTTTGGCTCTGGTGCCTATCAACTCTCAACGACTAAAGGAGAACAGCTCCAAGAACCAATCAATGTTCTCCATTTGAAGAAATTCTATGCCTAAGGCATTCAATCTATGGTAAAATGTCCTAAAAAAAATCTTAAAAATCTGAAAAAGACCTGAAAAAAATGAACATCTTGGTGAAAACCTAGCAATGGGCGCCTTAATGATTCACAAAAAAAATTGAAAATATCAAAAGTACAACAAAAAAAAAAAATGAAAAAATGAAAAATACAAAAAAATGAGAAAAAGAAAAAGTGCCTTGGTGAGAACCTGGAAATAGGTGCCTTGGTAGCAAAAATAGAATCTCTGCCAAGATGATGAAAACCCGGCAAACGGGTGCCACTTGTTTCAAAATGCTCCATCTATCAGCTCAATCTTGGTCTTTCCCAGCTTTCAGTCTTGCTTTAGTTTGTACATATCTCTTGGTTTGTTCTCGCATTCGTGTTTTCAATAAGTCAGTTGGTACACCAATTGGCTCACGCTTCTGTATCCTATCATTGCCTAACACTTGGGGGCAATCAATGTCATATTCTATGGTCTCTAGTATACCTCAAACGATTCATATCCAGTCAGAGTCCTTTGAAGCTTCATTCGAGTCTGTCTATCTATCTCCTCTCCAGAAAGGATTTTACATCTACAACAACACAATCAAACACAAAATGAAAATGATATATGCTTTTTACATGCTTTTATCTCCTTGTATGCTTACTGATTCACATTGAGATTTTTGCATATTGTGTCCCTTCGAGCTCTTCGATGATTTCATTTTTAGGATTTAGAGAGTGATGACTGGGGGCATAATCTTTTCTTTGTTTTCTTCTTGTAAGTGAAAATCTAACAACTTTGGAAATTTTGGATTGAAATGGTGCCCGACTGTAACAGCCTCTATCTCAAATTGGATGGCCATGCGTACCTTGACCATTGATACCCAAAAAATTCAAGGAAGTTTGATCTAACTATTGTCTTTTTGAGTGAGTTCTTTCTCCTACTGTGAAACGCAATCTTGCCTAAGGATGTGAATGATAAAGGGTCACTACGGGTAATTCACATTGGATTTAGAATGATCTCTTGATTGCTTGATGTGTTTGTTTCTGCAAAGTGTATTCATGTCATCACAACATTTATGTTCTGATGCTTATACAAATTGCTATATCAAAATGGACATGATATTCAGGTCATCCTGGCGTTTGTGCCTTGGTGCTTATATCTAATCTGACATTTCAAAAATAAAATCAATATTCATATGTCCATGGTTGCCTAACCAGTGGGTGTTGTATTGATTCCTGTGCATACAAATTGATATTCATATGTCTATAGATTCCTAGCTAGTGGATGTTGTATTGATTTATCCAGTTACCTAAAAAGAAAAACTCAATGATGACAAATTACCAACACATGATCAGTGACTAGGTCCTAGGTCTTAGGTTACATTTCATTTTGCCTGTCATTTTGCACTTTGCATGATTGCATGATCTCACAAATTGCTTGACAATCTTCAACAATCCTTCTAAAAACTATACTTAAACTTAAACATGAAGAGCTGAATCTCATACGAAGGTCTTCTCACAGAAATGCAAGTAGTCACAATCCTAGGATAAACATCCTTTTTGACATAAGACTGAGTACTTGTCTTCATCAATACCTGCAAAACATATCATGTGTATTGTTGCACTTACATTACATATTCATAATCATTCATTCCATCTATTGCATTACATATATTTCCATACATACACTTTCCATAATCAAATACATTTGCATGACATTTATACATATGAAAGAAAATCATTGCATTGCATGACTCCATACATACATTCTACTCTACTCATAGTATTTACATCACATGATATCATCATACATCAAAAAGAACATGACAAGTACAAATGAAGTCACAACCAAAAGTCTCGATCTCATATATATATATATATATATATATATATATATATATATATATATATATATATATATATATATATATATATATATATATATATATATATATATATATATATATATATCATAAAACTTGAAATAGTCAAGGGTGCACTACTGGCACAATGTACAAAATAATGAGCTCATGTGAGCTATCAGAAGTCAGAACAGTATCAAAAGAGCAACAAACATATCATAATATCATGACAGATCAACTATCGGCCTGATCCTCTCCGTCTGGTGGAGGTGGTGGTGGTGCATCTGGTACTGCCTCTGCTCTAGGTGCTCTTTCTCCCTCTGATGCCATCATATATTGAGAGTACAAAGGAACTCTCTGATCAAGTGGTACCGCATCATAGTATGCAGAAACATAATAGGCAGATCTGGAGGTCTGATGAATAACCTCTACTTGTAATCTCTGAACCTCACCACGAAGCTCAATGCGCTATATATCTACCTCTAGAAACCTCTCCTCCCAACGAGCACTGCGAACCTTCAAGTCCCGAACCTGTAACTTGAGTCTCCTCACAATCTCCTATGTCATCAATGGAACACTGGGATCAGCGTCTGCCGCCAGCATATCAATATCTACAACATGCTGCTCTGTGGTCTTTGCTCTCTGCATCTTACGATGTCTAACCTCTGCACCAAGATCAAAACCGGTATCCTCATGTAAGGGATCAGAATCACCACCTACAACCTGCTCAGCTGCAAGTACCTCCTCAGTAGTATCAACACTACCTAAAGTACCGCCCTCTCCCCTAGTCTATCTCTATGCACTTGTAGGCCTACTTGTTGTGGAACTAGTGGGATGAGGGGGCCTCATATGTCCTGATGGTCTCTGTGGAGGAGCCATAGCTCTGGGTCTCAGAGGTGTGGGCTGCAAAATAGGTACCTGTGTGGGTCTCAGATCCTGTCTCATGGGAGCCCCTGTGACATCCATCGCCTCCTCCATGGAGGGTATCAGCTTGGTAGGATCGGAAAACCTGTGAATAGGATGATCAGCAAGCCATGCAATAAACCCATATGTAACCCTGACATCTGTAACATGTGGAAGGTAATCCCAGTCTCTACCAATAATACTACTGTACTCCTCTGAACATAGAGAATATGTAAGCCTAGCGGTCCATCCAAGTCTGATCTCACAAACTATCCAAGCATATGTGGCATAATCCTGAGGTGCATCCTGCACTCGTCCAACTGATGCCAAACTTTGGTGATGAGAAATCACTCTAATGTAGAAGGTGATCGACCAATCAGCACATGACTCTGACAAAAATAACTGAACTGCTCTCATGCTATGGGCCAAGCCTCAATCTCTAAATAAGGTCTCCATCATACATATGTCATGTCATCGAGGCATTGCCTGCAGTACTCTACGTGGCCCATGTGAACCTGTGTGACATAACCAGAATAGACATATATAACCAACTCCTGTGGCTGCCGTTGTGACTAACAAACAAGTCTCAATACTGGGATATGCTCCCATGCCCATATTTGTAACACCAATGCACTAGAAGCGAAAGATTTTCTATCCTGATACACAATCTTGTGCATCTCTGAAAACATGTGTGCTAAAAGACACTAACTTCAGGCTAGCTCAGAAGGAGTCACCATCAGTCGTGCCACCATCGGGGCCCAGTCTATCAAAAGACCATTCTGCTGACGGTCAAACATGATGATACCACTGATCATCCTGGCAATAATGCACTCTAGTCTGTGCGACTGTCCATAGCATTGTACCAGAGTCTCCCAAGAAATAGATCCTGTCAACTATGTATCATCTTCAAAAAGACGTCTAAAGTCATGCAGACCTGAGTGCCCAGAACTCACATACTCTGGTCGCTGACTACTATGGAATGGAATACGTAGAATCCTATAAACATCCTCTGGAGTCACGGTGAGCTCTCCAGTGGGTAAATGAAATGTCTGCGTCTCTGAATGGAATCTCTCTATCAATGCAGTCAAAAGACCATGGTTTACCCTAATCTTGGGTAAACGAATCAGAAACTCAAAACCACAAGCAGCAAGGTGTACCCTCATGGGGTCGGGAAGTGAAACACATAATCTTTGCATCGCCGAATGAGAGATACAGACATGAACATCTGGAAATCAAACCTACACACCACAGAAATAGGGAATCCTATCAGTAATTTGGTTAAAAAATAGGCTAACGGTGCACGAATTTGACAGTTCACTACTACAGGAGGTACATTAAATGCTCAGTAATCAACCTAAGGAATCACAAAATCAAAAATTTTGACCTAAGATGGAGTTTTAAGCTCGTTATTTTCCATACGACAATTCAGACTGGCACTAAAACTCGTACAAGTTTCTGCAAGGTATCATACGACAAAGCATAGTCATACGAGTTTGTAAGACTTCCCGTACAACAGAGGAGGGACCCAACGAAATGTCGTACAACATTTGGGCCCCCATCATACGAGTTTCATGGGGTTCTCATACGACAAAGGAAATTAAATTGGAAATTCGTACGAGTCACGGAGGACAGTCGTATGATCTTTCATGCATGCGAGAATTGAAAATTAAAAGCGTACGAAAAATGACCTAAACATGCTATAAACATGCAAAAATTGAATTTTCAGAGAAGCACAGAGGTCCACCTATCGGATGTCCATACTGTCGAGGTCTCTAATGCCTCCAGCTGCGCTCAAAATGGTGAGAAGACACAGGTACCTTCATTTCTACCATTTTCTCACTCAGAGGGCTCCACAAAGTTTTCAAAAGTCAACGGTGAAAATGAATTGAAAATGACCCTTCTGGCCTTTATATAGCTTTTGACCTAATTTTCAAAAGTGCTTTGTTTTTCACAAAAATTGCACCCCTGGCTAATTTTGACATTCTGAACCCATTTTCGAGATCAAAATCGAAATCTGAGATTATTTACTATGTCAAAATCATGATTTAAAATTTTCAGACCCAGGATGTCTGACTGCTTGCACAATCAACCTTCAATCATCACAGAAATCTAGAATTCAACTTAACTGATTATCTTACATCAAACTATTGAAATTTCAACTTGGTCAACCATGGTCAACTCATGGTCAAAGCTAGTCAAACTTGGTCTCCAGGACCTCCAAACGATGCAGAACGCGTTCTCAAACATGTACAACCACTTCTCAAATCAATTAACATGCTTCTAAACCATTCAATGTTGAATTTTCTTGTCAAATTTCCATTTTTATCCCAAAGGGGGCATGGTATTGCACATCATTCAAGTCTATAAATCTAAATTTGTAATCAATCTTTCCTTAGTAATCAAGACAACAACCACGTCTAGATGTTGACTCATCAAAAGTCCTCGTCGCTTGGGGAAAATCTATTATCTCTTGGGGCATATCAGATTCATCAAGATCCATATCAATTTGGTATCCTAAATCTATCTTGTAAACTGTATAAACTTTTTGTAACTATTGGTTCATTAGCGTCATTTCATTGTTTCTTCGTAACTGATGGGTTTAGGATGTGATACCAATATGATTCATACAAGGACATTGAGGTCTGGAATCGGTCACTCACTTCACAATCATAAGGTTCAAAATCAGACGTTTTGACACTTTTTTGTAATCATCGGTTCATTGTTGATATAGCTAGCATCATCACGATTCCTGGTCATTCTGGACTTGGGTCGGCATCTTTTTCTGATCTTTCAATCGATTTCTATCTCGAAATTGGTTAATCTTTCAAATCAAATCAGTTTCATACATATATCAAACACAGACTATTATTTGAACCACTACGCTTTGCACAGTGATTCAAAGAGGGGCAAAATGTAATACCCCAAAAATGGGCTTTAGGTTCATTAACCTCCTACATCTTCAATTCGAACAAAATCAACATCAAAGTCCTAATCTAAGGCACATCTGCACATTATTGAATCCTAATTGATTATCCTAAATTCTGCATCGGGGAATATTCCTAAAAATATTCTTTATTTATCCTAATTATCTTTAATTTAATTATTATTTGGCGATAAATCTTATTTATCCTAAAGTTTGATTAATTGAATATTTTGAATATTTAATTAATTAGATTTAATACTGCCACTTAATTATTTAATTAAATTATTCCAAAATTGTATTATTTTATTTTGATAATAAATCTAAAATCTTATGACTAATTGATTAAATTCCTATTTAATTAATTAAAGTTAGTTGTCAATATTTAATATAGTTTTTGAATAAAGTTTGATTTAATAATTGATTAACCCATAAATCAATTATTTTAATTCAAAAATCAATTAAGTTGAGGATAAATCACTTTATTTATTTAATTAATTCATAATTAATTGTGCACATTCAAAGAGCAGTTAAACTCAAAATCAGGAAATCAATGCAAGTTGTTAACTTTTGGAAACTCAACATTCTATTTTGAGTTCAAAGCTGATCTAAACTTCTGATTTGAGTTAAAAAGTTATTCTTGCATGCTTTTGCATGATTTTGTGAGTTAATTATCTCTGATTTCCTGATAACTCAAAAATCAACCTGAGTTTATCAAGAGTGATTTATGGCTCTTCTCTTGCATCCTCAAAGCCCTGGATTTCTATAAAAACAAGGCTCAACTCTTCATAATTATAACACTCGAATTTGCACAATTACTCTAGCGAATTGGCGATTGAAAGATTGAGCATTTACAACAGGTGCTTTGTGAGATCTTCCATAGTTGATCATTTAGCTTTTACATAGTTTCTCATTCATAGTTTCATACTCATTCGTAGCATTTTTAGATCAAATCTGCATTCTAATTTCATTCATTCTAGATTAATTTCATATAGTTTTCCATATTATTGCACAGAAAATCCAAAAATATAGCTTAGTCTACACTCATAATCTTTCATTTTTTGCATTCAAATCCTTCGTTTAGGTGTTGCATTGTCACTGGTCTCAGTTTGATCTGAGAGTATCATACTCGCACCTATTAGAAGGCAGTAAATCACCTGGTTAGTTTAGTTTCCATTTCATTGCACGATTTTAGTTTTTGACTAACCTCTAATGTTTTACTGAAGTGTTGTGTCTACAGCTAGGTACAAAATTCACACACACACAGATGAGTTGTCATCGACCCAACTAAAATATCCACAGCCATTATTTCCCTGTGATGCCCAATCTACATTAGTTCTTATAATATAATGAATAATATTTACATTACAAATATTAAATATATACACATTAGCAACCTTTTTTTTATTTGGGCAGCACCAAAATTGTTGTCCAGGGTTGTTTTGTGTCGGTGAAGTCTTCATAACGCACTGTCCACCACCACATTGACAGTTTGGCACATTGACAATAGCCATCGAGCCTATATCAATAATGCACCGCACCATCTTTACTACATTTATTACATAAATATTATAACATATAATGCAATACAAATAATATCAGAAGAATACAAATAATGCAACTTTCTACATTTAGAAAGTCTATTAGACTCATACTTGAGAGTTCATGAGCCACAACAATCCCAAAATTAAACATAATTCATTCAAAAAAACAAAAAGTGGCAAGGCTGATTCAACCATAATTAGTTATGATATATTGTAGTGTTGTCATGTTATATTTAATGTTCTCATGTTATATTTAATATTGTCATGTTATCAACATTGTGTTATGACATATTTAGTGTTGTCAAAAGAAGTGGGAAACATGGATGTTGAGGTTGAAGTGATCCATCCATCCATGCTAATGAGAGGGATTGTTCATTGTTTAAGGCTGATAACAACACCCTGGACCAACAGTCATTATTTATAATGATTTTTATTCATACTCAATTAAGTGGATTACTTTGGGTGCATTGACATGTCACCAGTTACATATGTAAGAACATTGACTTAGCATTTTCCATTTCGCTGGTTAAAGGGATTGGTTGTACTTAACCTCAAGAAGCGAAGCATGAGACCAGAGGACATAAATTTGTAACTATCTCACATGCCAATGGAAATGAAGTTATAACTAGTTTATAAAGATGTGAATGAAATGGTAGCATTGCTATCCATGCAAGCTAAAAAATGGATGCACATGTGTGAAGTGGTGAACTATCACTATACTGATCAAAAATTGAAATTTGGAAGTTCAGTATTTCATATTACTGCAGAAGATCAAAAATTTGGATTTGGGAAATCATGAAGGAAGGACGGACTTATTTGAAGGGCCTGAAGCCAAGAGTGCTTGAACTTTAAATCAAAGTTGTGTAATTGCCATGACATCTCAGGAAGTTCAAGCTATTTTATAGGTTGCAAGCACCCTATAAAACTGATGTAGCACTGGTTTGGAGGCACATAAAAATTCTAACCTCCACATCTGGGGAATTGAGGATCAAGAATCTCATAATTTGAAATGCTGAAGATGCCTCATTGTTGACAAGATCTCAAAAGTATCAAGATTCAAGAGTGAAGAGCACAAAGACCCAAACAACCAGGTTTGCAATTTTGGAACATTCGGGAACTTGGAAGGATAAAGGGATATGAGAGACAAAGTAATAATCCTGAAATACAAAAGCCCAAAACCCTAAAGTGGAAAAATAATTAATATACTTCTTCCACTACCTGCTTTAGGGGCACAGAAGTCAGAAGATTAACAAGAAGCAACAAGGAGAAACTTGAAGGTCTGAAGCCCAAAATCCTAAATAGGAAATTATTTTATTGATGTACTCATCTTAGGTGAAGCATTGGAGGAGTTATATCAGAAGTCAAACAATCCACTTCTAATGAAAAGACAACAACAGATCGGCAAACTAAAGAATACACTAGAAAATTTAGGAGAATGTGTGTCTTTATTTTATAAATGATAATAAAATACTATTATCTGAGCAACTGCATGACAACATGACCAAAAATATTCTCTCTTTTTGTACCTTTTGTAGTTGTTGGTCCTGGAAGCTGATATGGACATGGTAACTTATAAATATATCAAAATGAAATGGAAAAAAGGGCTTTAGCAGAGATTCTTGTTGATAAAGCTAGGCATATTGAATGGTCATATGTCAAGTCTAATTGTTAATATGTTAAAGATGTTTGTATGTTAAACATCACATCATAGTGATTATTTTACATTCATTACGTCATCACTCACATAATCACTGTCACACAATCACTGTGCAGAAACACAATATGATAATTTGTTAAATTTGTCAACCATGGCACATTAGTATTTTCCATACACACAGGATATATAACCTTCTGAAGATGCATTGAGTGGTGGTAAAATTAATTAGGAGTCCAATTGAGTTTATACATTTTAAGGTATTGGAATCTTGGGTTCTATAGCTTTTATGGTAAAGTTAAATAAAATTACAATGATGCTTAAGGTCAAGCAAGTAAACACAACCAAGTTAAGGTTGGTAGCAACATTTTTGGCCTCTGTATCTAATAACACAGGTCTCTCTGGGAGTACTATCTAATAGGTCTACAATCAACCACACTGATATTTGCACTGTCAGTTAGGTGAATGATACTCCTAATCAAAATGGGTTAGAAAAAGGATGTAGTTAATATCATCGAGCAATGTCAACTACATAGGCTGCATGAATGTCATTGTTTCTTTGAGAAACGTGTGAATATTCAAGTACAACAAAAGGAAAGATGAAATTAATTTTCACAAATGGCCACATTGTGAAGTGAAACCCAAAATAGTGCCTATGGAATGTCAATGAGAAACAAAATACAAACTTATGGGGACTATCAACTGAACCATGAGGTAGCAGGTCAAAATAAGAATGTTGGGTGCATATCTCTATTGATGACAACTCAAGGTTTAAATGTATTATTTATGTCAACCAACTTTCTTGATGAACATAGGTAAGCAACACCATCCATAGCCAGGAAAATGCATATTGGGCAAACTAATGGACATGCTTGAATAAACATGAGACCTAAGATGACAAATGTATAGTTATAGAAGTGTTAATGAACAAATTTATAGATGAGATAAGCAGTCATGGATAAATCTGCAAATCTGGGAATATGCTGATTGAAAAGAAACTGATAGTTTGATTAATCTAAGGAATGAATGATTTATTACCCACTCTAGTGTATGACCTCAAAAAATTTAGATTCTCATATGGTGTAGGGAAAGTACAATTTTCATCTATATCATATTTGTCATTTTTGGATTCCTAACATCATTGAGGCGTTCCTGAAAATTTGGTAGTTAGAAATTTGGGAGAGATATATAATAACAGAGTACATAATCAGATACATCTATCAAGGCCAAAACTCAACCTTAGAATTCTAATTAAAAATAGCAGATTAAATCCATAATTCTAATTAAATCCATCACAAGATCAGATTTTAAAAATAGCAGATTAAATCCATAAGTCTGATTGTTTTAATATGAAACATTAGTTTTGATTTGTAACATGGATCAACTAAAGTCCTCCAAACTTCTGTATAATATATCTGACTCTCTCCGCTTCAGTCATTGTCAAGAACCCTACGGCTAATGCACTATCATGCAAAAGAGTATCATATGCATCAAGCATAGTACCCTCGCTAAGGTCAAGGATTGCTTTAAGTGCTTTATACATATCCGTTGCATCAATTATCATTCCAGATGATACTCTATCCACTTTCAAAGGCTCTGTAAGTCATGTTGTAATGCCTAAAGACATATCTTTTAGTACTTCACAAATCAAATCCAAGGAACCTACAATGCTTCCCCTCTTCCTCTTTGTCCTCCTTGACAATGCTGAAGGGTTGTCTCTGTCGCTTACACTAGATTGGTTCGATGGCGGTGTATCCATACTATCACTAGCCAAATCAGCAGCAGTCTCAAAAGATGCAGTATCGATACCATGATAAGTGAAATCTTCCTCATCATTGAAATCTTCCTCTGTCTCTTGAGCTGTTGTAGATGCAGTGCCCTCAGCTATGTCATTCCCAACAATACAGGATAATTCATTATAGTATTGAAACAGATGCCTCTTATACATTCTGGCATTTTTAAATTCCTTTCTCTGCATGATGGCATAACAATTGAATTCATTAGTTTTCTTTCATTACTTAAAAAGATATATTCAACTTAAAAGTAGATTTTAAGACCATGTTACCTTCAACAACTCGTCCCAAACACTATCATCGACATCCATAGTTTGGGTACTCTCATTCCATGCTAAGCCGCTTGTATTCCTCAAGTCTTTCATTACTTTGTAGCCTTGCTTCCAAGTTTTCGGCTTGTTCTTGAAGTTATCCTTCAATAGATTCATTTTCAACTCGTTATTGAACCTCCTTTCAATGGCGGTCCAAGCCTCTTTCTTGAATCCCCCTTCAGCTTTTTTACCAAGCTGCACTTGCTCCTTTAGCAAGTCTAGCAACTTGCGTTCCATTTCTCTTGTCCAGAATACCTTCTTGGAAGAAGAAGTTGGATGTATCACTTCAACCTCATCATCCATGTTCATTAATACATCCATAGACATACCTGAGGCACACGCAACATGAGTTGCCCACTTCTTTTGACAGCACTAAATATGTCATAACGCAATGTTGATGATCAAATCTAAATCTAAGTTAGGGTGAAAGATCAATTGCAATGTAAACAGATGCAAAGAGGCATATACGTAGATGTAAACATTAAATATAACAACATTAAACATAACATGAAAATATTAAATATAACATGAGAACATTAAATATAACATTGAATATAACACAACAACTCTACAATATGTCATAACGCAATGTTGATAATCAAATCTAAATCTAAGTTAGGGATGACTTGTCAATTGCAATGTAAACATATGCAAACAGGCATATAGGTAGATGTAAACATTAAATATAACATTAAACATAACATGACAATATTAAATATAACATGACAACATTAAATATAACAACATTGAATATACCATGACAACACTACATATGCCATAACGGCTTTTAATATATAATATCAGTTCGTGAAATTTATGAAATCTGACATTAAAGTTTAAACACTATCATAGTAGTTATTCAACCGACTAAGAGCGAGATCTATAGTCTTCCCACATCCTTCTTGCTATTTCATCTCGAAATTTCCCCCAATCATCTCTTTCACGCTAGCTCAACCCATATGTCTCAAGCACTGGTACATCTATCCGATCACGACCATCTTCCTCTTCAAATTCTACCTCGGATGGAAGGTCGTCCTCTATCATAATGAAGTTGTGAAGTATGCAACATGCCAAAACAATCCTTGTTTGTGTCTTGATTTGATAAGACGTCTCATGCTTCAAGATAGGAAAACGTTGCTTCAAAATCCCAAATGTACACTCTATTACATTCCTGAGCAAGGAGTGTTGATGATTAAACAACTCTTCTGGGGTGTTTATTGGGTTTGCTCTTGAAAACTCCTTTAGGTGGTAGCGCGTGCACTGATAAGGTGCGAGAAATCTAAGTACGTTTGGATATCTAGCATCGACCAAATAATATTTACCTAAACAAAACAAATTGTCATTGTTATAACGTTGTCTTATTTTTCATAGGCTTCACTAATATAATCATATTTTACAAACCTGGTGGAACTAGTAGTGGATCTGCTCTAGATAGAGCTGAAGCTAGAACACGGCTATCTACAGCAAACCCTTCCCAACCAGCAAGGATGTATTGAAACTTATAATCAAATAAACACACTCCCATAACATTCTGCGACAAGTTGCCTTTTCTATCGCGATATTTAGATTGCACATTGACATCCACAGTGATTGGTATATGGGATCCATCAATTGCTCCCACACAATCCTAGAGTCAGAAAAATCATAATCTAATGAGCACGTGACAATAGGATTACAACTCAATCAAAAAAAATTGAACCACTGGGAGATATACCTTGAAGTATGGATCAAAACGGGTCTTCCCACTGATTTCCCGAGGAGTGTTTGGACCAGGGGGTATAAAATAATCTGAATGGAGCGCTAAGATAGCCTTTAAGACCTTGTGGAAGTATTGGCTTACCGTCTCTCCGGAGTGCCCAAAGTTATGGGCAATCTTACGATTCCTCATATTGTGGCCAAAAGTATGGAGGAACATGACTAATTGTTCTTCTAACGCGAGGATTTGTGTATCTTTGATGCTTCCTTTTTGCCTTAAAATATTGGCTAGTTTAAAGAACGATCATCTACTCATGTGTATTTGGTCAAAGCAATATGTCTCATTGGAGTTGATAATACGCTTATAAAAAGGAATTACATCTCTTTTCCGCTTACGCATATTTCGACTACCTTCTTTTACAAACACTGCTATGGTTGCGACAAGGGTGGCAAGAAGGACTACAACAACATGCAGGAGTCTTCTCCTCCTCATAAATTGTCCTTCAAGTTCAATATCATCAATGAGATCCATCAATTACCTAAACATACCAACAAAATAATCATCAAACAACATAAGAAAACACCCAACTATAATGCATAATCAGTGAATAGAGTTGTAGGTTGAGTATATAGCATATGTAGACAAGAAAGATAATATGGTATCTGTTGATTTGGTTGATGATGAAAGTAATTACCATCAAGAGAAAGTACCACAGAACAATGTTAAGTGATCACAAATTAGTTGAGAAAAAAATAACTTTATTCAGTTCATACTTTACTTGTTGACAACGTTCAGGCATGACTGTGAGGTAGAATTATAAGTAGATTTGGAGAATTGAATGTGATACTTATAAGCTTTGTGTATATTGTAATTTTTAAATAGTTGAAGCTTGTGTTTCAAAATAGCGGTTGTTGGGTGATGGGCACTGTAAGATGTCCTAATTTGTGACAAGGACAATCACAAATGAGGACAGTCACTGTAAAGACAACATGATAATGTACAGTCACCGTAAGGACAATCACAAATGAGGACATCTCTCTATTGCACTAAATGAGGACATCTCACAGTGACTGTCCCTTGTGTAATTGCCACTTGAATGTATTGGTATTGAACCATGCAAATGTTTTTCTTCTTGATAATGTCCTCATTTGTTCAAGAAGAAAAGCATTTGCATGGTTCAACACCATTACATTCAAGTGGCAATTACACAAGGGACAGTCACTGTGAGATGTCCTTATTTGTGACAAGGACAGTCATAAAGGAGGACAGTCACTGTAAAGACAACATGATAATGTACAATCACTGTAAGGACAGTTTCATTTTCGTTCTCACCTAGTGTTGTTATTTGAAATAGAGAGATGTCATCATTTGTGACAACAAAGAGGTTACCTTTGAGGGCAATTAAGGGATTCTAACATTGCCCTCAAAGGTATCCTCTTTGTTGTCACAAATGAGGATATCTCTCTATTTCAAATAATTGTACTTACAGTGATTGTACATTATCATGTTGTCTTTACAGTGACTGTCCTCATTTGTGATT
Organism: Chamaecyparis obtusa; assembly: GCA_027943335.1. Lineage (NCBI taxonomy): Eukaryota > Viridiplantae > Streptophyta > Pinopsida > Cupressales > Cupressaceae > Chamaecyparis > Chamaecyparis obtusa. Next base: position 521,908 of record BSBK01000963.1, read on the forward strand.
GTCCTTGTCATAAATGAGGATATCTCAAGTGACTATCCCTTGTGTAATGTACAGTCAATATAACATGGATTAGTACCAATACCAATACTTCAATACCAATACATTCAAGTGGAAATGAGCCCATATTTGTATGGTTCAATACCAATACATTCAAGTGGCAATTACACAAGGGATAGTCACTGTGAGATGTCCTCATTTGTGACAAGGACATTCCTTGTCACAAATGAGGACAGTCACTGTGAAGACAACATGATAATGTACAGTCAATGTAACAAGTTGAAGGGAATATTTGACCAGCTCTACACCTTGAGGGGTTTGGTATTGTCAAACAAGGATCTTCATTCTTTTCATTTTAGCCATGCTTGGAGCTCCATTCCAAATGCCTTCATCAACAACTATAGCACTCATTGCCAAATCAACAACAATTTCTAATCCTATTGCTGAAGCAACAGCTAGAAGGTCTGCATTCTTCAAAGCCCATGGTGCAATTGCTGAGTAGTTAACCAAACCAAAATATCTACCATACCAACTTGTGGTATTACACATATCTAGATTCTATGCTAGAGAAGACTAAATTTTGTGTTCTAGTTGTATCAAGTTATCGACATTGTGTTTGCAATCAACGTAATCCCTGGAATTTTAATCACAAACGCCTTATATGTTGCAGCAAGGGGAACAAAATAATAATTATTATTAAAATGATATCTAGTAAATCTAATAAACAAAATTATAATTATAGTAACCACCTTCCAGGTCAGCCCCAAAGGACTTTCAAAAATAAGGTCGGCTTATTTGAAAATTAACCTAATTCAGTATAAAAGGGATAGTCACGGTCATTGGGGATATAAAAAATAGTGTATGATATCTAAGTTTTCACACTTCACATCTTTTGTTGTTGGGACAAAATCCCCTGCATCAGTGCACTGATTTGGAACAAAACCTCAAATATTTCTCCTGCTTGACTTCACTTCTGGAGGAGCAGATAGGGCTAATAAACTGCATTTGTGTTTTGAAGAGAATGATTCTCGATAATATGTTTTGACAATTAGATATCTCAGTGAGTTAAGAAAGTAAATAGTAAGATCATGAAATTCAAACTTGAATTCCCAAATAACTGTTGTATGCAAGGGGGGTTCATTGGGAACTGTTTTAGAAATTAATTATGAAATGGTGATAAGGAATTTGAAAAGTCTTTTGTGATGGGAGGAGTTGAAGTGGGTGACCAAGCCAGATCATCATATCATTAGTGAGGTGGAAGGCTAAGTTGGCAATTCACATCCCAAGTTTTATATTATTAATTACATCTTATCAAATAACATAGATGGATCGTGCCTTTTTAAGGGTGCATTTATAAAAAAGAGTTATTATTCGCAAGATTTTGATATCGACATCTCACATATGCCACCTAACTAGGAGTTATAAGTATAATGAAACTTGCAGCACTTCTCAGTTTCATTATTGCACTTGCAGTCCTAGGTTTCAATATTATTCCTTGTATTCGAGTGTAGTACACATTTGCTACCTCTTGTTCAACAAGCTTCTATAGATTTCCTCACTGCAAATGGAGTCGACTCTTTGTTTTTTACCAATCAAGAGTCTAAGATAAATGACATTCCTGGGTGAGGTTACTCAAGAGAGGTGGGGAAAAATAGTTAACAAAGATCTTTTGATGTAATGCTAAGAGCGGTACACAGAATAATGGGGAAGGATTTTATGCAAATAGTTACGAGACCCTTGTCACTCTAAAACCAACATATTTCAGCCGTAACTAGGGTTTCACAGAGATCACATAAAATTTATGTGATTTCTGTGAAACCCTATTGATATCAAGTACCCACAAGGCTTTCTCAAAGTTTCACAGAGAACAAGGGCTTTGAACTATCTAGAAGTCAAGCTCATTACAAGAACGCACAACCAACTTGAAGTTCACAATCAACAAAAGGCAACAAATACAATCCACACAAGCTTATTACCCTATCTTGAAATAGTTATGAGACCCCTGTCACTCTAAAACCAACATATTTCAGCCATAACTAGGGTTTCACAGAGATCACATAAAAGTTATGTGATCTCTGTGAAACCCTATTGATATCAAGTACCTACAAGGCTTTCTTAGAGTTTCACATAAAATCTATGTGATCTCTGTGAAACCCTATTGAGTTTCATAAAGATCACAAAAAATTTGTTGTTGTGCTCTACCAACATCAATGCAAAAGAACAAATACGTAAATCCCAAAGAAAAATTTGTTGTCATGCTCTACCAACACCAATGCTCTACCAATCACTTGAAAGCCATGGAAAAATCTGCATATTTCGCCGTAATAAAAACCATTTCATAGTTTAACGCAAAAAATGACTTACCAGAGGTGAATGTGTTGCAAAGTAGCAAAGCATCAACGGTAGCAAAGCTTCCACGATAGTAGGGCAACATAGTAGAGCATCGACAATGAAAGTGAAAATGGTCCAGCAAAAATGAAACAGTTGAAAAAGGCCCGCACGCGGACGTAAAAAATTATAAAGCGCACACAAACCCAACAAAAAAATTCAAAATTGGCATACCAAAAGTGGAATTAGAGTTCAAATTCTAATTCCACCTTTTCAAGTGGAAGCCCGAATGCCCATTTTGTGGGCAAAATTGGAATTCCACAAATCCAATTCCAACTTATTTAGATGGACACAAACATGGAAGACAATAATTAGAAAATGCTATTTCGGAATTAGGGCCCATATTCCATGTACCAAACAAGCCCTTAATTTCTCCAAACACCTTCCCCTAATTTCTTCCCATTAATTTCTTTTCTAAACCATTCACTAATTTATCATTTGCCAAATTCATTCCTTATTTTATCATAATTTGCTCTTTGTCAAAATAAGTTCTCATATGCAATACTGACTATTCATTTGCTTTCAATCTTGGTTGTCTATTTCAAAATTCAAAAGTACATAAATTGGTCTCATTCTTGCATAACCACAATTCCCAATTACTCTTGCCATCATTTTGTCCATACTTGCTTTTATTTTCTAAATGCACTTGTCTACTTGAGAACAACATAGCATATAAGAGAAGAAAGGAAAAGCAATGAGATTTCATCAAAGAAACATGAGCATTGAAATTTTTGTTTAATTTATGTTTATGCTTTGTTTTGATGGTCTTGTTGATTTGATTAAGAACAAGTTGCATGATGTTTTAAGCTTTCATAGATAACCTTATCATGTTGTTTCTAATTCCTAACTTTCCTAGTCAAGAAAATAGTGTACTAACACATGAAGATTATGAGAAACATAAAATTTGTCCAACTTGTTCATCTTCCAATCATTTCCTACCTACAATTAGACTAGGTAAACCAACTATCAAAATGACAAGATAATCACTTACAAATGGGATGTGACAAACAATTAAATTGTAACCATAAACCCCTCTTTCAAATTCCAAATTGTTGAGTTTAGAATAATCATACCAACTTTCATCTTCATGGTTTCCACCATGTTGAAATCTCAGCGAAACACCCAATCAAAATTCTCTTTGCTACCTTAAACCTTACAATACAACAAACCATACCAAGTGCCAAAACTAACTATGTCGACATCAACTTTTGATATTACCATAGATACTAATACTTCATAAAAAGATGAAAAATAATATATTGCAATACTTTATAATGTATTAAAGGTACACAAATAAAATGCACCTTTCTCTTGCTTTAGTTGATAAAAGCAACAAAGAAAAAATGCACCTACTCAAACAAAAGCTAAAACCCACCTAGGTTATGAAAGATGTCCTAATCACTTTTTTAGTGTAAAATTGAATATAAAATAATGTAATAATTAGAACATAAAGCTACAGCTATTAATGACATCCAAATAGATTCACTTATATATCTTCCCAAAAGTTAGCCAATGGAATATGATGTCTTTGTATGCAATACAAGCACACAAATGTCACCTATAAATCAACCCAAACATCAATCTTTCACCAATGTTACATACAATTTCACTTGAATCTTAATGAACACATCATATCATGAACTTACAACTCAAAATTAACAAAGAGCACAAACTCAATAGTTGATCACCAAAATCCCTTCATAAGAATAAGAATATCATATATAAATCAACCCAACTATCAAATTTTAAACAAACCAATTTCCCTTGAAGTTTTCATAAATTTTACAACTCAAGATTAATAGATTACATAACAAAATATAATCACTAATTTCACTCTACTCATCTACCCATGAATGGGTTATATTTAAGAAATAAGGTAGTTTGGTAGATCCCTACCTTCACTTTATTCAATCTAATATCCCTACCCACTATTTCCTAGATCCTACTTTGTTTAAGCCATTCATTTATCTCGCCATGTTTTAGGTTTCCACTATTTGAAATTCCACCACTTTCCTCTAATAATAGTCCTACTCGGCACAACAACCCTCTGCCATTGACATGACTCACAAAAGATTAGCGAAATGGAGCATAAAGTTGATTCCTTGGTTTACTAAAATTAATTATGATGATGATTCGAAGATCAAAAGTGTGATCATGATGACGAATCTAAGGTCTACTCACAGTCATCTTTTTGAGATTGTGAAATGTCACAAAAGCATCTGAAATCTTTCCAGAGTGGCATGTCTTGATTTTTATACAAAATTGACTTGAAACACAAGGCTGAACACCAATTTACCGAAACTGTTATTTTGATTTTTATACAAAACTGACCTACAAACACAAGGCTGATGAACAATCTACCCAAATGCTTTTCCATCATTGATCATAAAACTTTTGAAATATCCAAAGTGGCACACAAATTGGAAATGAACCTAGGGTTTTTTAATCTGGTTTACAGCAACACAATGAAATCTTGCAGATTAAACTAAGCACCAGAAGCAACATCATTTACCTCAATCCAATGAAATCGATCATCCCACAAACGATATGAAAATCCCAGTTTTCAGTTGAACTTTTCTATCCGATACATTCTGAGTTCCAAAAGTCTCATTTTGCTAAAACCTGTTGGAATTCATCTACTATATACATTCCATCATGTCAAAGATTTCGCAATATCGCATCTTCATTCAGAAAAAACTGGATTGCAACTGAGAAAAAATCTGGATAGCCATTCTCTATTTAAATAGATAAAAACTACTAAGCAACCATCTCATGCATTACAGATAAAATGAACTCGCGTATTTTCAGACAACGATAATAATTAGGGATGCGCATATAAGGTAAAGTACACTATCGATTTAATACACAGTAAACCCTAAGAACCAGGAAAACAAAGTAGCGCCAAATATCACCATTAATGTCCCAAAAATCACAATTCCAAACGCCATTTGTGAAGCAAAATGGACGATATGCTTCGAAATGATTACACTTCTGTTCAACACTAAACCCTAAAAACCACAATAACAAAATGAGCCCTGATGCCCATGATTAATGTCCCGAATATCACATTGCAAATGCCGTTTACGAAGCAAAACGGACGGTATAATCCAAAATGTACCCTATCGAAAAATCTTCATACTGAAAAACCCTCCGATCATGTTCAATTGAAAAAAGATAGGGCTGAAAACAGAAATTACATTAATATCTGGATACCGTCGACTAACCGAATGCAGACACGCAATAAATCAACCAGAAGTAAATTTAGTAACGGCTTTGGTGCCCTCCGAGACTGCGTGCTTCGCAAGCTCACCGGGAAGAGCCAATTTAACGGCCGTCTGCACCTCTCGCGAGGAAAGAGTGTCCCTCTTTGTGTACTTGACGAGCTTTGAAGATTCCCCTGCCAATTTCTCAAAAATGTCATTCATGAACGAGTTCATGATAGACATAGCCTTGCTGGAGATGCCGATCTCAGGGTGAACTTGCTTGAGGACCTTGAAAATGTAGATCTTGTAAGTCTCCACGCTTCTCTTCTTCCTCTTCTTCTTGTCACCGGCTGGCTTGGGACCCCTCTTAGCTCCCTTTGAAGGGGCTTTCGCCTTGGGCTTCTTCTCAGAGGGAGCCTTTTCTGAAACAGTTTCGGTAACCTCCTTTGGTTCCTCTACCACGGGCTTCTCAGCGGGCTTCTTCTCTGCGGGCTTCTTTCCTGCTTTGGGCGCCATTTTTCCTCTGGTTTTTTAGCTCGGAATGGAAATAATATGCACAACTACAAGTTTCTCATCAGCAGGGGACCAGTTATATATATATGATGTCTTCCGTATTCTATTGGCTGCTGGCCTCGCACACGGATCGCTTGGGGTTGATGTAATCCTAACCGTTGATCTTTTACCGCCGGGAATTCTCATTGGCTTTAAAAGTGAATTAGATTCTTTTTGTAGAGATAATTGATGGAGCATAATTGAAAGGTACGGAAATCACCATTGTAGTTAAAAGGGGGAAATTAAGAATATCTTTTTTAATATTATTTATATTAAAAAAATTTATTTATTTTTTATCGATAAAAGGTCAAAGTTCTGAAGAGTTTTTTATTAATATAAATAAATATTTTACAGTGTGACCCCACTCGCTGCAGGTGCTGGTAGGAAAGAGCAGGATTGAGAAAACCTCCAGCCTAGCCTGGGACCATAGGTCATGTCTTTATACAAAATTAACATGGGCATACCCACGACTCGTATCATGACGAGATTTATTAAATATAAAATTTCCGTAGGCATACCCACGGCTCGATATTTATCAAGATATGTGCTTTCATACATGGGCATACCCATGTCCCGTATATTCTCAATAAATGTTATCTTTAAGAAACATGACCTAATAGTTATACATCGAATAATGAATATACACGGGTTGAATCAATAATGTTGATAAAATGAAATCGCTGACCCTCTTGCTTTGTCGAGAAAGGTTCTTGAGTATCCTAATGATGAGTCCTTCCTCATCAAGATATCTGAATTAGCAATGGATTGTTTATCCATTCTAATTAACAATCCACTATCTGCCAATGTTAGTAGAGAATAGAATTTAAATAATAGCAATCCTATTTTGCAGAGCTCCATACTTATTCTGAAAGCAGGCTTGCCATAATGGGCCAGAATTAACATTATTACCTTACATTTATATGTGCTACCAAATTAGAACTCAGTGATAATCTGCACCTCAGCTAGAATGAAAAAACATTCAACTAGATTAAATCTAACTCTGTTCTAATAAGTAAGGAAATATACAAATCAGAAAACACATAAATCTGTATAAACATATGTATATGTTAAAAGGAAGGATGATTTATATTAAAATTTTAATTATTGTAAAATTATTATATTTTAAATTTAAAAAGTAATTCTTAGTTTTCAATATAAACTTCATTTTATAAAAGTTGATATATTTGTTTTTATGCATGAAGTGTAAGGATTTTTAGTCTACCTCTTGTTAGGCCACATAGAGGGACATCATCCCGTACTTCTCTCCATCTTCCTTTTACTCGGCCACCACCATCAGGTCATTAACGATGCAACCACTTAACCATCACACTATGTGATGGACCTCTCATTGAGATTTATATTTAAAATTGGTGTTATGAGAATAGATTTGTAGAAATGGTTGATTATATTTCAATTTTTTTCAATTTTTTTTTTTAATTAGTTTTTTTCATTTTTCAATTATAATATTGTAAATAAGTTGTTGTTTTTCACTTTTTATTTATAAGACTGTAAAGAAAGTAAGTGATTAAGAATTTTTTAGGTTGTTTTTAAATTTCTTTATATTTAAAAATTAAATGTCTAATTTAAATTATTCTTTTCATTTTTTTAAGAATATTGTAAATAAAGTACTTTCATTTTTCAATTATAGTATTATAAATAGAGTGATTTTTCTATAGAGATATATAAATTTTAATTTTTTTAATTTCTCAAAATATAAGTAATAAAATCAAATGACTATTTCATTATAACTATTATACAACAAATATTTTGTATGTATTCTTTATAATTATAATTTTGTATAATTTTTTAAAACTATTCTATTTTTTATGCTTTTTAGAAATTGTAATTTTATTTTTTATTATTTTAATATATATACAAAATATTTTAATAACTTATAATCATAAATTTGCATATTTTTTATTTAAACATTAAAAAATACCTATTTTCATTTTAAAGTTAATATTATACGATTTTAAAGTTATTAATAGTTATTGTATTAAAATTGGTTATATTTAATATTATATAAATATTATAATCTTTCACAAAGGCTTATTCAGGGGTTGATGATGGCTAATCCTCAACCCAGTAGGGTGAAAGAGGTGACCTGGATTCCTCTGGACCCAAGTTGGATTAAAATTCATTTTGATGGTGCCTCAAAAGGCAATCCAAGTTTGTCAAGAGTTAGGTATGTGGTGAGAGATTGTGAAGGAAACATTTTGGTGTTGGGAGCGAAATGTTTAGCAAAAGGGACTAATAATGAGGTTGAGGTCCAAGTAGCCTTACTAGTAGTACAAAAAGCAATAGATTTTAAATGTATCAAAACTCCATTTGGAAGGAGACACACTAGTAATCATAAATGACATAATCAAAGGGAATTGGGTGTTTGGTATATTAACAAGCATATACAGATGATCAAATCTGATGCAGGAGCATCCTGGGTGTAAGAGCAATCTTGCATCACCCAAAAATATTTCTATTTTTGTATTCAATAAGGGCTATTTTGTGCAGAGCTGCTATTTATGGAAAGTTACTATTTTTGGTAATTTTCGTATGTGCTCAGAATGATCTGATTTCTTTCTTGGAGGTTCATTTTGGTCATATAAGTCTGCCAGTAAAGTTTCATTGCCAGATCAAGTGTATATTGGAAGATATTGAAGATTTTCGGTTTTGGCAGCAGGGTACAGAAACTTTGAACTCAGTTTTGAAGGCTTTAGAGGCCCCGGATGAGGTCAAAAATTTGGGTGATGGGCGCTTGCGCTAGTCCAGCCTGTAGAGCGCTTCGTGGAGTTTCCGAAATGGGGTTATAATAGCCGATCGGGTCAACTGGTGATGACTTATGGTCTTCGGAAGTTGGGCCACCTGAAATGGTGAAAAATAATTTTCTTAAAAATTTCTGTTTGGGTTTCAAAGGTTATCTTGAGCCGACTATGATGTAATAAAATGTAAAATAAAATAATTCTAAGTTTGGTCGGCCTTATTGGCTAAAATTCTGGAACCTTCCCAGGCGGTGGAAAATTGCCTATATAAGGAAGGCTGTATTATTGTCTTAGGCAGTTCAGAATAGTTCTGGGCAGTAGATCTGGGTAATAGTTCGAGGCTTTGTCCTACAGAATATTGTAAGGGAATGCCCATGTGGCTTTGCATATTGTAATTCTGAAAGTTTGTAATTCCACATTTGTGGAGATAATAAGAAGCCAATTTTCTGTTCTCGCATATTGTTGTTGTTTCTCTATATCTGTAATGTGTTTGTGGTATTAAGGGGAGCACCCTTCATCAAAATCTCTGTTGGGACACATTGAAGAGTTCAAAATTACTCATGTGTAGAGAGACTGTAATGAAGTAGTTGACTCCTTATCAGATGTAGGAGTGTCATTTAAAGACAAGGACATAGACACTTTTGTGGAAGACTTGAAACATAAAAGGAGAAATATTTGATGATTGGAATATGAAGGCAATGGCATGTATAAGAGGACATTGAGTTAGGAAATGAGGGCATAGGGACATTTTGAATTCATAAAACCTAGGAAAGTCTATGTAGCAGACTTCATTTAATTTATTTTTAATTGTTTATGGTCATTGGAAATAGCACAATTTAATGATGATGAGTTAATGCAAGAGGAAGAAGTGAAATTTGATCCATGTGGATTTAGGAGGAAAGATAGTTGTATGATTGGCTTCGATATGTATGACGTGGGGGGCATTATTGTATGTATTGGAACTTGGGCTAGAAGTATCTAGATGAAGCTTTTGGATGTGTGGATGGTGAAAAAGAGAAATAGGTGGATTTGTTGCAGAACTAGTAGAGCTAGCAACAATCGAGTTTCCAAAGCTCGAAGTTGAGAGTGAAGATGGAAGCAAACTTCACCCTAGACACTTGAAATCAAATGCAAGTCTTCAAAGGAGCATTGAAGATGAAGAGATTGAAATGAATTTTTACCATTCACAACCTGCAATTTTTGCAACGCGTCAACCTAATTTTGGAAGAGGAGTTTTTCCAAATAAAGCACAAATTTCATAAGGCCCCATTTGTTTGCAAAATTGGAATTTGAGTCAAAACCTGATTATCTCAAAATCAGGTTTTGAAATTTCAGTTTTGTGTATTCAGAAGATAGTTTGGACCGTTTGGTTGACCCAGAAGATGGTTGAGACAATCCATCTTCTGCGTTTGGTTGCCATTTTTGAAATTGGAATTGGAAGTGAGAAATTCCTATTTATGTGTTTGGTTTGCAATTTCAAATTGGAATTGAAATTACATTATCCATTTTCTGTGTTTGGTTCTACATTTTGAATTGGAATTAGAATTTGACAAGAAAATTTAAGTTTTTATAATTATTATATAATGTTTTAATTTAATATTTTATTTATTTTGTCCATTTTTTTATTTATATTTTTTTTTAATTAATTTATATTTTTATATAGTAAATCATAAACAAAATTTAAATTTTTTTTTCAATATTGTGAATAGTAAACTTAACTTTTTTTAAATAATTTTATACATTATCATAAACAATATTATAACAAGAAAATAATTATAACATAGCTCGATATCACATAAAAATATAAATAAGTCATCTAGTCCACATATATATCTATTTCTGCATAATAACCCAAAAAATGACCCAACTAAATAGTACGATTGTTGCACAAAGTAAACATTGTAAAAACATGACATCGGCTCTATAGGTAGCCTCCACTTTTGCAATAACTTTCTCGAGCGCTTTGCAAGACTTGCACTCGTCATCCACAACAGGTATATGTGTAGAAGGTGTAGATGATGTAGACAGCGACGGGGTGTCATCGGCCCACTGAAAGTAGTCGCATCCACCGCCATCCTACAATACAAATCTAAGTTAGTCTCGCTATAATGACTAATATTTATTCTTTGTAAACATTTAAATATTGTGCAATTAACAACCTTTTTCTTATTTTTGCAAGTCCAAAATTTACACTCTAGACTATCGTATGTGTGTGATGTCCTCAACACGCAGCGCGCTCCATCACCACAGTCACACATAGTGACATTTATCATAGCCATTAGCACTGTATCAAGCAAATTTTTGTTCATTCATACTATTTTTGTTCATTCATATAACAACATGACTATATTCTATGAGTACAAATTGAAAAAGTTTCATTTTTGTTGATATTACAAATTTATACAAAAAATATAATGACACAACTATAGCATCAGATAGAAGTTGGGGAAGAACAATATCCATGAATTGAATGGTGGTGTGAAAACACACTGTTAAATAAGAAAACACAAGGAAATCCATGCTCTATGCCCTTATGCCCCACATTCGATGAGCAACCATCTCATATCCCGCTCATTCTTCCCATTACTTTCTGTATTGTTAGATGGTCAATCCTGCATCTACAAAGTAAACATGATAGAAAAACTAAAACTTGTTTATTTTTAAATGGAATACACCAAGGAGTACCATAAAAAAATATTGACCATTTACAAACATGAACAATAAACAATCATTAGATAGCTCATTTTTTTATCAGCATATGTGGATATTTTTGGCATCAATGTTTGAAATAGCTTCTGGATTCGATTGTGTAGATAATTTTGGATCACACTCTGTGATCCATCATTAGGATGAAAGAGACCAAAATGATTGCAATAGACCAAAATGATGGACTTTTCTTTCAATCATTTTTCTCTCTTACATCCTGATGAAGGATCATAGAGTGTGATCAGAAACGTTGATGCCAAAAATATCTACAAAATTGAATCCAAAAGCTATTTCAAACATTTTTAATGTCAGCATATGTGTAGTCTCACTTTATCATCATATGTGTAGTCTCATAACTATCCATTTCTATTTCTGTACCTATCACGTGGTTTTTAAAAATGAATGAAAAATGAAAAGAAATTGAAGATGAAATAGAGCATTGAACAAAGTAGAATTATTCCACTTAATTTTGTAATGCAACACTAATAACAAGATGGTTAGGGTATATACATATATAATCATGAACAATACAGTCATCTACCAAAACACATTTATAAAACCATGTCTGAAGAACTAGAAATGGATAGTTATGAGACTGCACCTTAACAATGCATTAAATTAAGCATTCATCATGTGGTACTCCTTCGTGTATTCCACTTAAATATGTTAAAAGCAACAACACTAACAAATGCAAGTTAATATGTCTATAAAAGAACATTTAATGAAAATAGTGGTCAAGGGAGGGCATGCTTGTTTGTCCATTAATTCAACTCAAATGGATTGGACACCCTACATGTATATAACTGGAGATAGAAGGATGGAAACCCCCTAGTTTCCATACCTGGCTAGTTGACAAAAAAACCTTGAACCAGTCAGGTAATTCCTCACTGGTTTGTGATTATGAGGTGGCTCCTGCAACACCATTGGCTGTAGATTCATCATGTTTTCTGGTAATTATATTGATGTTGTTGTTCCCAAAAGACTAGTAAACTAAATTGATTGTAAGTGCAATTTCTATTGTAATAAGAGGAGTGAATAGTTATTGCAAAAAAAATCACTGCAAGAGTTCGTAATTCATTTTTGTGTAAACTGTTTATCTTATTAACTTCACATTAATTTCATGCTTTTCTAAGTGCTCAATCATAAGTGTCATAAGTGTCTATCCATAACATGATCTGACATGGAAACCTGATACAGATCTTGTATCATCATTGGAGTTCTCTGTGATACAGATCTTGTATCATCACTGGAGTTCAACACTTTTATATACTAAAGGGATGACTCCCATTTCTTTTTGAATAAGATTTAAATGTCCCAGAACAGCCCACGTCCTATTTAACTCAGCTAAAGGATTGAGCCCCATGCAGAATTGGAGGATTTTACTCAATAAATAGGCTCATCCATCCATCCTCAAGCTTATGTTATAGCAAGGTACTTAAATTTCCTTTCTCAAAACCAACTCAAACTATTAGTCCACCTGTTAAGAGAACTTTGTTTGTAAATTATGAATCAGAAATACAACCTTCAATGGAGGTAGTGACACAGTTACTCAAGACCCAGCCCACCCCAAAGGCCAAGAAACTAAGGATGACCTCTAACTTTGTTGAGGATGAACAGACAGGAGATGTGTTATTTGAATTGGATTAACCCATATTGCAGAAGGGTCCTAATACAACTACATCAACTGATTTCCACATAACAAGGATGAATACAGGCAATACCCAAATATGATCAAGAAATGAGAATCTGGGGTTATGACATTGTGCTTCTACCTTCTAGATGGCTTTCTCTAGGTTATGGCAATTTATATGAGATTATTAGAATGATCTTAAGCTAATATTATACCTCAATAGAAGCCAGACTTCCCTGGTGGAGACAAAAACAATCACCAAGCACCTCAAAGAAGGATTGCATCTTAACCAACAAGCATTGGTTCTACAAACAAACTCTATCAGACTCTAACAATCTAGCAAGGCTAATATAGTAGAATGAGAATAATATGGAAAAACAAATATTCAACTTGATATGGTAATTGTTAGTTTGTGAGACGACTAACATTGATGCAATGAATATTATACATACTCTTCAATAATTTTCCAGTACAAACTAGAAGATAAAATCAATTAACAACACTATATTTCCTCATACCATTACAATGAAGTACCAAGTTTCTAATAGAAAAATTTGTGCAAGCTTTCTATATGAATGTTTTAGATTACTCTCTGTGCAAGCTATCTAGCACCTTACCAAATACAACCAATGCTATTTTCATGAGAACCAACCAGTTGAATGTTCTTGAACTGATGTCATCCTGCTTTGACAACATATTTCATTGATCAAGTAGATATATGCTATAACATGTCAGTTTTAGCCTTTTATAGGCTTCCAACCATCATTAGTTTGTAGGAGTTTGTAATGTGCTATGCAAACTCTACTCTATGATTGCTTATTAAGAAGCTACTGGACTATCCAGTTCTGGCATGCCTAAATTGAACATAAATGTTGAATAGAAAGAAGGACAACTAAATTATTTCTCCCTTAAGTGGCTGACTTGGGCCTTTCAATCAATTGTAATTCATTTACATCTACTCAATAACAAATCACACTTCATTTCCTTCCATCCATAGTTTGTTTTGGCAAACCAAGTTGTTTGGATTTTCATCTTAGTCAAGTCAAATTTTGTCCATTATCTCAGAATATATTTGAAACTACTTTGGTATCACTACTATGATCCCAAGCTGATCAATTCTGAAACTACTTTGATATTGCTATAAAAAAAAACATAATCTCAAATAATGCTTCATAATCCTACGGATTATAAACGTTAATGTAATCACAGTAATAAATAACCAGAAAATAACTAGCAATAAAACTATGACAAGGTTTAGAACACAACAATTTATATGAGATTATTAGACTTCCCCGATGGAGACAAAAGCAATCACCGAGCACCTCAAAGAAGGATTGCATCTTAACTTAGCAAAATGTATAAATGAGAAACTTAGCAGAACAATGTAATTCGTAAGGATTTCACAGTGTTATTAGAATTATATTGTTTAGTAGGTGGTCTAATGATCTGTGGTTGCATCTTATCTTTCCATGAATAAGTTCAAATACATTTTCCATATAGCATAATCAACACTTGCACACAAAGTGTATGACTTAATGTCTAACACTATAGTGCATACACACATTTAAAATCACACAACAGTATGTCAACTATTCAAAAGAATGCACTTGAAGGGAAAAGTACAGAATTAAGTTGTCATATCCCCAAATTCAGAATACTCATAATACTTTCTTTTCCAGCTTGCCATTGTTTTCTCAGAAAATAATGGAAAGCTGGAAAAGAAACGATACTTTGTGATTGATGTTCACAACCACCGGCATACAGTCCAATCAGTGCATAAACATAACAACATCTTGAACATGCAATGCAGTCACAACGAGCAATAGTCCTCAAAAGTAGATATTCTACTATATTTTAGCGAAGCTTATAATCTTTAGAACATCAATCACAAAGTATCTTTTCTTATAGATGAATCAACATCATAAAAATATAGACAAGGTTGGATGGTTGTACCCTTACGGGCAGTGACAGGGTCTTTAGGAAACTAATTTACATTTCATTATCTCAGAATATATTTGATAAACAAAAACTATGTGTATTGTCTTAAAATGGAAGCACTTCCATGATAAAAGTGTTTATCCCTCTGAGTAAGTGGTTTGGGGTCATGTTAAACACCTTGATTGGGTCTTTGCCAGTATTTGGCTTTCTCCCCGCTTTCCACTTCTTTTTTGCTTCGTTATAGGTGAAATTAGGGTTAGGATCTTGAGGATTCTCCTTAATTTCCCTCTTCCATGGCTCTATTTTCTAGGTAGGACTTATAAATAGGTCCTCCTGGCCTTCATCACAGTCATCATAGGATTTTATGCCTATCCCTGGCATTTT
Source organism: Chamaecyparis obtusa (assembly GCA_027943335.1). Taxonomy (NCBI): domain Eukaryota; kingdom Viridiplantae; phylum Streptophyta; class Pinopsida; order Cupressales; family Cupressaceae; genus Chamaecyparis; species Chamaecyparis obtusa. The sequence continues at coordinate 537,462 of BSBK01000963.1, forward strand.
GTCCCATTCTGGTATCATTTATAGGTCTCCGAGCATCCCCAGGACCTCCTATCCTGATTCTGACTGGATCTGGGCCCAGGGTCAAATTAGAGGTTGATCTTGACTATGTCAGGATTGAGCTCAAAGCTAACTAGGTCAAGATCAAGCTCGAACTTGACTAGGTCAGTCCTAACCTCTATTTTCCCCCCTCTTTCAAAATCCCAAATTCCTTGAATTCTGGGTGTCGGGTTTCGGGGATATTTGTTTTCCCGCCTTCGGGTTGGCCATTTCAGGTTTTGGAATGGTAAATCCTCTAATTGCATTTAATCTAGGTATATTTTCTAAAGGTTAGGACCTAATTGGGATTTAATTCTCCAATGTGGCCCCTCTAGAGGATTGCACCCTAGTTCACTATAAAAGGAGGCCTTCCTCTCTCATTTTCTCCATCAAGTTTGGACATCTCATCTCAAGCAATTTCATGAGTGAGCTCTCAAGTGCAAGCAAGTGAATTCAAGCATTCAAGTGTTCAAGCATTCATCTATCAAGGAGATCCATTGTTAGCCATTGAAGGATTCAATCTCTTTGGAGCCCCCTTGAAGATCCATCCTTCTATATTCATCCAAGCCTCCTCATATGCAAAGATCAAGTCAAGATTGGTGTTCAAGATCAAATGCCATTGATTTGAGACATCCTACATTCATTCTACATCCATTGAAGCATTCCTACTTATGGATTTGAGGATTCGAATCCTCTACAAGGACTTTAACATAAGCGAGGTGATTTGTTTCAATTACTTTGTTTATGCACACTACATTTCAATTCAATTTCAAGGTTAATTCCTAAATTGGGGTTTGACCAAGGCAAACCCCCCATGCAAACAAAACCCCCCATTTTCTTGTAGGTACAGGTGCAGGATTTCAGATCTGAGAGCGGATTTGGATATCCTTTTCAGTGAACTTTCGAGATCTGCGAACAAAGTCAAAATCGACCTTCAGATAAAGAATCTAGCCTTTGACCTTTTATGAGGGTGAAAGTCGACCTAAGCTCATCTTGGAAAAAGATTTTTGGGTTTTCTCCATCTCAGCATTTCTAGTCCGGATCAAGGTGCAGATTTGCCCAAAAGTACACATAGACATAAAAAATTGGCATTTTCTAGATCTGCCCTAATTTGAGGTTAGTACTTGCATTTCAATTATTTCAAATTCTAAACACTTCAATTCTACCATAGGGAAATATAGGGTTTCTCTCTCTCTTTCATATTCTTCATAGATTGATTTGATTGTGCATTAGCCTTTTGGTTGATCAAATTGGATCTCTCCTTTGGGAATTTGGATTTAGGGGTGGATCTCATATTTCCCCCATACATTTACTCACATACAACATTTGAATAGGTGTGATGCCATTTTACCCCTATTCATTTTCTTTGTTGTGTGTTTGCCTGTTATACTATGCTTCTCCCGTAATGTGTTTGCTAAATGTTGTTAGATTCTTTTATACGATCCTTGTTACTCAGTTGGTGCAAGGTGATGAAGGAATCAAAACTGTTGTTCAAATTAGATTCTATATGTATCTTTATTCTTCTATGTGTTGTTCAATGTTATGTTGTAATTGTGCTATTGTTCATAAATGTTTCCTTGTGTAATCTTCTTGGATTCGAGATATGGTAGCACTAATTCTTTTTGGTCTCCATGTCATGGTCAGAAAATATTCTCCTTCATATATCTTATGTGATCTTTCCTCCTTTGTGATCGTAGTTCTACTTTCTTTGGGGAATGATGTCGATTCATTTGCAATAATATCATATATATATTATCTTATGATCATACTGACCCCATTGTAGGTAGATCCCTTATGTGTTCTTTGTATGTTTATGTGATATTTCCCTTGACTTGTCTTCATCTAGGGGCATCTCGACATGGAAACGTAATCAGTGGAGTTGTTTATGTTTCCGTTAAAGCCATAGCTCCTATTAAAGTGTCAGCAATGACTTTAACGTGGGGGCATACGCTCTGCTCACTTATTGCACACACACACTTTTTGATACACACATATTTTTCAAGATACTTCTCTCCCTTTTTGGATTAGTAACTAATCCTTAAAGCATGAATTTATATTTTAGGATCTCTTGATCCCTCCAGTTTCAAATATACATATATTTTGATCCCTCAAGGTTTGAGGTGTCCTTAAGACTCGATCTCTTTATTATTTTTTGGTTTTATTCTTATGGAATAAGATATTCCTAAGGATGAATCCTTGATGGGTTGACTAGTGAGTAGCCACATTCACTAGGCGGTTCAATTCCATCTTTCCAGTTGCGTCATTTTCTTGTGTGGTTCACAATGGGACATAAGTTCTCATTGGGTGAGGTAATCACACCTTCCTTCTCTCTCTAGAGATGTCTCTCTTATTATGATCTTGGAGTCGAGGAAGACTTGAGTTCCTGGGCACTTAAGGTTTCCCTTTGTCCCTTGGATTACGATAAGATTATCTTCTCATTCTAATCTCCTTTACCAAGAGTTTGCATCGAGTCCATACTCTTACTAAAGTGGGGGCTTAATGTATCGTCTTAAAATGGAAGCACTTCCATGATAAGAGTGTTTAGCCCTCCGAGTAAGTGGTCTGGGGTCATGTTAAGTGCCTTGATCGGGTCTTTGCATGTATTTGGCTTTCTCCCCGCTTTCTACTTCTTTTCTGCTTTATTATAGGCGAAATTAGGGTTAGGATCTCAAGGATTCTCTTTAATTTCCCTCTTCCATGGCTCTATTTTCTAGGTAGGACTTAGAAATAGGTCCTCCTAGCCTTCATCATAGTCATCATAGGATTTTATGCCTATCCCTGGCATTCTGTCCCATTCTGGTATCATTTCTAGGTCTCCGAGCATCCCCAGGACCTCCTGTCATTATTCTGACTGGATCTGGGCCCAGGCTCAAATTCAAGGTTGATCTTGACCAGGTCAGGATCAAGCTTGAACCTAACTAGGTTAGTCCCAACCTCAATTTTTCCCCCCTCTTTCAAAATCCCAAATTCCTTAATTTTCGGGTGTCGAGTTTCGGGGATATTTGTTTTCTCACCTCCGGGTTGGCCATTTCGGGTTTCAAAATGGTAAATCCTCTAATTTAATTTAATCTATATATATTTTCTAAAGGTTAGGACCTAATTGGGATTTAATTCTCCAAGGTGACCCCTCTAGAGGATTGTGCCCTAGTTCACTATAAAAGCAGGCCTTCCTCTCTCATTTTCTTCATCAAGTTTGGACATCTCATCTCAAGCAATTTCATGAGCGAGCTCTCAAGTGCAAGCAAGTGAATTCAAGCATTCAAGTGTTCAAGCATTCATCTATCAAGGAGATCCATTGTTAGCCATTGAAGGATTCAATCTCTTTGGAGCCCCCTTGAAGATCCATCCTTCTACATTCATCCAAGCCTCCTCATATACAAAGATCAAGTCAAGATTGGTGTTCAAGATCAAATGCCATTGATTTGAGACATCCTACATTCATTCTACATCCATTGAAGCATTCCTACTTGTGGATTTGAGGATTTGAATCCTCTACAAGGACTTCAACATAAGCTAGGTGATTTGTTTCAATTACTTTGTTTATGCACACTATATTTCAATTCAATTTCAAGGTTAATTCCTAAATTGGGGTTTGACCAAGGAAAACCCCCCATACAAACAAAACCCCCATTTTCTTGCAGGTACAAGTGCAAGATTTCAAATCTGAGAGCAAATTTGGATACCCTTTTCGGCGAACTTTCGAGATCTACGAACAAAGTCTGAATCGACCTTCAGATAAAGAATCTAGCCTTTGACCTTTTATGAGGGTCAAAGTCGACCCGACCTCATCTTGGAAAAAGATTTCTGGGTTTTCTCCATCTCGGCATTTCCAGTCATAAAGAGGTTGCAGATTTGCCCGAAAGCACACACATACATCAGAAATTGGCATTTTCCATATCTACCCTAATTTTAGGTTAGTACTTACATTTCAATTGTTTCAAATTCTAAACACTTCAATTATACCGTAGGGAAATATAGGGTTTCTCTCTCTCTTTCATATTCTTCATAAATTGATTCGATTGTGCATTAGCCTTTTGGTTGATCAAATTGGATCTCTCCTTTGGGAATTTGGATTTAGGAGTGGATCTCATATTTCCCCCATACATTTACACACATACAACATTTGAATAGGTGTGATGCCATTTTACCCCTATTCACTATGTTTGATAAACAATCATCAACCATAAACAATCATCAATGAAAACACAATTGTATCAGTGTATGTGAACAAGTATGATAATATTTCAACTCATGATAAAGTTTGATAAAGTATGTAGAAAATAACTATAATCCACCATATGTGGTTGCAATCCAGTCCACTCTCTCATCCTCAGTCATCAACAAGAACCATTTGGCTCTTTCACGTTCACCCGTGAAGGTTTTGTATACCCTCAGGAATACACCTTGACTCAATCCAGGGATGGATTTGAGAGTGGTATATGCACCCGTCAAAGCATTGTCATGATCAGGTTGATCAATTTTGTGAAGGTGAACATTGCTCATGCCCTCTTTTATTTTCTTCATTGTTTCACACATTGCATCCAAGGAAGCGGCCATACTTGCCTTCCTTCTCTTTCCCACCTTTATGACTGATGATGTAGGAGTCCCTCTAGCACTTGTTGTTGCAGTGGACAGATTGGAATGATAAGGGTCTTCGTCCAAATCAACAACACTATCAAGATGTATATTGAAACCAAGGTCCTCTTCATCATGCACATTGAATGACTCTTCCATAGGGTTCCCTTCTTCAGTCTCAAGGGTCGTCGTAGCTGCATTACCTTCAACAATGTCATTACCCATGATTGCACCCAATTCATTGAAGTATTGGAAGGGCTACCTCTTATACACTTTGGCATTTTTTAACTCTCTTCTCTGCATGTTGGCATAAATAAATGGATTAGGTTCTTTGTCTTTCATTATTAACTTTAAAATAAGCCAATATTATTTCCATCAAAACAGTAGAGAGATCACCCTACCTTCAGAAGCTCATCCCACATGCTATCCTCAACATCCATGCACTGATTTGCCTTGTTCCAAGTGAAACCACTTGTATTCCTTAGCTCTTTCATCACTCTATATGCAAGCTTCTAGGTTTTCAACTTATTTTTGAAGTTGTCATTTGATAGATTAAGGTTCATATCAGCGTTGAACCACCTCTCAATAGCGAACCACGCTTCTTTTTTGAAGCCTCAGTCACATTTTTTTCCTAGCTGTACTTGGTCGAGGAGCAAGTCTAGAAACTTTTGTTCCATTTCCTTTGTCCACATTATCTTCTTTGAGGAAGGAGATATTTGGCTCATGTTACCAATTTCATCCATGCTCATCATTAATTCTGTGTATGCCATGCTGTGTATACAAATTGTTGTTAATGGTATAAACATTGACCCATAAAAGACCAATACTTCCAGATAGAAAAAGAAGAAAAATGAAACCATCATGTATATCAAAGTATCTTCATACATCAGTTTACTCAAATAAAACACATTAACCCATAAAATTCCAATACTTCCAGATAGAAACAGAAGAAAAAGGAAACCATCATGTATATCAAAGTATCTTCATACATCAGTTTACTCAAATAAAACACATTGACCCATACAAGTCCAATACTTCCAGATAGAAACAAAAGAAAAAGGAAACCATCATGTATATCAAAGTATCTTCATACATTAGTTTACTCAAATAAAACACATTGACCCATACAAGTCCAATACTTCGAGATAGAAACAAAAGAAAAAGGAAACCATCATGTATATCAAAGTATCTTCATACATTAGTTTACTCAAATAAAACACATTGACCCATACAAGTCCAATACATCCAGATAGAAACAGAAGAAAAAGAAAACCATCATGTATATCAAAGTATCTTCATACATTAGTTTACTCAAATAAAACACATTGACCCATACAAGTCCAATACTTGCAGAGAAAAACATAAGAAAAAGGAAACCATCATGTAGTCTTGACTCATAAAAGAACAACTATTCTCGGGATCTGTACTCTTCCCACATTCTACTTGCTATATCATCTCGAAACTGTGCCCATTGGTCTCTATCACGCTGAGACAACCCATATGTCTCTAGCATTGGTACATCTATCCCATCACGATCATCTTCCTCTTTGGTGACAATTTCTGATGGAATGTCATCCTCTAACATAATGTAGTTGTGTAGTATACAACATGCTAATACAAAATGGGCTTGTGTCATGATAGGATAAGACATGGCATGCCTCAGGGTTGGAAAACGTTGCTTGAGAATACCAAATGTACGCTCTACTAAGTTTCTAAGAGAGGAGTGTCGATGTTTGAACAAATCTTGTTGAGAGTTTATTGGATTCTCTCTTGAAAACTCCTTTAGGTGGTAGCGTGTACACCGATAAGGAGCGAGAAATCCAGGTGCATTGAGATATCCAGCATCCACTAGAAAATATTTTCCTACATAAATAAAGTATATTATTAAAATGTGAAACATTGATTGTACCCTTGAGTATATTAAACTATGATTTGGCTTACTGGGGGGAACAACAAGAGGATATGCTCTTGACAGAGCTGAAGCTAGAACATGACTATCCGCGGTAGACCCTTCCCAACTAGCAAGGCAGTACTGAAACTTATGATCAAAGGAACACACACCCATAACATTTTGTAATAGGTTGCCCTTTCTATCATGATATTTACCCTGCATGTCAACATCAACGATGGCTGGTATATGGGTTCCACCGATAGCTCCAACACAATCCTATACGATATGATACAACCATCAATTCTATGGTCAACCAATAATATGATAAGGATAAAAAACCATACAAGAAATTTGTAACAACATAAGAATTACCTTGAAGAATGGATCAAAACATTCATTCCCACTAATTTCAGGAGGAGTGTTTGGACTAGGTGGTACAAAGCAATCATTGTGGAGTCCTAAGATAGCCCTCAACACCTTGTGGAAGTATCAGCTGATAGTCTCTCCTGAGTGCCCAAAGTTGTGGGCAATCTTGCGGTTCCTCAGATTGTGGCCAATGGTGTGGAGGAACATCACAAGTTGTTCTTCTAACGTCAAGTGTATCGTATCTATCAAGGTTCCTTTAAGCCTTAGGATAGTAGCTAGATGAAAGAAGGCTCCCCTACTTGTGCAAATCTGATCATGACAATCCACATCGTTGGAATGAATAACCATTCTATAAAAACAATTTCCTTTTCTTTTTCGTTTACCCATTTGTGCACTACCTTCTCAGGGCACCACTACTGTGGCTATGACAACACAAGCAATAAGAGTTGTGAGAAGATGAGATTATGTGGTCTCCACAGCTACCCATCCTAGAACGTCAATATTCTTAATAGGATCCATCAATGGCCTGAAATGTGGAGAAACACAACGATTTGAGTGAGGAGATATTGGTAGCATGTTGTTGATGTTCTATTTTTCTAACTCTTTTTATGAAATTGAAAGTATTCTACAAATAAAAGTGATTTTAAGACATTTTAGAATCAATGTTCAACCTATGATTCATCATATAAGCAATGTATCAAGATAGGAAGCAAACTGTTTGACAAAATACTCCTAAATAAAATTGGGCAAAATTTTATTTCAAGATATTTTAGAAAGAAACCCAAGGGCTCCATTGTGTGCCAAGTAATCCATGCTATGTACATAATGTAAAGAAAAAATGGAAAAACTATCAAACCCACAATCTATCTATGTAAATAAGTTGTGTCAGATTTAGTAATAGCTGAAACTTTTTAGCTATCATAACAATTCAGACATGAAGACACTAGTAACTGAAAATCTCTTGGGTTTGGTTAGACCAGCCAATCTCTTCAAATTAAAATCATCAATTAAGTAACATGCTACAGTAGTTGACAATGACATTCTGAGAAATTAATAAGGTAACTCTCTACCTTCCTCTTAGTCATGATGTTTATTTCTATGGATGATTGTTGTTATGAAACTTACCATATAAAAGAATTCAATATATGGATAGAATGTTACCTTTGAACTAAGGAAACTCATATTCAGTCAAACAACAGTTATTTTTGTCATTGATATAGGACTCTGGGCAATTTGTTTTATTGTAAATGATTGTCGGTGGTAGGTGAATATGTCATGCCCATCATGCCTGTTGTACAAGAGAAGACAACAGTCTGCCTGAGTTGTCTATCGACAACATTCAATGGTGGAAAGTGGGTTTGGTCTGGTGGGCATATAATCACCAAGCCATGTAATGGAGAACAACTTCATTAACATGACCCATTGAATTCTGACCTAGATTAACACATTGGCAATCATTCTATTGTGGTTTTGTAGTCACTACTGTGGAAAAACTTTGTATGTTGGATTAAAGGATTTTACTCAGTGAACTCATTCGGTTGATGGGAATGTTAAGTTTACACTTTCGAAGTATTGATGGGGTCATTTCATGAAGTTACAAGGTTTTTAATGTGGTCCATATCAATGGGAAAAGAATCATCATTTTGAGGTGGGATGAGTACATGATTTCTTGATCTTTCAGAGCTATTTGATATTATCTTATGAGTAATTATAATTATTGTACTGTGATGTTTTGGTTACAACCAATGAAAACATTGTATGGTACTAGATGATGAGGATTTTATTCAAAGTCCCCAATCATTTGGTTGTGAGAAAGTTTGTTCAGTGAACTGTTTCCTGAAATAATCAAGTTTAAGTTTTGACGCCTACCAATAAGACCAAAGAGTCAGTCTCTAGTATAAGCCTTATATCTTCATTCTCCAAGGTTGTGAAGGTTACAGTTGATTCTGATATGGTGGAGAATAATTTAAGAATGGTAATCTAGATCATCAAAAATATAATTAGTATATATTAAGGTATATGATTTTATTTTTGATTGAGGAGATTTGAACTTATCATGTATGTGCCTACAATATTGTTATGTCTATATGATTGATATAACTATTTTATTGCATTTATAATGGAATAGAATCTTTTTATAATCCATGATATTAGTTAATCTATTTTTGGGTCCATAGATGATTCATAGTTAATGAGACTACTTTATATTCTTAGTTTGTAGGAACACTTAAATGTGCTTCTAATACTAGATATAAGTACCCTATCTTTGCAGGATTGAAACTTTTTGTCTTTTCTTTCAAGAATACAAATTCTCCACTATTAGACAAATTCAGATATGAAAATAGATAGATAGATATGAACTTAATCAAACAATAGATCTTTTGAATGAGTTGTTACAAGATTAAATATTATGACAATTGTAACTTATACAAGGTCGAGACCTAATATCTAGCAACTTTATGATGTATTCAATACTATTGTAGCTGTGTATTTGTGTGGATGTATTTTAATTTCATTTTAGAAAAGGGTACAGTACCCGAGTACAATGGGAAACATAAAATACATGCCCAGTGGGAAACATTATGAAGCATTCCAGAAAACACATGAAAGCACAGAACATTGACTAAAAATAATTTAAAAATATAAAACTTATTCATATTTGTGGGTTTGGACTTTGGTTTCATTGGTTAGTCATTGGAAGATTATTTTATGAGTGAGCTGATCTTTTCTTAATCATAATATTGCCAATTTACAGCCAATCAGATTGTTTTATCACAGTTGGAAACCTCCTTGGCATCCACCCAACTTTTATGTTATTTGATTTAGTTTTTGAAAGATAGTAACATGTGAACTATGCCATTGATTAAATAACAAGAATACAAAAGTACCAGTTGTAAGAGTTTGCAGTAACTCTACAACTCATATGTCATTTCATCATTGCTTCTATTTCCATAATTGTTGAAAATAATTTAGCTACCATTTATGTCAAATCTATCTTTCCAATGTCAAGAGAGATGACAGATAAGTGAGTCAAATTATAAGCAAGTGGCTGGTAATGAATCCATATTCAACCCTCTTTATTGACAGTATAATGGCAAATACAAAGTCCGAAATACTAATTAAAGCTTGGATTATGTAAAGGATAGTACACTGTTCAATACATCTCTTCATCACTAATAGTTTCAAATCTACCGTATAAAACATGGTAAGTTCTATAAACATGGCCCTGAACCACTTCCGAGATTTCAAACATTGGGTAAACTTATCTAAACAAAAATTACTCTTCATTGGCAATAATTTCATTGGCAGATCCATCTGATTAAGATAAGTGCCATTTCCAATCCACCCCAGAACCGGTCAAGGTCATAACTATGGATGAAAAGGGAATGATATATATATCCTTCACACATTTAGCTATTGAAACTATAATGTTGGAAATGATGATCATTACTAAGAGTAGCTAGATCCCAAATCCAACATACATTATAATACAAAACCTCCAACAAAGTGAATCCGATTAGCACAAACAAAAGAGTAAGGGTGCCAATGCGAGATCTACAAAATGTATATAGGGTTTTGAATTCTTTAAGATTGAAAGGATAAGGAAATGTAAATTTGATCTATGAAAGTTAGTGAAAGAGGAAAATAGATAGAATAGACTCACCTGAAAGTTTAAAGAAGAAAAATGACTTTCATATATGAATTTGACTGTCATTGAAGTGTTAGAATCAGCTGTAACTCCAAATTTAGGACTCTAATGTCTGTAACTATTTACCATGCAATTTTCAGCCAAAAAAGTGCATGAAAAGGTCAAAAAATTCAACCTCTTATTGGACAAGGTCAGAAAAGTTGACCTCATCCCTTTAGGTCCAAATCTGATGAAAATTTATGAGGGCTTACAACTGTGTTTGAGATTCCCAAATCCAGATCCGCAATTCCACAACATGTTCCTACATATAAAAAAGAAGGGGAAGAAGGTTGGAGGGGGTTGCCTTAGTCAAACCCATGTTTATGAATCAAGCTTGAAATGAAATAAACATAATAGAAATAATTTTGTCATGTAGCAAAGATTAGATCTAAAAAATGGAATAAATCATACCATGTAGATGCAAATGTCTTTTATAATGTGATTAAGTATATTGATGTAATAGTTTTGACTCAACATAAAAACCAAAAAGTAAATCATGTAAGACAAAACCTTATGTAGTAGATGTTTTAATTTGCCACAATATTGGATTGAGGAAGAGAGAGAAGATGAATGGATGTAGATCTCCCTCCTTGATTGCAAACTCCTTTGCTTGAACTCCGATGAGGGAAAGAAGCTATATCTATGGAAGGAAAATCCTTGAATGCATGATGAAAATGATGGAATGAAGACTTGAAAATGCTTAATGACTTCCTTGAACTTGAATGTTTGAATGTATTGAATGCTTAATAATGGATGCCTTTCCCAATAGATGTTTTCTTGCACTTGAATCTCTTGAATGCACAATAAATGATAATAACTTGCATAATAATGGATGATGTCGATGTAGATGTGAAAATGAGAGGAAGAGGTATCCTTTTATACATATTTTGGGGCTCGAATTTTATCAAGTCGATTGTAATATCAAACCCTATAAGAAAATCTTGCTATTGAGCTTCAAACCAATTTTAGGCACAAGACACTATGACAAGATCAACTCAGCCAACCTAGTCTAGAAAAAGGTTAGTCGGGTCGACCAAGTCCAGGTAAAATTGCCTTGAAATATCCCAGGATGTCAAGGATTGTGCTAAGAAGTGGTGGTTAAAATTGCAACATGCTAGGAGATTAGGGCCAATGCCGAAATCTAAAAATGAATGCATAGGTCCTATGTGGAAAATGAATTATGTGATTATAACAAATAATGGGGAATTATGCATAGAAGCTAGATCCTACCTCAATTTTAAACAAGATTGAGGGAGAAGGAGGGCCTATGTTTGAATTAAAAAGGCATTCAGGTGCAATATGAGGTCCTACCATAAGAAACACACTAAAGTAGGCTCAAAATGGTCCCAAAATGAGCACAAATTAAGTGCTCACTTTTTAGGATGGTATAGAAAAAATATTGAGATATAATGTAGATGAATCATATTTCAAACATATTTCCTCCCAAGAATCAATCCGATTGTTCACCATGACATCTCTAATGGAGGTAATACCCAAGGAAGACCATGCTTTTGTAGAGTAACATTGTGTTACTACGAGGGGTTTCTCATTAAGCATCCCCCCACTAGATCGATATGTCCATCACCGAGTAAGTGGGAGAGTGACCAATGGCCTCACTATGAGTCAACAGATTTTGAACATGTGTCCAAGCTTTCCATAGGGATGCAAATATAGGGGAGACAAAAATCTTAACATCAAAATTTCCTATCAACATATCACAAAGTCTAGTTACATACCAACTTTTCCCTTTCTTGGTTTAGAGAAGCATAAATTATTTTTGATCAAAACCTTCCAAGGTTCATTGCCATGCATAGCTTTATAATTTCACTTTGAAGCCAAAGTATTCCCATGAGCCCTCAAGTCTCTCAAATCTAGACCACCCAATTGTTTGGGAATACAACACCAATCCCATAATACATTTTGTCTCTTTTTATTTCCCTGTCCATTAGACTATATAAGAAATCTATAAGGATCCTTTTCATTCTATGAACTTGGTAATTAGAAAAAAGCTAAGTGGATGTGAAATAAATAGCATGGGAAGATAAGACCTTCTGTACAACTTGCACCATGCCAGTAAGTGATAATAAACATGTTTTCCATTTCAGATGCAAGTCTTTTCTATCTTAGCAAATACCCACTCCCACATTTCTTTAATGGATGGACTAATAGCAAATGTAATCCCCAAATACCCGTTGAACTTGTTGGGACCAACCCAACCCCACCCTTTGGAGGCCATCCAAATTGGATGAGATTCAAACCATCCAATCACAATTGATTTCTAGGGGGGCACTTTGACACCAGATGCCACACAAAAGAATTGTAATCTATCCACAGTGTTATCAAAGTTCTTTTCATCAAGTAGTTCCATCAACAAATTGTGCATTAACCAAATCCTCCTTATTGGGGAATTCAATTCCTTTGAAAGGTGGACCTAAGTCAATACATTTCAATATATAGAAAAGAGCATATGTTGCTAAAATAAATGAAGAAGGTGCAATAGGACATCCTTAACGAATTGATCTTTGCAACTGGATAGGTTTAGATAACTTGCCATTCACATCAATTATGACAGATGAATCCTTAAAGAGAATCTCAAACCATTTGCAAAAGTATAAAGGAAAACCAAATGCTTTTAACATTCCAATTACAAAAGGCCACTCAATTCAATCATAAGTATTTTCAAAGTCTAAGAGGATCATAGTCGCATTATGCCCATCTTCCTTAGCTCAGTGCATTGCCTCCCAACTTGTAATGAGATTCTCAAGTATGTATATCCCCTTGATGAAACCTATTCGGGTTACCAAAATTATCTTCCCCAAAAGACTAGTAATTTTGTTTGCCAACAACTTTGCAATGATATTGTATGAGAGGTTAAGCAAGGTTATAGGCCTCCAATTCTTAACATGTTTTCTATCTCCATCTTTAGGTATAAATATAATCACCCCTCTGTTAATATGCTTCCCTAGAGAACCTTTATCAAATGCATTGTTATATATTTTTAAAAGCTCCGCTCTAGGTTAGACTTATAGAATTCAGTTGGTAACCCATCCAAATTTGGGGACTTACCATTAGTTAACGACTTGATAGTTGCCTTAATTTCTACAACTAAGATCTCTTGGGATAAATTTGTAGCATCTTCTTTAGATACCTTTCTTGGGATCAACTTTAAACATTGTTGCAGTATATCATAATTACCTTCCTTGTGTTTTGAAGTGAGAAGACTAGAGTAGAAGTAAAAAAAAAAAAGCCATACTAATATCCTCAAGATCATTGAACATGTATTTATTTAGGTTAATCTCCTCAATTCTTTCTCTTTTCTATTTATGTTTAATTAGATCAAAGAAATAGTTAGTGCCTTTATCTCCTTCTCTCAACCAATTCATCCTGACTCTAATGCTCCACTCCTTGAATTTTCCGTTCTTAATCTTTATGAGCTCATATGTGGTTCCAATCATCTCCTCCTCAAGACAACTATATTTCCCTTCTTCTTGGAGGAATCCTTCAACATTGTTTATTCTTGTTTGAAGAGCATCCTCTATTTTGTTTCTACCCTTTTCCTTCTTTTCTCCACTAAATTGAAACATTTTCCCCCATAATGCAGTGAATGCCTCCCAATTCTTGACATAACCCACTCCTCTGGTACAAAATTTAGCAAGGCACGTGACCATTTTGATGGCAACTAGAATTTCATCATCTTTAAGAAGAGAGGTCTTAAGCTTGAACAACTTATTACCTCTGTCCCTCCTAGCAGGGTGGCTAGAACAATCAATGTTTATCTTGGAAAAAATTGTAGCGTGATTAGACATGGTAGCAGGTGTACACACAAAAGTTATGCACTTCTATGAATCCTTACATGCAATAAAATTCAAGAATGAACCCTCACAAATCGATCCATAGCTCTCTATGCATGGAGTTGCAAGAGACTATGATGAATTTGCTCTCAACTAGAGCTACAAACTTGTGACCTTGCTAGTCAATCATTCAATGAGAGATTCACAATGAAGACAAGGGCAAGAGTGCCAATATCTTCAATAAAATCAAAGTATGCAATGCAATGCAAATCTAAATGAGAATGCAAACTATTCTATGGAAATGAAAGTACAAATTAAGCTATTGAAAGGAAATACAAAGGATTACAACCTTCCTAATTAAGCTATGTGAAGTTATCTATTGCATAAAAAAAATTAAGCTATGAAATGAAGCTATGGATGCTATGATAATGCAAGAAATGAAGTCTAAACTATGAAGCAATGAGGAAATCCAAGAAAAACTTGATGTAGCAATGATCTCCAAAAGCTCCAAATGCACCTAGAAAACTTGCAACATAACAATAGCATGAAAGAGATGGATATGCAAATGAAGGATATAGCTCTCCTTTTATAGGAAATGAGGAGAAATGGACCATTAAGATTAAGAGGCAAAAGACTTAATCAACGGTGGGGAAAAAAGGAAGCTTGATCCTTGTGCACAAATATCCTCCAATGAGAAAATAGGAGTTGACTTTTGTGTCCATATGAGACAAAAAGTACTTTTTCTCTTTTTTATAAAATAAGAATAATGTTTTATTTGTGCAACATAGGATAAGAAGAAAAGTGGGGATTTTTTATTTAAATAAAAGGGGAGGAAATATTCCTTTTAAATAAATAAAAGCTTAGGATAAAATGGTTAACCCATAAGATAAAAATCCAATATATGATCGAAATTAAGACTTGATCAAGAAATTGATAATGTTGAAAAATATTGATTATTGATAAAACTGATTCAGGGTTGATAAATCAAATAAATGGGGCCCAAAGTCTAGGCGACCATTTTTGGGTGCATACATTTGCCCCTCTTTGACTAATGTGTGATCGATTTGGGAACACATGTAGTCAAAGAATGAAGTTGAAATGTGAGATTGATCTGGGATCACAAAACAACTCAGATATGAGGTCAATTCGAGATCACACTCGGACAAACATAAACAAAGGCCTTTGAACATGAGGTCGATCCGGGATCACATTCAAAGTAAGAGATAAGAATCTCAAATTTGAGCAAAAGCTGACAGAAAAATAGCTGAATCAAGAAAATCAAGGAATCAGGGATGAGAATCCCATAAATACTGCCCCCTCGGAATCGAAATCAAAATCAGGTAGAGGAGAGACAACAAATTGATAAAAATTTGATCAAATCAAAATGAAATCATAATCGAAGATAAATGATAACAGGATAACCATTAGGCAATGAAAACATGGCCCAGTGATGAAGCAGAAGAATAGAAATAGCGCGAATGAAATACTAAAAAATTTGAGAGACATGAAAGGAAGAAAGTCCATCAAAAATTGGATTATGCCTCAAAAAGTCAGTCAACTGCGGAAAAGAAGGAGAAAATTTTGAAACACGACTCAGATTTTGATTTCGAGTCCGAAAATGGATAGAAAATGATGTGATATGAAAGACCAGAAATGAAAGATATGATCAAGAAGAATCAGAAAATGAGCACAGTTGACCAACTAGTCCATAGATGATAAGAAGGAGAGCTCTCTCCATATGCAAGATGCAAAAACTAAACTAATCATGAACCTAAGAATGCAAGCTACTATGAAAAGTGGTTAACTTGTAAGGTCACAATGCTTATAGACATCTAATTATCATCATCGAGCTTTATTGGTGGCGTCACAAGATCATACAATGCACACTAGCATAACTATGTGGATATGAATATGATTTTTATCAGATAGAAATGTGGAAATCCCACCTAGGCATCAAAGACATGTAGGTCAAGATGACTAGTGTAATGAGATTACCTAATTTTGTTATGGCGAGATTATGCTTGTATCAAGACACATTAAAGTCAGGATAACTAGAAGCATGCACTCGCATAAAACAGTCAAGGATAATACCTTGTCAACCCACAGTGTCAAGTAAGACCAGCATAAATGCTCATGACAGTTAGGATCAACAAAATATACCCGCAAGCAGATAAAGAAATAAAACATGTTCTCATACCCTCAGTCTTCTAGCTATGCATCATCAAAAACTTCTTAGGGAGAGACCACTCATCAAAGAAATCCTCATAGACAGCACACAAAGAAAAAAATAAAGTCAACATATCTCAACAAGTTGATTGTTTAAGTGCATGTGTGTTGGTCATAGAGTCAAACTTTGATCATCGCATCTGCAAATGAGAAATATCGCATCAAACTTAGACTATTGGGTAAGACATCTGATAAGTGTTAAGAAACACTTGACGCAAGGGTAGTGTTGAAAAACACAGTTTGGGGTGGTGTTGAAAAACACCTATTGTGAACTGCCTCAAGAGACAAACGCACCTAAAGGACCTATGCTAACAGTTATGCCCCCTAGATAAAGACAAAGACCAATTCCAGACTAAGCCAAATAAGGTCAAGGCATGATGGAAAGTGGCTAAGTGTCGAGGACGCATGCTAACAAATAGGGGGGCAAAGGCCTCAAGTAGCGCCCGTTTCCAAGTTTTCACCACTTGGATTTATTGTAATTTTTTCTTTTTGTATTTTTGCTACCAAGGCACTTGTTTCCAGGTTTTCACCAAGGCACTTTTTCTATTTTTTTGAATTTTTGCATTTGTTTGATTTTTTTGTATTTTTTCAAGACTTTATATGCTTTTTAGGATTTTTTCAGCATCATATATCCATTTTTTTAGTATTTTTTTCATGATCAATAAAATATATACAAAAGATGCCCCTAGACAGAACGAGCATTAAACTCATGAGCAAGATCACATCGTGCAGTCCCAATGTAAAGCAAGGTGGAGAACAAGAGAGAATAGAAAGCTGGTGGAAGAGATGGAGGAAAGGAGAATGAAGGCAAATGAAGGGAAGAAATCCTCAAAGGCAAACTCCTCAAGAGTACCCAAGCCAGGGAAAAGTTGTCATGAAAAGCATATTCGGACAAGCAATGAAAGGCCAGCATGGGATAAGCCACAAAAGCACAATGTAAGAGCACAAAAGGATGCAGTCCAAAGAGGGTAGACATGTCAAGAGACTTCATAGCATCATATTTTACTCTTTTTATTAGATCAAGACCAAAGGGAAAAAGGACAGCGAAAGGCTAGAATGAATGGAGGAAAATGAATATAAAGGCTAAACATGAAAGGAATGAAAGCAAGATCATCGTAAGATAGCTCACAAGATAGCCAACCATTCGTGTATAGGTCAGCATTGTCAAGATCAAAGAGAGAGGATGGAAAGGATGCAATATGTAGAAGAACTACGCATGATGCCTGACTTCTAGGTTTTCATCACGGTACTTATCCAAGGTGCCACAAGGGAGTGGTTTTCACCATAGGATGAATTTATTTCTCTTTACTTTTGCTACCAAGGTGCCTATTTCCAAGTTTTCACCATGGCACATTTTTAATTTTTTTCATCTCATTTTTTTTTTTTTAATATATATTTTTTACTTTTTCTATTTTTTCTATTTTTCTTTTTTTGGAAGAAAGCAAGCTTTTTAGATAATGCTCCTTGAAAGGATAAACCATGATATGCCAAGGATTCAAAATGATATGCTCAAAGATGCTGAAGGGGAAAGGAAGACACATGAGGAATAGGCAAATGAGGAAAAATGATAGAAGGTAGAAGGATAATGAATGGAAGGAATGTGAAAAGGTAGATGGAAAGAAAGGTAAGATCAACGTCAATACACACCTTGAAGGGTGACGGGAAAAATGGAGGAAACGTAAACCATATTCTAGTCCAAGTGCGAACCATATTCTGGTTCATTATTGCTATCTGACTCCTTGAAGAGAGGATTGGTGTGCTTGTTATAATTCTCAAATGTGAATGGAGGAATACGAGAAGGAATATGGAAAATGTGTAGCAGAGGTTGTGGTTCAGGCGCATGGAATGGAAGAATATTTTTGGAAAAAGATGAAGTGGAAGCCTTTGGAAGCTTGAATGTCAACTTCACTTTTTGCTCAACATGAGACTTTTTCAAGAGAGACTTTGGAATCCATATAGCTTTAAGCTTTTTATTTTCTTTGATGTGTTAGAGAGAATATCTTCAATGATGGATTTTGGAACCCATACTTGTCTTGTAGTTTTCTTCTTAGATATCTCTTTTGACTTTATGCCTCCATGTCAATTAGAGTAGACATGGTGATCTTTTTTTATTTTTTTATGAATTCTTATATTGCTTCTTTTTCTTGTATTGAACATTCAAGTTACTTCTAAAAGACTTGGGACTTGTGGAAGAAGAAGGGAAATACGACTAGTTTAGATGGGCGGATGGATGAAAATGATTCAAGGGTATGCATCTATGTTGATTTTGAGAAAAGATAGGAGATGGAGGGACGCGAGGACCCAAGATGGATGATGAATTAGGAGAGTTAGGAGGGGGAAGTGAAGGGATATAAGGACCCAATATGGAAGGAAGATGTGAAGCCCTTAGTATTGGTGGAGGAGGTCCAAGGATGGAAGTGGAAGATGCAAAAGGATAATCAATAAGTTCATTAGCATCTATATGACAACTAAGGACATCAACATCTTTAGAGTGAGCATAAGAGTTTTCAACAGGATCATGCACATTTTGAATAGGAGCACCTTCTTTGACAGGATTGTTCAGAGCTTGCAAAGACTCAGGAAGAGTAGAAAGTGGAAGTGAACATGGAATGGTAGAACAAGAAGATGGAAGACTTTGATCTTGACAAGGAGCTTTGGCTAGCATAAACATATCATTTTTCTCTTGATTTTCAATAGGCTCAACATTGGAAGTAACAACACCATTTTTAATAACCTTAATGGAAGTATCATCTTTGGAAAGCGCAAGTGTAGTAAGGTTATTTTGATTGTCAATAAGCTCAACGGTGTAAGTAGTAACTTGATCTTGCTTAGGAGATGGTGGAATGAATGCGGAAGAGCGTAGAGGATCAAAAGAACCATGGAGCAGATCAGAGATGTCATGAAAAGGATTGGATGACATGGAGGGTTCTTGATCTTGATCTTTATTTATATTATTTTCTTTATCATTTTTAGGGTCCTCTTGACATGGAGCCACTTCTAAGGACAAGGAAACATGTTGGAATTGTATGGAAGACTTTGAAGGAGATGCTGAAAGATTAGCTGAAATAAGCATTATAGCATTCAAAGGCTTAGGCTCTTTAGGTTTAGCATTATTGAAAATATTTGCAGCCAAGTGAAAGTTAGCTTGAGTGTCTTTAAGAGGTGGCCCTTGAGAATAACTAAAGCGAACCACATGGAAAGCCCTAGGATCTTTGTTGGATGAAGGATTTATGAAAGATTTGGAAGACTCAGAAGCTTTAGGAAGTGTGTGAGTATTGGAGGAAGTAGAGGATGGAAGGGAACCATCGCAAGACAAAGGCTCAACATTAACATGATTTTGCTTGAGAGTGAGATCTTTATTTTTAGCATGAGAGTTTTTAGAGGAGAGATGCTCATAGTATCTACATTTATAATCAGCACGAAAAACTTTCTCTTCCTCAATAGAAGTAGATGTATCATATTGTTCACAACAAATATCATAATTCCTCTCAAAATCATAATCATATGGATCCCCATCACAATCTACCCAATAAGATGACCCTTTAGTAAGCCCAAGCACACGACGAGGAGGACTCTTAGGAACAGAGGTGCCATAAGTATTTCTACATTGTCCATCATCATAGTCATCATAGTCATCAAAGGTAGGTGTGTCACTCTTTGTGGAAGAGACATCACAAGGACTATCACGTTGCTCTTTATGGTATGTCTTCTGAAGATAAGTAAGACTCTTGGGAGAAGTAGAAGAGGAATGAGATCTTGAAGAAGAGGAAAATGAAGACCTAGTGGAAGAAGAATATTTGGATAATGAGGAATTCAAATGATGTTTAGAAGAGTCATGATAAGATTTGGAAGATGAAGAATGTGAATAATGTTTAGAAGAATCATGATAAGACTTAGAAGATGAAGATTGAGAATGATGTCTGGAAGAGTCATGATAAGACTTGGAAGGTGAAGAAGAATGAGAAGATTTAGATGATGAAGAATGTTTGGAAGAAGAAGATTGTGATATGATCATGTTTATGATTCTAGCAAAGGCATCTGATTTAATCATCTTTTCTTTTATTTTTGCTATAAATTCATCACTCATGAAAATTTTGGAGGAACAACACTTTTCGAATATGTCAATGAGCTCAAGATCATCTATTCTTAATAAAGGTTCCAAAGCTAGATAGTCAAGATTCATGGTTCCAAAAGAGGAGAAATCAAGCATAGGAATGATAGAAAAATAGAGGAATGCAAACTAAATAGTAGGAGAAAAAGAATCAAGAAGAAGAAGAAGAATTTCCCATGGGAATAGAAGACTTTAGAAGAACATGGGAAATGGAGAAGAAAGAAGAAGACTAAGAGTCATCTTGTGCAATTGATACCATAACATTCATTGAGATGTTGAGCAACATGACAACACCTAGGATCTGAGATCTGGACTGACCAACGAAGACTGAAAATAGAAGACCCTTGGTGATAGGATGACCTCACAAAATGTCAACACCAAACTAGGATAATCAAAGTTCTCTATTGTCCAAAGAGAAATGAAAGGATAGAAATAAAAGGGGCTTTACCAACACTGTCAAAGAGGTGCTTCAAATCAAAGGATGAATATCCTTGCACTTTTGAATCAGGAGGTTGGACTAGGCTGAAATATAATTGAAATTGAGATTAAATGAAAATTATTTGGGCAATAAGAGTACGAGAATTTCCCAAGAATGTAGCTCACAATTCTAGAGATAAAATTTTTCACCAAGAACAACCTTCTAATGCGATATTTCTCTTTGGCTAATGTGATACTGATGTTGATCTTGACCAATTTGTGCAAAATTTTGAGTTTTTAAGGTCTAATTTCAAGTTTTCGAATGTGAGGGTGAAAATGTCTGATTTCAATCACAAATTCAATAGCAATTGGATAGGTTTGCAAATAGTAAGGGATCAAACATGTCTTCAAACACTTGAAACAAGCGCAAAAGCAACCTTGCCAAGACAAGCACTTGTGATATCAAAAATAAAATTGCACCCTATGGAAGTTATCGATTGTTCGTATGTTGAGAACATTTACACTGGTATCACACAATCAAAGATACTTCAAGCAATATCTACCTACAAGACAAGACTCAATACTTACCAACTTAGCCCATAACTTGATGCCCCCTTGCCTCACACCAAGTGGTTGCCCACAAGAGATATTGGCTTTGTCATGGAAGTGTCAAACAACACAACCAAAAGGACACATATGGTGAGTATCTTGGGGTGATCCGGGTTAGTCCACTTGGATCAATCCTTGCACTAAGAAGATAAGTGGCTAAATAAGGTAGCTTCTATCTAAAGGTTTGTAGTTCCATTCATAACACCCCTCTTGCTCCTCATAGAGGACTCGGACCTCGCGGCCTCAAGAGTACCTTAAGCATTCTTGCTCAATGCTTTCCCCATGGTCACAATCCCATGAGCTACTCACATCAAGCGAAGACAAGTGTTATGTCTACCAAAGTTTTGTGTCCTCGATAGCCTTGAGATTATAGTGAGTTGGAATAGCCGGCAAAAGGCCTGTCCCCACTTGGGTCGTTCCTCTTGATTGCTCAAGAGCAGGCCCGCTAAAGGATTCTAAATCTAAACAAAAAGCGGATCAATTATTGAGGTTCAAGGTTTTTGGTTCACCACAAGGGTGAAGAGCATACTCCCCTATCTCAAAAACTTCACCCAAACACACCAAGCAAAGATTTAGTTACCCCCTTATTTTCAAAATCCCAAGACGGGTCAAGATTTCTGTTTCACCACAAAGGTGAAGATCATACTCTCCTACCACCTCAAAATTCCTACAACAAGGTATTAAGTGCATAATAAATGAAACAACTAATATATGCCGCACTTAATAAAGAAAGCAATTAAACAAACACTTGATTTGGTTTTTATGCTTAGGGCAGCCCTGTAAAAACCATTAGTAGCCCTCTTTGACATGCGTTCTTTTGGCAAAATATCTCAAGCAAGTGCACGTACAACCACAACTTGCTAGGCCCACAAGGGTTAGGAAAATCCAAAACCTAACAATGGTTAGCACATGAAACATCAAATAATCTGCAAAGTAACTGATCAAATGACAAAATCTGAAAATGAAACCATCATGGTTGGATTAGGCTCGGAAAGACCTTTCCAATGATATATCATACTTCAATTTTCGATACCATTTGCAAAAATTTCTCAAAAATGGGCACCCGTTTTCGAGAGGCACAGATTTGAAAATGCTGGAATTTTCAAAAAATTCTAAAAAGTTTGCAGGGAACCCAAAACTTGCAAAAAATAGAAAAAATAGCTCAAAAATAGCTCTTTGTCCGGTATAGGCGATATACCTCAGACTTCACCAGTATCATGTGACACAGTTTCCTATACTCAGGTGATATACCTCGGTCTAGGTGATATACTGCACAATAGGCAGGCGATACTTCGCACAACACCAGGCGATATACCTCAATATTGGAGTGTGATTCTTCTCTGGTGCGAAGTGTCGTACTGGTATAATAAGGTATATCGCATGATATACCTGAGAAGTATCGCACGATACTCTGAGACAAAAAATCAGAGACTGCAAAATTTTTGAAAAATAATCCAAAAAAATGACAAAAATGCAAGAAACTAAAGGACAAAGCCTATCTGCTCTACCCCACGGTGGGCACCAAAAATGTACACACAAAAGTTGTGCACTTCTATGAATCCTTACATGCAAGGAAACTCAAGAATGAGCCCTCACAAATCGATCCATAGCTCTTTATGCATGGAGTTGCAAGGGACTATGATGAATTTGCTCTCAACTAGAGCTACAAACTTGTGACCTTGCTAGTCAACCATACAATGAGAGATTCACAATGAAGACAAGGGCAAGAGTGCCAATATCTTCAATGAAATCAAAGTATGCAATGCAATGCAAATCTAAATAAGAATGCAAACTATTCTATGGAAATGAAAGTACAAATTAAGCTATTGAAAGGAAATACAAAGGATTACAACCTTCCTAATTAAGCTATGTGAAGTTATCTATTGCATAAAAAAAACTAAGCTATGAAATGAAGCTACGGATGCTATGATAATGCAAGAAATGAAGTCTAAACTATGAAGCAATGAGGAAATCCAAGAAAAGCTTGATGTAGCAATGATCTCCAAAAGCTCCAAATGTATCTAGACAACTTGCAACATAACAATAGCATGAAAGAGATGGATATGCAAATGAAGGAGAGAGCTCTTCTTTTATAGGAAATGAGGAGAAATGGACCATTGAGATTAAGAGGCAAAAGACTTAATCAACGGTGGGGAAAAAAGGAAGCTTGATCCTTGTGCACAAATATCCTCCAATGAGAAAATAGGAGTTGACTTTTGTGTCCATATGAGACAAAAAATACTTTTTCTCTTTTTTATAAAATAAGAATAATGTTTTATTTGTGCAACATAGGATAAGAAGAAAAGTGGGGATTTTTTATTTAAATAAAAGGGGAGAAAATATTCCTTTTAAATAAATAAAAGCTTAGGATAAAATGGTTAACCCATAAGATAAAAATCCAATATATGATCGAAATTAAGACTTGATCAAGAAATTTGTTTGCATCAAAGTATAAAACTAAAGAAAAAAAAAGAGGAATCAGTAATAGCAGCATTTATGTTTCAACAGAAATGTGGGTATGCCCACAAAAATGTAATTGGTAAAATTCTCTGAGTAGTGGGATTACCCACAGAAAAATTATTAAGTAGGATAAAAATTTTTGACAATGGATGGATCGTGGGTATGCCCACGTAATTTTGTATTAGTACAGGACCAATGGTCCCGGGCAAGGCTGGAGGTTTTCTCAACCCCGCTCTTTCCTACCAGCGCTTGCAGTGAGCGGGGTATCAATGTAAAAAAATTATATATATTAATAAAATAATTACAGGGCTTAGGCCTTTTACCGATAAAAAACAAAAACAAAACTTGATCAAGAAATTGATAATGTTGAAAAATATTGATTATTGATAAAATTGATTCAGGGTTGATAAATCAAATAAATGGGGCCCAAAGTCTAGGCGACCATTTTTGGGTGCATACAGTAGGGGTTAGAATAACAAGGTTATTATCTTCAACATCCTCAAAGGAGAACACTGACACATCCATATACATACTATCGATTCTACAATAAATTATTTATTTGTTACCTTCATT
Organism: Chamaecyparis obtusa; assembly: GCA_027943335.1. Taxonomy (NCBI): domain Eukaryota; kingdom Viridiplantae; phylum Streptophyta; class Pinopsida; order Cupressales; family Cupressaceae; genus Chamaecyparis; species Chamaecyparis obtusa. Next base: position 562,205 of record BSBK01000963.1, read on the forward strand.
GTTACACCATGTAAACCATATACCCTTAGATATATCCTTCTTCTTTTCTAAGGGGCCAAGCAGGTTGATACACCTCTTACACTTAGCCCCAAAAAAATGTTTGTTGCCTTTCCATTCCTATCTAATGCCACCTTTTTTTATCTTATCTACATTCAATCATATTAAAATCCCTTCCGAGGATCTAGTTCTCCTTAGGAAGGGAAGTGGCTAGCCATCCCCATAACACAACTCTTTCCCTATAATCAGTAGGAGTTATAGATGTTGCAAATACCAATGTCTTTCCCTTGATGCTTCAATACTATCCAACATGATCTACTACACGAGGAGATACCATAGTTAATAACCAAGTTTGACCATGAAGGGCCAATGCGAATAACAACCCCCCCTTTTCCACTTTCGTGTTTAGAGGTAAAGGCTTTTGCTTGGTTCCATATAAAGTTTAGGGTGGTTATAGCATGGTATCCAATAACTCTAATTTCTTGAAGGCAAATAATATCTTTCTGCACCATCTTGTTACACTAGTCTCTCACCACAAATTTTCCATCCATCATCTCCAACCACCACACATTCCAACTAGCAAGGTTCAAAGTCATTTATTAGTAAGAGAAGAGTTCTTCTAGATCTTATATAGTCTATTAAAGCATTTTGGGAGGTCTCCACCTTTTTTAGGAGTAGATTTATCACCATTGGGATTAGAGATAGATTGACAATCTGAAGTTTTTCTCTTTTTTTATTTGTAACTTTTGTAAAAGGGGGGGACTCTTCCTTTTGTATGGCATTAGGCATATCCACTTCTGTGTTAACAATGACAACTTCATTTCTCACAACATCAAATTTTTATGGCATTGAATTATCATCATTAGATGGGGTATGGCTAAGTTTCATAAATACCTATGCTCTTTCATTGATTGTGGCCAGAGCCAATTGTTGCGCATTAATATTTCTTGGCCCATCATCCCCATTAGGCACATCATGGTGAGCCTTTCCCTGATTTTTATCTTTATTTGAGGAATGGGTTGGAATCACATCTAACTCATACTCAAATAGCGGGTTTGTCAAGGAGATGAACTTGCTAGGTGTACTCACTCTCTCGCAAGAAGGTTGACCATTCCTTGAGTTTTTAGCAAGGCTATGACCTCCTTTGCGAGCCTCAAATAAATTTTAATCCTCTCATGCACTTAGTTACCATAATCTTTGCTGGGTTGAATATCATTGTTAGGAACAAGGTCCTGGGTGACATTAAACAACTTATTATTGGTTTTTTTTCAAAATTGGGCAATCTTTTTTGTTATGGTCATTCCTCTTGTAATGGAAGCAAGCATTTAGATTGCCAAGAACATTAATATCCCAACACAACACATCCTCTTCAATGTCACGAGATTTTTTTAGGAATATCAACTTCCATATTAAGAGCAATCAAAACCCTAGAATTCAAGTGTGGAAGAGTAACCCTAGACTTTTCAATTTGCAACACATTACCTAGGGGTTTCAAGATTTGAGGCTAGAATGACCAAACTTATGCGGGGACCCCTCTAATTTCCATTGAGTTAGGCATTGACCTAGCAATGACTTGGTCCATGCCCCCTTTGGACGAACATGAGAATGACCTAAAAAGATATTGTCCCACATTCTAAAACCCTTTTTAGCACCTTTTTCCTACATGCTACGAGTTTTAAACACAACAACAATCAAACTCTTATGCATCATACAACATAAATTAACATAGATTCCAAGTTTTTTCCCCTAAACATTAGGAATCCATTCATCAAAACTTTCTAGAAGGCAGTGAGTTAGAATCCATGCACACAAAAACACAACAAAACTTTTTAATCTATTATGCTCACTTTTAATAGCCTTCAACATATCATCATTTAGATTTAGGGAGAGGATTTTCAGTATAGAAGGAGGAGGCTTACGATTTTTTCCCCCTCTGGAGTCTCCAAAGTTGACGATGCCTCCATCTCGACCTCCATGTCCATTGGGCCCCAATAATCTCTCTAGTCTTGGACTCCATTGAGTGTCATGATTCCTCCATTGAATTCTGTAGATAATGGACACTCAGTTTTACCCTCCTCTGCTGATAAAACTGCTTTGTATGATTGCTTCAATTGGTTGTTTCCCTGAGAATTAACCACCTTTGAATCCTTGCACTAACCACCATTAACCACCCCATCACTATTGGGGTTAATATTGTCTTCCATAAAACCGCACACATAAACTTTAATGCATCGTGGGACACAATGGCCATGACCAAAGTGAATGGCAGAGAAACAAACTAAACACACAACCAAGGAAATAAACTATCACACACACAAAATGAATGCACAGAAGGAAAACAAAAACAAAAAGCACGAACAACGCAGAAACCAAGAACACGAAGCCAACAAATGTGTCCATGGAAGCAAGGAAACAAGGACAAGGTTGTAAGTGCAATCTTTGAGGGATGACATATCGTCTCCTAGAACGTACCAGGCAACCAAAGATCTCCTGCAATAGAATGCAATAGAACACTGTTGTTAAATAATGTTATAAAATTGGCAAAAAAAAGTAATCCTATTTAGTAGTCAAAACTTACTAATAAGACAATATAATACTATTAGTTAATAAAATAATATAAATAAATTTTAAAAACTATGAGCATTAGAAAACTCATTGGATTATACTTTGACAAATAAATGCATTGCATCCTACAATGACAAAAACTAATAATGTTTTTTATATTGCTATAAATAATTTTTTATTAAATAAATATTTACTTCTAAATTGATTTATTCATTTCATTTAATTAAGCTAGATTTACTTTAGAAAGTGTATTTTCCTTTCATTATTTGGGAATATATTGTTTAAGCTACCTCCACTGCAAAGCCCAGGAAGGGAGAGGAGAAAAAAGAGTTGGTAGACAGCGCAAAATGCAGGCTGTTAGGTCTGGAATTCGGGCACTGGCACGGCGGTCATTAGCACATTCAAGGAAATGCGCTGCATCAGATTTGCCGAAGTATTTAGAAAGCCTAAATTCCCAAGAGTTGAATAAGAGAAATGTGCACGTACAGTCGTGCGTGAGGGGATTTTTGGGTAGAAGAGAGTACACCCAAGTGGCCTACTCCCCTGCAACTTATTTAGATAAGCAGGAGGTCACGGATCGAGTGATTCAAGTCTTCAAATCCTGCCCTCAAGTTGATCCTTCAAAGGTGCTATTAATCGTTGGATTCATTGCAGCTCATTTGGTTATGCGGGCAATTTTCGATTTTCATTGAAATTCGTTCAGATTTAGGATTATTTCCAATTTAGGAATAATTCATCCATTTTTTTAGATTATTTGTCTATTATTGCATTGGTAAAGTGGGCTGGATTTAGATTTTTGTTTTGGTTTAGAGGTTTTATCGCAGCCGTTAAAATCTAATATTATACCCTTCTTTATGTCCGACGGTTTGAAGTACTTTGCCGGGCAATTTTATTGGTTGATCTTTATTAGCAGCATTTTTAATAAATTTTGTGTCTGGGTCTCTTTTGTGCCAAGTTGGTCAAAAGTGCATGAATTTTTAGAGTTGCAAAGTGTAGAGAGGTCTGTAATTTTTGGGTTGGAAAGATTTAGAGGACAGATTGATTGTAGTTTGAGATTTCGCAATATGTGTGTAGGACAAGATAGATAATTCCTAGTTTGTGAATAACAGCTTACTTTCCGTTCATTTTCTACTTTAGAACCAACACCTAGACAGAACCTGATTCCCTACCATAATCTGTATGTTTTATTCATGTAACCTCGCTACCGAATTCACCAGACCAGATATTTTTCCATAAAGTAATGCAGTTCCTGAACAATGAAATTAAATAATGCCATTACTGGGACTGATGTTGTGCCTGTTTCCTTATGTTGATCTTTGAACCAAATGCCATATAAGTTACAAAACCTCTTGATATGTACTCGTGAGCCAATTAGGCTTGTGGATTCCACATGTCAAGTGCATTTTCTCTTCGAAGTAGATATAATCCTTGGGTCATCTTTTTCGCCTGCCTGCAATGACTTTTGAGTCTCTCCTTTTAGTTATTTTTTCTATTGATCAGATTTGAACTTGGGTGTCTCAATAAGTGTGCGTTAACATTTGAACCCTAGAACTCAACAGCTTAAAATAAGTAAATAAAATTCTTAAAAGCTATAGGATATGTTGAACTCATGATTGCTTGGTTGGAAGTATCTCACATTAATCACTTGAAAACTATAATGTTGTCAAAATGTGAAAATCATTTTTAACCAGGTTTTAAATTAGACATAACGTTACAGGGTATAAGAGCCTGTAATAGTCATCTTGAATGCAATTACGTGATGGAGGTGAGCGTTGCAATCTGCAGGCTGTTTGTTATTACCTTTACATTCAGATCTTGATATTGATTTGCTAGATTTAACTCATGGTTATTTGAAAATGACAATGCATCAGTCCAGCACTGTGATTAGAAGAGAATTTAACTGGTAATCCTGTAAAATAACCACAGGACTTTCTATCATTGGAAATGCAGTACTTGTGCATCTTTCTCTTTTAAAGCTTTTTTTTTTCTTTCCCCATTAGATGCTCACGCTGGTTTTGAGTTTATTCTGTCTTCAAAAACCTTTGATCCACAGGGAGGTATCCTTAGGTTTATAAAGGACAGGGATGAGATGGGACATTCTTTAGCATCTCCTTTCATGGGGATGGCCCTTATTCTCCTTAATTGACCCAGACCTATGTGGAAAGTGTGGATGCTCCATATGACAAGTCCAAAGTAAAGAATTAGTTCAAACAGCAGGGAGAACCAATGATTTATGATTTTATTTCAAGTGAATAATGAGTAAGCTTCAGTACCTTTGCTATGGGATCTATAAAGTGTCATCTTTGGGCCCATATTGTGTATGGTTCTGGGTACACATAGGTGACACAATCAGGATTCTATTGCTCTTGGGAATGGGTTGACCCCTCCTACAATGCGGTATGATCCCTGGCTCTTTGGGATTGCTCCTGTCTGCTGCACTGTGTGTATCAGCAGCTGGGCGTTATTATTTTGGCCGAAATTGTACTTGCATATCAGATATCTTAATCACTGCAGTTTTCCAGTCAAATGTTGTGGCAAAAGTGTAAATGGAATTCAACTACCTTGGTATGAAACAAGAAAGATTTAGCATGGCAAACCAATGTCAAAAATGAGTCACAAAAACAATATGTATATATTCAAGTTATAGATCCATTTGAAAAAAAAACTCTGGAATAATTTGTGTGTCATTGTGCCCCTTTTCTGGTCAATGTGCAGGTTTGACTGCTGTGTCATAATGCAGTTTGAAACATGGAGGAAAATGTGTAGGTTCATGATTAATCACAAGTTATTTGCAAATAATGCTAACATGATTGTAATAATCTTTGATTATTGTTTGAACCCCGAGTCTCACCTGCTTAAAATTGAATATGCCACTTAACAATCCAGGAAAGGTTGGACTCTTGAGTACTTGTTGAAAAACATGATGTTATCTATTAGAAAGTGTCTTTGTTTCCAAAAATGTTGGCATCAATTTTTACCTGTTCAAGTGGTTTGACATATAAATAAATAAGGTCTGTGATAGAATAATCTGGAATATGCATCTTGATTGCATATTCATGATGAAAGATGAGAACAAAATTCTGTAAAATGTCTTCTGTGACATTTTCATCCAAATCCTTAGAGCAATTGAAATAAACCCGAGTTTATATGATTCCTTTGTAACTGTAATCAATCCCAGAATTAACTAGTTGCAGATTTATAATTTCATATCAACAGTGATTTGAATAAAATGTTTGTGCATTCAGACTGTTCCCAGATTTCAATGTCAACAAGTCAGTTCATAAACTCAGGGTATTTTCCAGATTCCAATCATGATAACAAATCAGTTCATGAATTGTGCAATAAAGTACTGATTATAGAAGCTTGCCTATAATAACAATTCTGTCATACATACAATTTAACACATCGAATTGATAAGCTGGCAGACCCGAGAAATATAGCTTCCACAATCTAATCTGTAGATGTGATATTGATTGGGTTCCTTAAAGGGGCACCATTATCCTCTTGCATATCTTTCCTTGTGCAATCAGCCGAGCTTGATTGGATTTGTAACAGCCGACTGTGATTGGCTTGTGAATCTCCTGTGCCCTGCTGGTGATGTTCAGTTGCATCGGCTGTGTTTCCTTCTATTGAAGCAAGGTAGGGATTTTGTCCTACCTTTAAGAGACTTCTGAGGGTTGTGTCTCAGAAGCTCAACATGCACAAGGTGGATTTCTTCAACTCCTCAAGATTCTTGCAAATGAAAACATCCATCTCATATAAAGGTGATAGCCAAAAAACTAAGATTAGGTTGGCCAAAAGAAGTTTAATCAATTTTGGATTATATCAGCCTACCAAGATCAAAATATTAGATATTATTTAATATTCTAATAAATATATTATTACTATTTATTATTTACTAGTGTTTAAAAACACTTTATTCTTCTACTCCAGATGAGCGACAATTATTTGGGGACATGACGATCCTCTTCCCCAATATATTGCTTGTCCTCAAGCATCTTTTGATTTGGATGCTCAATGATTTCCACAACTTCCCACATTGCATTGTCTATATTCTCATTAGAGTCTGCCTCTATATAGTGTATTTGTCCTTTCCCTAAACACCTATGCCCTAGTTGCCACAACTCTCTGCATGTGAAACATAACTTTTTCCTTTGAAGTTTGTTCTTTGACAACTCTACTTGATTTTGCTTAGGAGGTAATCCCTTGGGAGGTAGCGTGCTCTTTTGAATAGGTCTATTTGATATAATAGGAGATGGTTGCCTTGAATTAAATATGTCCTTTGTCACTGAATCTTCAAAATTTAGAGTTCTTTTTATGGCTTCTTTCAATGAACTCGAATCAAATGCTCTTACTAAACCTTTGAGGGGTTCAGCTAGGCCTTCGTCGAAGAAGGCTATGAGCCTTCTTTTTGTTACATCAAAAATCACAATGTAACACTGGGACACGTATGCCCCCCCCAAATCCCCACTCACCTGGGTCGGGGACGTTCCCGCATCGGGGACTTGGCATTCCCAAATCCCCCCCATACTATCTTGCCGTTGGGGGTTTTCTATAAACAAAAATTGCAGCTGCAGCACTTGTGATAGAAAGGGGGTTTATTGGCTACTGTAATGGTCATTGTTACACACACACTACATATGCATATTTAGGAATGTATGTACATGATTTTGTACTTGTTTTGATATCATTCTACTCATTGTAATCATCTTTATGATATTTTTGATATTCATGTTGCAATTTTGCTATGTTCAAGTGTTTGGTATAATAATTTATTAGTTTTAATACTATTATACATCATTTCATAACTAGCATCAAGTAGTATATGTATAGTATATTGCAGCCCCCCCTCGCCCCCCTGCCACCGTCCCCAAATTGATGCCCTTTTTTCCCTATCCTCGAAACCCGTCCCAATGTCTCGACGTCCTCTAGTGCCCGTGTTACACTGGAAAATCATCACTACAAGCCTTGGGAATTTTGCTATGTAGTCTTCTACGTACCTTCTTGCTTCAGCTATTCTAACTCTCTAAAATGATTTTCTGGTTGAAGTATTCCAAGGTGGAGATTGAGTCATGCCTTCAGATTACCATACCATGATACCACCATTTGTGAGCCACTCCATCAAGATGTTAGAATTTGAAAAGATGAATAACTTTGAAAAACTAGTGCAAACGAATAGAAATACAATTGTGAATGTAAATGATACAAGATCAAAATAACAATACAGAATTAGCCTCCAAGAGATAACTGCAAATGCTAAAGAAGACTAGCTAGGACTGAGTATGTATAGGAAATGAGAGAGGGGAGAGGTGGCAAATGCAACCAATGGGGAGAGACCACCACAATAGCCTTAAAAAGGCAAGTGTAGCTCCTATGGAAGATGCCGACACCTTGTACCCACTCACACTAATTACTCACTTTATTATCACAAGCAAGCTTAATTAAAGTGTAGGAAAACCTAGGAATAGGGAATTAAATAGCCAACTTGGAAATAAAAACCTACACTAACACCCTCCCCTAAGCGTGACTTGGGTGAAAAAATGATGGGTCGCAGCAAATGAAGCCATATTAGGTACCCATTTACAAGAAGTCCCCCCAAAGAGAAGAAGCCCCCTAAGGCTAAAGAGAAGCTCCCTACAAATAGAGAAAGAGTAAAGAGGACTAAGAAGCCCCCTTTAAAGTGGACACTTGCCCCACCTCCAACAAAGCTCACAAATGAAGGAACTTGCTTTCAGTGAAGGGTTTGGTGAAGATGTCTGCAATTTGATCGAATGTCAAATAGTACCTAAGATTAATGATTTGCTCATGAATCAACTCTTTAATGTAGTGCATATGGATCTCAATGTGTTTGATCCTTTGATGATGGACTAGATTGTGAGAGATTTGTATGGCACTTTGGTTGTCACAAAATATGACTTAGTGAGAATGTTCCGAAGCCAAATAACCTTAGTATCAACATTAAGTGCTCCTTGATAGTCAACCTTTGTAGATGAAAGAGCAATTGCAAACTGCTTCTTGCTCAACCAACAAATTGGACCAGAACCAAGAGAGAAGCAAATATTCTGAAGTAGTCTTGTGATCTTGAGAATTGCATGCTCAATCTGAATCCGTGTATCCCATCAAGTCAAAACCACGCTTGCTGCGTAGTGAATCCCATAATTGCAAGTACCCCAAATGTAGTGAAGAATCCTCTTATCTTCTTTCTAATGTAGCTCATGAGGCTCTTGTATGGTTTGAGAGAACATGCCTACAACATATGAAATGTCAGGTCTTGTGCGAATCAAGTATATGAGACTAGCTATCGATACAAAGTGCCATCCATCAAAGGTGAAGAACACTTAGCCTCTAGTTTGACCCTAGACAAAAATGGAGTCTGTGTAGGCATATAGTCAGCCATGCAAAATCTTGACAACATATCAAGGGCATACTTAGGCTGTGCAACGAATATCCTTGAAGATTGAGCGATCTTAATCCCCAAAAAGTAATGCAAAAGTATGACATCAAAAAAGCTATCGATACAAACTGCCATCCACCAAAGGTGAAGAGCACTTAGCCTCTAGTTTGACCCTAGACAAAAATGGAGTCGGTGTAGGCATACAGTTAACCATGCAAAATCTAGAGAGCATATCAAGAGCATACTTAGGTTGTGCAACAAGTATCCTTGAAGAAGACTGAGCGATCTTAATCCCCAAAAACTAGTGCAAAAGTATGACATCAAAAATCAATCATGAATGTTAGTTTTCCCTGCCTGAATGTTGGATGAGTGACTCCCTGTGATCAACTAGTCATTAACATAGAGAACCAAAAAAGTGAGAGTGTCATCCTGCTGCAAAATGTAGACACTTGGATCAAAATGGCAACGAGTGAACCCAATTGTCAAAAGGAAGGTGTCCATCTTGGCATACCAATGCTTGAGGGGCCTGTTTGAGGCCATAGAGAGACTTCCAAAGATGACAAACAAGTGAAGGATCCTGAATGAGCCCTTGTGGCCGTTCCATGTATATTTCCTCCTGAAGGTCACCATAAAGAAATGTACTCTTTACATCCATCCGATGAACTTCCCATCTACGAGCTGCAACAATAACAAAGACAAGGTAGATGGAGTTCATTTTGGCGACTGGTGCAAAAGTCTCAGAGTAGTCAATCTTAGGGACTTGGGAGAATCCTTTTACTACCAAGCAAGCCTTATGCTTATCAACCAACCAATCTAAATCAAATCTTGTCCAATAGATCCACTCGCATCACAAGTTTTCTTCCCTTAGGAAGAGGGACAAGACCCCAAGTGTGGTTCCTCTCCAAGGAATCAAATTCTTCCTACATAGCTGTATCCCGCTTAGGGATACCGAAAGCTTTTTGCAAAGACTGTGGATCAGAATTTGAAGCAATGAAGAGATGTGGAGTATGCTGAAATTGTGACCTTGTTCTTCTAGCATCCAAAGGATCATCGACCCAATCACTTGCTGACTCTAGTGTCTTTGGAGCCCAAAGAGGTCCCAAGACTAGAGAATTTGGAGAAGTATCATCCTCTAAATGATGACTTGTGGAGGAATGTGAATCCTCATCATTACTGTCACCATCTAAAGTGGAGAAAGACGACTTTTCATTTGAAACTAGAGGATTAAAGTCCTAAAAAGAGCTATCATCATGATGCACTGCCTCCAAAGTGATAGTGGATGGATATATGCTAGAAGATGAGCTAGCATGACTCTCCTCAAAACAAATGCTTGTCCCAATGAACAACTCATGAGTGGTAGCATCTAGAAGCCTAGAGCCTTTGACATCATTTGGTTATGACATCATTTGAGTATCAAACAAATATTCAAGGCTTACTTTGCGAATCCATGGCCTTGTGTTTCTCTGCTAGAATGTGGGCGGCCCATACTTGAGAACCAAACTCGAAAGTGCCTAACTGAGGGTTTCTAACTAATCCAAGCTTCAAAGGGAGTAACGCCCTTCACAACTTTGTGAGCAACTCGGTTTTAAATATAACACACATAGTTTATTGCTTCTACCCAATATGGTGTTGCCAAAGATTTGGAGTGTATCATACAACGGGCCATTTCTTTCAAGGATTGATTCTTCCATTCTGCAACTCCATTGTATTGAGGGCTGTAGGGAATTGTATACTACAAGTCAATGCACTCTGAAGTACAAAATTGCTCAAACTTGTTGTTGGCATATACCCCCCCCCATTATTTGCACGTAGAACTTTGTGATAAATTTCCTAGATTGTTTCTCTACAAATGCTTTGAAGTCCAAGAATGAATCAAATACTTCAGACTTTTGTTTAAGAAAATATCCAAAAGCGTATCTGGAAAAATCATCAATAAAAGTCAAAACATATTGGGCTCTATTGAAAGATGGATGTGGAAATGGTCCAACCAAATCACTGTGTACCAACTCCAAAAGTTGTGAAGCTCTCAAAGCTTTGCCTTTGTCAAATTTCTCTTCTGGATGCTCACCAATGGCAATAATGCATCCATGACAAACACCATTAGAAAAGCAAACTAGAGGCAATCCTATAAACATGTCATGTTGATTGAGTTGCTGCAAGTAGCAATAGTTTAAGTGGCCTAATTGTTGATGCCACAAGTTGCTCACTTCATCACAATGAGCAAGCAAAACCAATGAAGGAGGATCAAGAACAAAATGAGAAAACAGATAAAGTCGTGATTGGTGATCAACTCTTGCAACTGCAATTGTAGAATCATTTTGCAACTCACGAATTACCACTGAATTAGGAGAGAACTCAACTCACTTGCTTGAACTTCCGTGAGTGGTCTGATATACTGATTGGTGATTAGTTTGATAATGAGGGCACACAAAGAACATCATAAATTATGCCACCCCCCACATCAACATGCCCTCTCCCACACACCTCGGCATGAGTGTCGTCACCCATCAAAATAAAATGCATAAAACATGGCTCCAAGGTTGCAAGTTCATCCTTTGGTGAAGCCGTGTGGTGCAAGGCACCTAAATCAAGAATCCAAGTGGATGGTGGTGAAGCAAATGCTACAAGGGCCTTGTCCTTTCCTTTCCCCTTGCTGTTTTCTTTTGCCTTGTTAGACCCCTCCTTTGATCTTTGTTTTATTGATTCAGAAACATTGATATAATTCTTTTCAAGAATGTGTGTCAAGTGATCAATTTGTTTTTTCACATTTATGCTCATCATGACTAGGTCTTTTACAATAGGCACATTTGACCTTATCATTCTTAGGCCTGGCACCATTAGAAGATTGGGTCTCATTAGCCATTTTTGGGCAGCTTGTTTCTGATCCTTCTTCTCATTGCTATTCTTTTGTTTCTTATCCTTATTGTTACTACTTTGTCCTTTTTGTTCTTTTGTGCCTTAGTTGGTAGCTAGGACATGTGACTTAGAGGATTTTAGAGTGTCCATTTGGATTAGCTTATCTTGCTCCTGTGTGAGAGAAATAGAAAAATCATCCAAGGATAGCATGGTAAATTGAGGCACAAGTGCACGCTTAGTAGTATAGAAGGTAGAAACGAATACTGAATATTTAGAACTTAGCTTTTAGATAATACTAAGAATTAGTTGTTCGTTTTTCTTGTGGAATTTTCGTTTTTCTTGTCAATTCCACATTGCAATAACTACAATCTTACTGATTTCAATTTTGTGAAGAAATCCTGGATTGTGTTAAAATTTCTTGGACTTAGACATATGAGCTCATTTTCCAACATATGACCCCTCATTGTATCTTGAGTTCCAAATAGATTCTCTAACTTTGTCCAAATTTCATTAGGAGTACTCAAAGATTCAATATGACAGATTAAATTAGGAGAAACAGATAAAGACAAAGTTCCATATGCTTCATCACATCTATTGAGTCACTTAGGCTTTTTTGCATCTATAGTAGGTTCAATTTTTAATCCCATTGTTATCCTATGCAAACCAAATTTTCTCATGCATGACTGCCACTCAAAATAGTTGTAAGGAGTTAGAATGGGAACTGTTGTTTGATCTGTGATGCAAAAATGCAGAAAGAAGTGCTGAAAGAAAGAGATCACAAGAACACCAATACACTCCCACCCTTTTCACCAGTATAAAAAAATCCCTGCACCCTTTTCACTAGTATCAGAAATCCCTCGCCTCGAAATATTACAATGTTGACACTTTATAGCATAGTGTGATTACAAAACTTTTCCCAAATTATAATAGTTTTAAGGTCCACAAATGCCAAAGAAGCAACACAAAATCTACAGAAATCAGCTATGTGGCTCTGCTCAGCACCAACTTTAGCATGTTTGAAAATAATGACAAAAAAATTGATTAAGCTCAACATGGATGGAAAAGACTCATCTTTATCTTTCTAATGAGATTTTGATCGCTGAAATCCGATAGCCAAGACAAAAGTTATGAATTTTTGAAAAACTGAATTTATTCTACCAGAACAACCTTCTAGCGAAAAAAGTTATACTTCCAATTTGATTTCTGTAAAATCTGTTCATTGGGTGAAAAGAATAACAAAAACCCAAAAATTTTATTGGGCTATGAAAAATACACATAATTTTTTTTAATCTAGCAAGTAGAAGATGAAAAAATGAATTAAATTCAACCTTCAGCCATCTGAAAAAAAGTTGCGCAGTGCTTTTTGGACAGCAATTTTTGCCAGATCTACTCACTATTTGCAAAATCTAAAAAATATTTAGATAGGTTTTCGGGGCAAAGAAAAATACCTAGAAATCGTTTTTTGATTTGACTAGCAGAAGACCAAAATCTGATGCAAAAATGAAAATACCTCCACTCTTTTCTCCGATTTTGGTGAAATGAAAGCCAGATTTGACTTTCTTGAGCCTTCTAGAAACTAAATCTATTTTTGCACTAGAATAGCTCTAATACCATGTTAGAATTTGAAAAGATGAATAACCCAAATAAACTGGTGCAAACGAATGGAAATAAAACTGTGAATGTAAATGATACAAGATCAAAATGACAACACATAGTTAGCTTCCAAGAGAGAACTGCAAATGCTAAAGAAGCAAAATAGCAAGGAGAATGCGAGAGCAAAATCTGCGGAATACAATTACAATGCAATGGAATGAAATAAGACTAGCTAGTAGTGAGATATAGGAAATGAGAGAGGGGAGAGGTGGCGTATATAACCAACGGGGAGAGATCACCACAATAGCCTAAAAAATGCAAGTGTAACTCCCATGGAAGATGCTGACACTTTGCACCCACTCACACTAATTACTTACTTTATTATCCTAAGCAAGCTTAACTGAAAGTGTAGGAAAAACCTAGGAATAGGAAATTAAATAACCAACTAGGAAATAAAAACCTACACTAATAGAAGCAAGGTGACAAATTTGATAGTTGTTTTCCAACATTGAAATCAAGGAGAATGTGTCCAATTTTCGCAACCAACCCCTTGTTGAGGAGCTATTGAATCCAACAAAAGTGGTATTTTAAAAAAAAATAGTGTTGAATGTCTTTCCTCTCTTCATACCTTCTACTCCTACGCCCATTCCTTATCTTCATATCATAAAATTTTGTGAAGGTCATGTCTTTGCATATGGTGACACTTGAGGCATTGTATTCATCATGAAGCCTTGTCTCATAATTTTCCCAATCAGGTATCTCTTCCTCTCTGCTCATTGCTCCTTTTTGCATAAATTTGGCACTAAAAGTTTTCTTATTTGCTGATTCCTTCTCACCACCAGAGCTGCTCCCTTCTGCTCCATTTTGTATAGGTCTCTTAGTACTTAGTTGTTGCTTCAATTCTCTTAGAAGTTGGACCATCCTTGTCATGGTATCCCTCATGCTGTTATGAAATTCTTTGGACTCCTTAATGAATTCTTGAGGATTTGCTTCTTCTTTGTCTCTCATGGCAGCCTCCCCCATCTTTTCTCTCTGTCGATTCCTTAGATCTCTATCACTCATGAAGCAAACATGGGCTGGCAGGATGCCATGCTTTGATACCACCGAAATAAACCTGAGTTCAAATGATTCCTTTATGATTGTAATCAATCCTAGAATTAACTAGTTGCAGATGTATAATTTCAGATCAATAAAGATTTGAATAAATTGTTTGTGCATTCAAATTGTGCCCATATTTTAATAATAACAAATCAATTTGTAAACTCAGACTATTTCCTAGGTTCCAACAAATCAGTTCATGATTTGTGCAATAAAATGCTGATTAAAGAAGCTTGCCTATAATAACATTTTTGTCATGTTGATGCGAGTTTTTTGGCCACTTCAACATGCAGGATGAACCACTTGGTATTTTGGAATGAAATGCCAAATATCAAATCCTCTCTTGAATAAGGAAGCTTAGATACTAAACAATATATATGATTGTGTGATCACCCAAGACAACCTCAAGGTTCCTTCTTATTGTGAACTTAGTTGTAATTTTGTGATTTGTTGGTATCAGTTGGGGATTTATGCTGTTCATTCAGTGGACGTCAACCTTGCCAATGCAAAAGATTTGGTGATGTAAGCTCTTCAATTACTTCTAATAGAACAAATTGCAAATAGGATGAGGGGGTTTTGGGAATCTAAGCTAACTATACAATGTAAGAAACCATTGATGGTGAGATGAAACTCTAACCAATCCTTGCTTTGCCTAATCAATTACGCATGAGAAGGTGCTTGCTTCTAAGGATGTGTGAATGGTTTTCATATTGTCAACATTCATTCAAATACCCAATGATGACACAATCCAAATGAACATTTCCAATTGAAGTTAAATGCTTGCAATAAGGCCTAGACTAACCTTACATTGATACTTGCAATCAACAAACATCAAAAGGCATGGACACTAGCTCCACCATAATTCACCAACAACAATATGTTCCATTCATCTACTTCTACTTTTATTCAACATAAATGAAATCCTACTCTAAGTGAGGAAATGTAGAAACCATGCAATACTCCAAAATAATACAAGTAATCCACCATGAAGACCAATGAATTATAAACAATTTTTGTAGTATTATTGCAACAATCTCTCTAAGTCTCCCCCTTACACAAATGATAGGAGCAAGCCTTATATAGTTTCTCCAAGTACAATGAAGGGCCAAGATCGATCCAAGATCAAGGGCCAAGATTATGCCAATAAAGCCCTAATCCAACTAATAGCTACAAGCATTGAATGCTTGACCAATTACAATGAAGCACCTCCTTGTGGGCCAATGAGAAAATTACAAAGCTTTGATTGACCAATCGGAAAATAGGTTAGGTAGAAGTATTATGTGGACTTCACATGTATGCTTGACATGTTATGATTGAATGAGCTCGGACACATGCAACTGGAGTCTTTTGGTTGGTTGAAGATGAATGGGCGTCACCTCAACATACATATCTTGTGAACTTGATTAATTTCTTAGTGATGAAAATATCTCTTCATACTCAACATTATCCAGTCCTTAGTTGATCATGATGGCTTACTTTCCCAGATTGCTTCATCTTTACAAATTTTCTCCATCTTCTTAGAAAATGTCTTAGATTTGCTTGTACTTGATATTTCACCTTGATCTCAAACTATCTCTTGCTTGAAGTCTTGAACTTCATCTTGCCATAGTCTTTTGTTCTACAAGGATCTTGTCCCTCAATAATTTATCTTGCAAAACAAAGAAATAATTGCATTAAGTCCATGAAATAAATATGGAATTCATTATAAAGTCTGCATTTTCACCCTCAAATTTTAACTTGAAAACTCCCATTTTTAGCCCAACTTAAACTATTTCAATATGCAATTACTAGAAAGAACCAAATTTAAAGGGGGCAAATTGCATTTTCAGGTCAAATTGGAAATTTATAAGCTGGTGGAAATCTGTTGGGTGTTGGACAATGGTGTCCAAGGCAGGTGCGGATTCCACCTCCTCCTTGGACAGCCATGTCCAAGGTGGGAGTGGATTCCACTCCTCCTTGGACAGAACTCGAGTTTGTCCTCTTAAATTTTACATGCCTTCTTCCATTTTGAAACTCCATTTTCTTATATTGCCTCTTTGGTTTTTACACTTGAAATCCAAGATTTAAGCATTAATTCTCCCTGAATTAAGATCTGACTTTATGATTTCATGAAGTTGATCTTCCAACACCAATTTGAATCCGATCTTCATAGTGTAAAGGCCTGATTGCATCTTGGAATGCCCTTATTCCTAAGCAGGAATCGCCCTGCAGTTGAAATCTCACCGAAATTGAAGGGCAGAAATTAAGAATGCCTTGGATATGCCTGTCCAAGGCAAGTGCGGATTCCACACTACCTCAGGACAGGTTGCCAAGAGCCATAAAAAATTTCTAAGCACTAAATCATTAACTCTTACATGCTTGTGAATGCATTTCAACTTAATTCTAGTCACCTTTGCTTCAGATCAGATTGTAATAATCTCCAATTTTCATGATTTTATGCTCATCTTTGCATATCATTTCATCTGATCTAAATCCTCAAGTTTTCTCCATCACACCAAGCAGTCATCAGATTGCGTTTGAATTTCATGCTTGGCCAATTGTCTTTAATTTTCATCTTGGAATTTGAACTTTATGTTTGGGCGGAAACTGAGGGGAGCTTGGACACGCATGTCCAAGGCAAGTGCGGATTCCACCACCCCCTTGGAGAGGCTTGTCCAAGGTAGTGGTGGATTCTACCACTCCCTTGGGCAGACTCCAAAGTTTGCAAAAATTTCCTACAAGTGTTGTATTTTCTTCTGTGAAACTCAAAACTTCCTTCCCTTTTGCTTTAAAATTCCCTCTTCATTTCATCCAAGCAACCTCAATCATGCCTTGAGGTGATTTCATCACTCGTCTCAGATTTGATTTCCAACTTGCTTCCTTTCATATTTTAAAATTTGATTCCCTTTTCTTGGCAAATGCATGTTTCAACTTAATTGTTTCACATCCTATTGGAAAAAAGTTTGAATTTTGCGTTATTATGCTCAAATTTCGCTCATGCTTTGTTGATTCCTCACCCTTATCCACCTAGCAAATCCTTAATCCTTTCCAATCAAACTCCCATTCTCTCCTAATTATTAGATCTTGGGCTTCAATTCAGATTTTCACTATCATATCAGACTTTGACTAAAACTCAATCCCACTCAAAACTTGGCTAAGTGCTGGATGACTTGCTAACCTATGGTTCAACTTCTTCAAATGAGCAAGGATTTGTACCTAGAACCGGTCGAAACTTAGCCAATTGACTTGGGGGCTCCGAAATTGCCACGAAACTAAGGCTACTTGAGACAACTACTCTACTACCAAAGCGAAAAGAGAGGATCCCCATTTGCAATGGGGGTGACGGTGTGAAAAGGTCACAACATGTCATACATAATATTAACTTATCAAATCGATAAGCTAGCAGATCCGAGAAATATAGCTTCCATGATCTAATCTGCAGGTGTCATATTGATTGGACACCTTGAAGGTGCACCATTTTCCTCGTGCATCTTTCCTTGGTACGATCAACCCAGGTTAATTGGATTCATAACAGCTGACTGTGATTGGCTTTTGAATCTCTTGCACCCTGCAGGTGATGTTCAGTTGCATCAGTTGTGTCTTCTGTTGAAGCAAGGTAGGGATTTTGTCCTAGCTTTAAGAGGATCAGAGGTTTGTGCCTCAAAAGCTCAATGTGCACAAGGTGAATTTTGTGCACAAGGCGAATTTCAACTTCTCAAGGCACTTCCAAGGGAAAATATCGACCTCATATATGGGTGATAGAAAGAAAACGAAGAACATGTTGGTTAAAATAAATTTAATCAATTCTTGATTATGTTGGCCTCCCAAGACCAAAATATTAAATATTTATTAATTTATTTAATATTCTAGTAAAAATAAATAATATTATTATTTATTAGTTAGTAGTGTTTATAAACAGTTTATTCTCCTACTCCAGATCAGTGACAATTATCAGGGAACATGACATCAATGCAGTAGACAAGAAAGTAATTTAACTGGTTGTGGGTATCCTTTGAAGCACCATTGGAATATTCATGTTTTGATGTCAATTTCTAGAACAACTTTATCTATCAGAGCTACTTTATTGCATGTCTATTCAGAGCTATTCTTTGTTTTTGTTCTATTCTGTTTTCAGGATTTATTCCCTCCACTTATGGCACCCTTGGGGGTAAAAATTGCATTCCCATGCATTGCAGAGGATAGGGGGTGGGGACATTTCTTATCATCCTGTTTTCATGTAATGGTCGGTATGTCCAAAGTTGGCCCTAGACCTGTAGGGCGAGTGTACACGAGGAAACAAAAATGGAAGCAGTAGGGAAAAGAGTCAAAGATTGATGACTATCACCTAAGTTGTCAGTTTGGTACAGATCCTGGTTCAGGTTTGTGGATCTAGCAAAATGTTTATCAATGATTCATCTGTACAAAAAAAAGTAAAAATCATATATATCGTAAGGATCTTTGTGATATTAAATTAACATAATACACTAAATTTCACATAATTATACAATCATTTCAATCAACTTGCTCAAGTATATACAAGAATAGAGACATGATGACAGATTTCGACATAATGTGTAGGCAAAGACTAGGCAAAACTTAAGGATAATATTTCCTTTGCATTAGACCACAAGTTTGAATGCATAAAGTACAAACAGTACAAAACTGAAAACCCTGACAGGAAATGTTGATGTACTATCTTCCTCAAGTACACCATGGGTGAGAACATTGTCGAAGCACTTTTCCACCCAACCACAAAGCTTTACTCTCCCCTGGAACCCTTCCTAACATGAAGGATACCCAACCCTGCATGAGGATGCCTAACAATTGGAAACAGTTGGGAGTAATGGAATTCATGCTGCATGGTATACAAGAATAGAGACATGATGACAGATTTTGACATAATGTGTAGGCAAAGACTAGGCAAAACTTAGGGATAATATTTCCTTTGCATTAGACCACAAGTTTGAATGCATTAAGTACAAACAGTACAAACCTGAAAACCCTGACAGGAAATGTTGATGTACTATCTTCCTCAAGTACACCATGGGTGAGAACATTGTCGAAGCACTTTTCCACCCAACCACAAAGCTTTACTCTCCCCTGGAACCCTTCCTAACATGAAGGATACCCAACCCTGCATGAGGATGCCTAACAATTGGAAACAGTTGGGAGTAATGGAATTCATGCTGCATGGTATATCTAATAAGTATAGACAAAATAAAAGTTGATCAAACAAGCTTTGGCCAAAGCATCTTTTAAGTCGTCTATTGGCAGATAGATTTAGGGTGGATGTGTATCCATCTCTGTTCCTCCATATTTGGCAACGTCCAAAAACACATAAAACAATCAATGTAGACACAAGAATACATCCATGCATCTACACTTGAAGTCAAGGAAATCTAAAGCCATGGAATGCATTGTGCACAATTCCATATACATTGATTGTTGAGATGAATGTTAATGGATCAAAACAATTTTTTAAAGCAAGTAAAAGCACAATCTTTGCATTTCTTTTTTAAAAATAAGTTACTCAAAAAAGGACACTGTATGAGTCAGAATGATGTATTTTATTTCAACAGCAAATAGAAAAATCAAACCAGGTAGTGGTAAAAACTCCAAAGGGCTGGATGATGGATGATGCTAGCATGACATCATCATCAAAATATACCTTGATTGGTGAAATATGCTTAGAATCTTGGGAATATTCCCAAACCGCCCTTAGTTTTCCATAAATTGCCCACTGTACATAAAATCCATTGTCTTGTCTCATGAAACCCCTAATGGGATGGCAGAAGTGGCTGTGAAACAACATGTCACCCCCATGGAAACGAGTGGGTCCCAAAGGGGCTATCACCCCTGCCATGTTAGATGTCAATGGAAAGGGGCGCATACCTCTGCCCCCATCTAAATAAGTGCGGGACTTGAGGGGGCTTTTTGCCCTTTGGTGTTAGGGGATTGGTACCCACTACAATACTTGCAGTCCATATGGCACATGGTGGGAACCATGCCCCACAACGTACACACACACACACACACACACATATTTCGGTCTAAAACAATGGTGGGTTGCGCTATACAAGTGCCTTTATTTCTTTGAGCAATAAAAATCTGTACCTTGATCCATAAGATGATGCAAGCATAAGGTACAACAATTGTTCAGAGATGATATAGCACCTACAAAAATGGTCCAGTTGCCATACGCATGTATAGATTGTAACCCATGTGTGAAGATGGAGTCAGCCAAAAGTAAACCTTTGCTAGAGATTGTAACCAATTCCTATTGAGCTTATTGTCAATTTATACAAATTTGGGCCCCTAAGGTTCAATTGTCATGTCAGGTATGAGCCACGATGCACATGTAAAAAACACTTGAAAAATCTCCCAAACAGAGAGAAGGGGTGTGCAGACTAAGAGTTTTGATGCCATGTTGATATCATCTTAAAGACTCATAAGAGTCAAGAATTCTTTGCAACACCAAACAACCTTTTACAAGAGATAAGCAAATGCCAAAAAGGAAACATATAATGTCAATACTGTTACAATTGACAATGATGTAGGTTCATTCCTTCAATTCACATTAGTATGAGAATGAGAGGAGTATTTATAAGAAATACTCCAGAGGAGTTTTAACATATGACCACTAGGTGAGTCGCCAAGTGAATCACTATGAAGGAGACCAAGTAAAACGTTACTTGCTAATAATACGAGATGCTTTCTATGAATGCTACACGTGGTGAGAGAAAATGCTCCTCACAATGTGATATGCATAAAAGTCAACACCTAAGCAAGCTATCTTTTGCATAGTAACCCTTGGATGATAAAGTAGATATGCAAATGCACTATGCACTCTAACATGAAGTTCATTGGACAAAGAATTTTAACCCAAACAATTTTATGATAGCTTTATTAGGGCAAAATCATGTTGGAACTTTGAGGGAATCCTTGAAATGTCCGGTAAGAGGCTGTGGACTATGGCGGATAACTCGGGTGGGAGGCAATAGTTCGGAGGTGTTCATTTCCGGCCAGACCGAGACATAAAAGTGCTTTTATTGGGGGCGAGGCATGCTGGCCATTGCTCTGGATACAACACAGGCTATGGATCTCGCAAGGATGATTACAGGTTATCTGATCAAGTGGAAGAATCTGGCCAGTGAAGACACTACAGCAAGAATGGTTCATCTTCCCATGTTGCATCTTCACTGGCCAGATTCTTTTAGTTAGTTGTGTCACATAATCATATAGAGGATATGTGTAGCCGACTTTTGATTAGCATTAGCTTATATGATTCTTATATTGGTAGTTAGGTCAGCTAGGGTAGCATCCAAGACTAAGTATGTTACATGTAAGCTAGTGTTTGGTTTATCTGTTATCATCGTTGTCCAGATTCTATTATTTTTGAAGGCTTTTGGAGGTTTCCCCCTCAAAGTGGCTTATTACTATCAAGTGTTTGTTGGTAATTTCTATTATATTTCCAAGTATTTTTTGTTGTATTCGTCTCTTTCACAAGTTATTTCATTTCACACAATGTTCTTGTTCTTCTGCAATAGGCAGGAAAAATTGAAGAACTCAGTTGTGTTTCTTGCTTCTTATCTAGAAAAAATGTGGGCTTAGCTTTGCACTGCTAGGATCTGGCTTTCTGTATTGACAACCTACGATTCATTTTTTGGGATGGAGGTCTGGATACCTTCAGTGTGTTTACCCTATCACTGATTTCAATCAGGGGGTTTCTAGAGCAAAGCACCACTCTTTCTTGGAACCTGGTCTTAGGTGGAATCCAAGGAAATTTTTGACTGGGCCTTCTTAAGTTTTTGAAACTAATCTTCTCTTTTGGTGGTGTTTTGTTTTGTTGGCTGGGTCACTTCTGGATGATGGACATTTCTTTTTTGCAAGTTTCAGAATTTCTTATAGGCATGTTTATACCTTTTTGCTTCTCTGGATATTTCAGCTTGTATTGTATACTTAATTCTCCTGAGAGCAAGGGACCCTACATAATCTTTATATAACCTATCAAATAAATGTTAACATGGCCTTTGTGTAACGCAAAGCATCAATTTTGTTTGCTTATTACACTCCATTTCATATTGAGTGCATTAATGCAGTTGTTCTTCCCGTGAGGTGTAAAAACTTAGTGCCAAGGCGTGAAACTTCTATATCTGAGATGTAGACAGGTATGACACACATAACATATGAGATATATGGTACCAAGAATATTTTTAGAACTTTTTATGAAGCTGCTGAGACAACGAGACAACACTAAGATGTCAAAATGGTGAGGATGTTGTAGACCATGCAACGCTTTGATCACTTGCGTTGAAGGGATAATCCAATATGGTAGGAAAATTCTGAAGCAGTGGCATATTAATATACTCTTCATCCCTCACAATAAGATATGGCATAATCTCTCAATTCAGCAAAGAAGAATCCAAACCTGGATAAAGAAGTGTGGCACCCTACACTGGTGAGATAAATATATTAATCCAAGCTAGGATAAAGAACATATAACCAATATTTGTCTAAGCAAGGTTGAGAAATCAACTCGTAGAGCATTCTATAAAGTTAAACAGCAACTTTGCATTGAGGTCAGAAGTTATTGTCAAGGGCATAGCTCAAAAACTTGGTGTGTAAAAAAGTACATAAATTTTTAAAATAAACTTAAATAATGTATTTAGAAGCATAAAGAAAAAATTTAGAGAAATGTAAGTCTATCCTAAGCATATTACCAATGCTTGGAATTAAGATTGACTTGGCAAACCAAGAGTAAAATTGGAATCAATTAGTTGGGATTTAATTGGAAAAAAGTCAAGAAGCTTAAATCCATTGAAATATTTATAAAAGTTGGGAAAAAATGTTAATTTTGTTGTTTCAAGCCAAATTTTAATATATGGAAACTGCTTTTCCATCTGGCATAGTCCAAACAATTTTTATTTTTGCCTTTTATAACCACCATGAGGTTCAAGGGTAGCAACCCCTGTGCCCATCAAGGTTTAGGAGTAGTGCGGTTGGTGTGTTCCCAATCAGAGGGTTGAGCCCCCACTGCCAAGCCCAAATTAAGGCTGATTAAGGCCTTTTAGGCTGTAGGGACCTTCGTGGCACATGCCATTTATCAAAATTTGATTGCTTTTAACCTATTGTTGATAAATCAACACAATGTTGTCAAAGAAAAAAAGGCACGTGTGTGTAGTAAATAAGAAAATGAAGAAAAATGAGGTTGTTTTCACTTTTCTGCTCGCAGCCTGAACTTTTCAAGCTAAGTTTCTGGGTCAGACTTGCTGAGTGCTTGTTCTAGGTTGGACTTGCTAAGTACTTGTAATTTTGTAGATGAGTGATCGAATAATTATTTAGCTGAAATTTCCTGGCGAGTTTATATGAGCAAGGAACTTGTCAGGCTCTCTTGGCTTGCAAGTTACTCACTGAGTTTTGATTCCATAATTGAGGAGGAACACAACTTGAAATGGTATCTGAGAGAAGTGGAAATCAACAAACAGTTGAAAACAACCTCAATACGGATGAGGACTAAAACTTAGTCAATAATGGAGTCTACTTATTCCCATTTTAAGGAAAGTTCTGGTAATTCCTAATTTAATTAACTTACAGGTGTAATAAATTAATAAATGAGGATTGTAACAGCTATTGACCACTCATTTATCATTAATTACATTGGTATTTATTTAGTTAATTTGAAATTTTAATTAATGCCCCACTTTGGGCACGTTGTAATGAAATCTCATGTATTGTAAAGGAGTAATACTAATCAAATTAAAGAGCTTCACATTTTTTAATTTTTGTTAGTTTGTCTTGATGATGGATCCTACTGTGATCAAAAAATTAAAAAATTGATGCATTTATAATATTCCCTTTACGTGGGCCTATCCAAAATCAATTTTTTAATATGGACTTTGGAAGCCTCGAGTTTTATTATATTAGATATGTATCGCTGGGTCTTATCTGTAACTTTATCCATATTAGAAACTGTGGATATGGATACAACCAGTATATTTTAATGGCTATATATGAATTTACAGATGATTGTCTTTTGCTAACTGGTAGAGTCTTCTAGGACTATCCAAGACCATATTTTAGGAGCTTACCTTTTTCCTGTGCTATACGGCAGGCCTTCTTAGTAGGCAATCTGGAGTCCAACTGGGGCTTTTATGAACCGATGGTACTTTATTCTTTCCCACCACATAATTTTCAAAAACCATGATGTCACTAATTATTTCCGTTTTTGGCTCAGGGACCCCATCAGTGGCTAGTTGTACATGTTAGTGCACCTTTATAGTAACTTGTAAGATTATTGACTATCTACTCTTTACTTTCGCATGACTCGGTCTACAGGTTTCATTGCAGGGAACAGCTTTCAGACTAGGTTTTACAGGTCATTGAGGCAAATCCATAATGGGACTTTCACTTTGCTCTTGGATCTCTTCTTCCCATTTCCATAAAGTGTCTATAGGTTCATCTATAGGGTTTGACCAAGAGGTCACTACAAGTGTACCCTAGATTTTTTACATTTTCCTCCCCAACATTCTGTGACTTTGCCTTGGAGCTCCTAGTAAATGGTTGTAGTTTCTGTACTTTGGTAGTGGAGATGACGGTCCCTGAGGTTTACTACATTAGTATGATGAAGGTTCTTACTTTATTGCTATCTTGCATTAGTAAGGGTTTGGAACTACATGCTACTGTCTCAGGTATATATATGTGAATTAGGGCTTTATTTTTTTGTTCTAGATCTCACTTGGTATATGTGGCATTGGGAACCCCTATTGCTCTATTTTCATTGGATGTATTTATATGTTTCGATGTTATTGATCTGGTTCTTTATATGTTTCAATTGAAGAATCTTATCTGTTTGATCTGGTTTATTTATATTTTTCAATGTTATTGATTATTGAAAGTGGAGTAGACATTTATATTATTGGTAGAGCCTACATCCATCTATATTCCAGACACACCTTGGTCTTAGTGAACTATGATGTAACTCAGTTACAGCAGTAGCTAATCACTATTTGTCTCGCAAAATCTATATGGTTTCTGTCCACAAGTACCCATAGTATATGAGATAATTTGACAATTTTTGATACTTAATCTTTTTAAGCCCTCCTCAAAAGTGGTTGATTGGAGTAGCAACATGTCTTGATTTAAATGCTACAGAAAAAGGGATTCTTTATGTCTTTAATTGCATGTTGTCCTGTTGCTGTTGTAAGTATGTAGAACCATCTTCCACACTTTTGCAACTACCTTGAATTGCTGCTTTTCTCTATTTAATGGAGATCTATCATTGTCAAATTTAAATTTGAAATGCAAATTTTAGAAATAGTAGATTCTTCTTTGGTAGGATCCATACAATTCTTTCTTGACACATTCATTTAACATTCTTAATATTCGACTCTCATTTCCCTTGCAATTGATTTGTGTTGTTTTCAATCACTTTCAGAGAGGCAAATTATTTTATCATAGGCATCATCTGTCTTATGGTGCCTAGATTTGCATACCAAGCTTCGGTTAACATTCTTGACTACTATCAAAGTAGGAAATAGGATGTTTCTTTGATTATCTCTTGAATTGTCGGTACTTTATTCTTTCGTACGTAAATGCTTGAATGACTTTGTGTCAATTCACATTCTTGTGCTCTTTTCAATATGGTTGCTAAAATATCTCTATCTTGAATGCACAAGGCCTTTAATATTCTTGCATTCTCTCTCATTATGTTCGATTTTTCATGGCACTATATATATGTTTTTACTGGATACATCGTACATTGTATAATTTTTGAGACCTGTTTAAAATCTTACTTTTTGAACTTACTCTCTCGAGTTTGAAATATGTTTTTGTTTAAAGTAGCGATGTTTCATATGTAAAGAAATCTAAATGCCAATTAATGCCTATTATTCTGGCAAAAAAGAATTTCAATTTTCTGTGTAGTTTATCCTTTGGATAGGATGCCTCATAGATATGTTACTAGGTTAATGCCATTTCATATGCATGGAGTGCAACAAACTTTGAGGGATATAATATAACAGCTTTGTGATTAATTTTTTTTTTTCCAACCTTATGTCGTCTGATTGACCGTATTCAATACATCTCTAATTTGCAGGTTGTTCCAACAGCTCATTTTGTGAAAGATCTTAGCCTGGACATTCTTGATACAGTGGAAATTATGATGGAAATGGAGGAAGAATTTGCCATAGATATTCCCAATAGTGAAGCTGATAAGATGGCATCTTGTGCTGATGTCATCAAATATATTGCTTCCCACCCTCAAGCCAAATGATATGCTGTACTTCATGTTCTGTTTATTATTTCGACTTTTAGGAGTTAAAATCAAACCCCAAATATAAGCTAAACTTCTTTTATCTGTTCCAGGATTTTGCTGCATCTGGTTGTAAGAAGTTACGTCAAATAGAATGTTTAACCTGTTTTTTAAACATTGATCTTGTCAACTATGGACAAGAGTCACTCCTTTTGGATTCAACAACGTATTCAAGAAATAAATGAAATTCTTGCAAATGTCATAAATTTTTGGTTTTGTTGCTTCTCATTGCACTTCTCTTGCTTTACCTTGTCATTAATTTCTTCTCTCTGCAGTATTGTGTTTAACTGACGGGAAAGATATTTACGAGTCTTTGAGTCCTTTGGAATCTGTTTGGGAAAAATAGTAATGAAAGAGAATTTTAAAGATTAGTTTTGCTCGGAGGAGTTTACTCAAGTTGAATTGTTTCTAAGGTCATCAATTCTTGTGAATATAACACGAAACATACTTATTTTGTTGCCTGCTTAGAGACCGCTCTTAATCCATACATATTTTCCTCTTTAGAAATTTGTATTAAGCTCAGATACTTGAAAATGTTCTATATGATAGACGCGTTCTCCATTTGGTGGTTAATTTTGATCTTCCAAAATAGTTGTTAAGAATTTCCTTGGAAGGCTGCACTAAATCAGAATAATTCATTAATGCCAAAAATGCAATCCTCTCGCTATTTCCTCTTATCAAATTTCTTTCGTTTTAACCTACTAAAAACTAAGATTGAGAAGCTTGCAGTGTGCTTCATTGTTCAAATTTCACCCAACGCGTAACATTGTACTTATTTCTTTCCGGGGTCTGGCAATATCTTGACTAAAAATATTTACTCATCAAGTTTTTGTTGTCTCAAAAAAGGAAAAAAGGAATTTTTTGCAATTTAAAGTTTATTCCAGAGTGTGAAGAATTCACTGTTGATATGCAAGAGCAAGGATATCTTTAAGGCTGATTTATATAGACAAAGAAATGATTGGCGAACCTCTAAACATGGGTTAGATCGTGAATGTTATGAAAACTAAGAAAGTTCCAGATTTGCTAAATAAATTAACTGTCACAGGATTGATATGGGCTATTATCTTTGAGAGGTTCAATTTATGACATTGTGTGGGGGGGCCTGGGTTCAGCATGTGGGTGGAGGAAAACTGGAAAGTGGTTGTGTTCAATGCAACCTCACCAATTTTTTTTGTGTGGATTTGGTTTGAAATTCTAGTAAACGTATATCAAGAGAGATGGGATTGTATACCACTAGAGGTTTTAAATATGATTAATTAGTCTTATATTCAATCTCTTTGATTGTTAATACTAGGACTCTTACAACATGTGCGTATTGGAATAATCTGCATTTCATAATGGAGAACTAATTTGCGTTTGTTGCCTAAAGTTTAGCAGGTTATTAATCATAGTGACGTTTATTTCCTTTAGACGATGAAATGAAAACTTGAAAAAGGAAGCTTATTATCCGTGCATGCAAATTTTCATTGGCTCAAAGAAAATGCATCAACATCTTCAGCACAATAGTCGACTGCATCAACTCAAACTTAAACTCAAACTGTAAATATCGCTTGACGTGAGCTCGGAATCAATTCAATGTAGGGGACAGGATATGATAGTTGAACACACCAACTTTGCGTTTCTCAAAATGGAAATTTCAAATCGCTGACAATTATATACAACAGTTTAGTTGGCAAGTCCCTTATTTATAAGGTTGGTTTTAGGGCCACATCTGCATGCTTTTTGTTCAGGTGTAAAAAAGACATCAGAAAATGAAACCGATACTTGTAGACTAAGTCATGTTTTATTAGTGCACTCATGTGGTATCACATATTGTTGTTTTTTAGATCTACGGAATACATTTTCCTTCAATGGTGGATAGTCATCATCAACACTAACAACTCTAATGTATTGGTTCAATATTGTCAAAAATGTCAGATATTAAATAATAACTACTATAACAACCATTAGATGTGCTTAACTACAAGATTCTCATCCCTATAGCTTAACATATCAATTGCTACATTGCAACGGAAATCTAAAAATATAATAGAATTACTTGGATTTTTGTAAACATGTGATTTTAGTCCATTTTATTGTTCTGCATGATTTCTGAATTTGACCATGTGAATTTTATCTGTAATTTGTTATAGATTTTCTTGACGTACAGGAATATTAACTACTTGACGATTTTTAATTGAACATGTTACTTCTAGCCGGTTCATTTGTTTGCCATGACCAAAGCAAAGTAGCCACACAACTTTCAGGTAGGGATAGGATGAAGGAAGAGGATGGTGTAATAAACATAATTAAATTAGATTAAATACATGATGAATTGGAGTTGATAAATATGATTATTTATAATAATTAAATGTTAGAATAAAATAGATACAGTGATATTTAATTTTATAGTTGAAAAAATAATATTTTGTAATGCCTCAATATCTAGAATAGCGAATCTCTATAATACCCACTCTTTTGTATTCCGTGAGTGTTTTTTGTTATTGGCATTGTATTTTTGTCCGTGTTTGGGATGCATAGGGCATGCATCATCGAGTGGTTTATTTATTTCAGTTTCACCGTTTTTATTTATTTGATATTTTGTTATAATTGTTGATTATGCATTTTATGGTTTGTATCGTGTTAATTGTAGATGATTTGTTATCGTGTTTTATATATGAAATACATGTTTTATGTTTTTTATGATTGGATTATCATGGTTTTTATCTTATTGTTATTTTTATGAATATATGATTCATAGATATGATTATTATAATGATATCTACATTTTCTATTTTTATCTTTGTAGACATGTATATGTTTATCTAGATGGATATTATAATTGTGTTGGCATTGTAGGTATTTTTAGTTATTGTATTCTCATGATTGGAGAATGCACATTGGTATAATTGAGTTATTTTGGATGAGATGATTCTATGATTGTATTATGTCGGGGGCTTGTGCATTGCTTCAATTATTACATATAGAATATTTATGCTTGATGTGTGGCTTGAGTTTGTAGTTATCAATAGTGGTTATATTGGACATGACATGCTGGGTTTATGTTGGTAACTTTTATTGCATTAGGTTTGAATGTTTGATGAGTCTTCTTCTTCTCTTCTTTTTTTATTTTTATTTTTCTTATGACTTTAGGTAATTCAAGATTTTGTCCATCGTAAAATACTTGTAAACGTGTGTTGATGATTATTTATATTTTGTTTACATTTTTGTTATATTTGAAGGTTAAATAATTACATTTCATGATATTTAATGTATGTGAAAATTTAAAGAAAATAGTTAAATGTTTTCAAAATTTTATTCAAATTATTTCAATCAATTAAATTGTAATTTGAAAATAATTCATTGTTTGTAAAAATTAAATTTGGATTTTTCTCTATTCTTGAAAATAGAAAGAATTGAGCAATTTAAGTTTAATAGATAATGATTTTTAATGAGAGACGATTTTGAAAAATTACACAAAAACCAAGTAGGAGAAATCAATAACAACAATTTCATGGTGGATAAGAATAAGGTTATTAGTTCCAAATCTATTTGGTGGAATGTTGAACATAAGAATAAACCAGTGACACTACTTTAAGGGTGCTCTGCCAAGTGGTGGTTTGAATTATGCATTAAAAAGTTTAATGATGTTTTTAATAATGATACTCTCATTGACTGTGCCTCATTGAGTATGAAGTTCAACATTCCCCAACCACATTGGAGAATCTATTTTGTTATAAGGGAAGCATGTAAGACTTTCACCAACCCTATCACATGTGAAGGAGAGGACAAGCTTTTCCTTGACTTCAAATGGTGTGATGGATCACTATTAAGCAATATCAAAGCCAAATATGTTTACAAGACCCTTGCCAATAGTCATGCCACTTATGAGCATATTAATGTTTGTTGGAATTTTGTTCTTTGTGACATTGTTTATCTCAAAAATCTACAATATATGTGGAAAACTATTGTGGAGCCTAAAAATGATTGTTTTAGATGTTTTTTTTAAAAATTAAAGCAACCTAGCAAGGGGCCTAACCCGTACACCACCATAGCCCAAGGATTGTCCATAACAACAATTTACAACAAGGTCAAGAAAGACCATTAATAGTAGACTAGTAGCACAACTTCTAATCCGCATTATGAATGGGTAGACAACTCAAAAACCACATGGGGAGGAGAGTGAGAATTTGTACTGTGATTTTTTTTCTTTGCTTGCATATAACCATTTAGGCGATACTTTCAATGGGGTCCCCACCACAAGGGGAAGATGGTGAAGCCTTCTTTGAAAGAGAATCAACAAATGAACAAAGTGTTGACAATGTTGTATCTCAATAGCCAAGGGTCGACACAAACCAAGGGAAACATAAGTTAGAGAAGGGTCCAAATGACCAGAGAGGACCACATCAACAACAAGAGGTGGGGTCAAATCCACTGGGTCAGAGGAGGCCGACTCAATAGGAGCATCACCCTATGGGGAGTCACTATCAACCTATGAAGAGTCACCAGAGGAAGAGTCAAATGCATAGAGAGTCAAACAATCTAATTTGCATCCCTCCACCAAGTGGTAACACATCTTCAACGTGAAAGAGAATAATATGTAACCAAATGACCAATGGAGAAGCACCCCTGACATAAAAAATGGAGGCCCTCATAATCTAATGCTTGAGCCCATGACCTATCTTTGATTATGAGAACCACCTCTTTAGGGAGAGGTGTAGAGATTTCAATGTCAACCAAAATGTGAGGAAATGTAAATAGGTCCATCACAATCGTAGCCTCATACACTTTTTAAAAATGAACAATAGAATTGTCAATGCCCTCACCCCTAAGAGTTTTCCCGAAAGTGAATGGGGAGATTGAGGAAATAAATCCACATTGGACACACACTGAGCGGTTCAGTACGAGTGCTAAAGGAGGTTGTCTAGGGTTTGGCTAAGAGAGAGAGAGTGAATCCCCCACACCCACAATTTTCCCAACACCAAATCATGTTCATCAGAAGAAGTAAAAGAAAGAATAAAATACCCTTAGCACAAGGGAAAAACTTGATGCTACTTGAGACTAAAGGACTCCATGAATTAGACACCCAACAATGGAAATTAGGAAGAGAGGGCTAGAAGCCAACAAATCTACAAACTAACTTGCAATGTTGGTAAAAAACCATATTATCCACCACTTTCAAGCCACACCACCACACGGGATGTCTTGGCACAAGCCATGGGTCAAGATTTCTCCTTTGAAGTGATAACATCAACAATCTTTGCAACATAGGCAAAACTACGGTCATCAACAAGAGGCTTTAAGGGCACCATTGTACCAGGTCTGTGTGAACCCTACCACCATTAGGAGCAAGAATGCCCAAACCATTACTTGTCCCCCTAACCCACCATTGGGAGTAGAGGGCAAAAAAGAGTCTCCTGCACCCAACACACCACAAGTAGACATAGGGGTAGAAGGGGCCGCAAAAGCAACATCACCAAACAATGAAACTCCCACACCTAATAGAGCTTGAGCAAAAGTAGACCCAAAAGCGACTAGGCTAGAGCTAACCTTTGGAGAGGGAGTGGACAAAGAGGCGGGAGCAAACATTTTGAAAGTTCTATGAGAATTGTTTTAGATGGTTGTTATTACTACGGTCCTATAAAAATATACTAATGACTCTAACCTCTATTTGATTTGTAGAAAAACAGAGACAATACGACACATTCTTTTAATGTCTTTATGCTAAAAAAATCTAGTTGTTGTTCTGTAATGGTTTTATCAATTGGAATGCTAATGCTAATGATATTATTAGCAGTGTCTTATTTGGTCACTTTAATAATGTTGATAAGTTGCTGAATTTATTTTGGTTGACTTTATCTATTGAAATACTTTGGCATATTTGGAAGGTTAGAAATGAGGAGTTGTTTAATGATGCAAGGAGGATGCTTACTGGGTTTCACAAGAAGCTCATGTATTTCAAAATTGTTTTGCAGGTTACAATAACCATGGAGATATCCAAAGCCAAATTTAAGAAACTACTCAGTGATGGAATTTCCGTTGTGAATGTGCAAGAAATGAGATACAATCACACTTGGGAGTGTTACAAAGAGACTAATCCAACCTTCCATAAGGACCTTATGGAGCTTCATAATTGAATAAACAAATTCAAAGTTGAGAGACAACAATTAAAAAGGACAACAACAAAGATTCAAAGATTGAGGTGGTGAAGTCTAATGAAGAGATTTTCGTGATCCCCCTCTCCCATTGGGTCAACTTAAATGGGATGAGATGGATGGGAGAAGGAATCAATGATGATATATATAGCATAACCCATGTTCTTCTTTTGGATATGATGTATTAGTTAGGAGTCATCTTTTTTGTATGTCCTTAGGAACAACTACATAGTCTCTTTGATGTTTGTATCAACATATATAGTGTTGATCATGTTTTGGTTTGAACCTCTCACCTCTAAGTTTTTGTAATAGATTTATTCAATATTTAATATTAAAAAACTTATACAAAAAAAGAAAATCAAGTGGAAATAATAAAGGAAAAAATGAGAATGAGATTAAATGGAAAAAGGTTGCATTTTTCTTTCATTCTTATTTTGTGCAAAATGAAAATGTTTTCTCTTTCACTCAAACTCTCTTTAAAGAAATGAAAAATGAATGAAACTTTTGTGTGGAAAGATAGATTGGATTGGAATGTTTGGAAAAGACATTGCTTGAATTCAAAAGGTGCGTGTAAGAACTCTCCACTCAACCTCCTTCTCTCCTTTTAGCAAACTATTGAAATGCATTTTCTCTCTTAAATTGTTCAAATTTCTTGTTTGATTGACTTCTTGCCATGTCACATTTGGTGGTAGTATATGACACCATTGTAGAAATCCATTATGCTCTTGATGGATTTAATTTAATTTTAAAAAAATTCAAAAACCATGATTATGAAAAAATTTGTGAAATAATTTTTTAAATTTTATTAGATTAACATCGTTCATATTGGGAGGTTAGGATATGACGCATTCCGCTCTTGCTCTGCATTCCACTCCTGCTGTTCAAAATGTTGCAGTTCCCACCCATTCTCCTGCTGTTGCATTTGGGGGAGTTTGGCTTACGGGTGTTGTTCTTGGGTAGTCTCCTATTCCTGTGGCAGCATTTGGTGCTGGGTTGTCTCAGACATTGCCAGGGTCTTCCCAGACGGCTCTTGTAGGGTCTCAGGTGGCTAAGGGAAGCTCAATGATTTCATATGCTTATGTGGCTACTTTTGAAGCATGTATCTATGGTCCTGCCTCTGTTGGTAGAAGGGGATCCCATCCTTAGGTGCTGCCTGTTTCTGTAAGTTCCCCCATCGTAGTTAATCTTGATTTAGATACTATGGATGAGATCTTTAAAATTACGGAGGATTTCTCTTCTACTGCTACTATTTTTCATTTTAGGGGTTTCTGGCCCTCTCTTCCTGACTTACATGCTTGGATATCCAAACATTGGGAGCCCATCATAACTAATACAGTTAAGATTTGCCCTGTGGCAAGGGGTTTCTTTATTGTGAAATTTAAAATTTTTGCAGATAGGAATACTATTTTGTGTAACAGTTGTTTCTCTTAGGAGGAGCGGTTCCCCCTGATGGCCAAACCTTGGTATCAGGGGTTTGATCCTCTTTCTGAATCCTTTAATAAAATTCCCTTATGGGTAAGATTACTGAATCTTCCCCTTCATCTTTGGTTGGATTTAGTTTTGGAGTCTGTGGGGGAGGCCATTGGGGATTTCCAGATGGTTGATTCAGACCCTTATGCTATTTTTAAGATAACGCATGCTTGTATTCTTGTGGAGGTTGATGTTTCTAAGGGTCTCCATGAGAAGATTACTATGGCTTCTTCAAAAGGATCTTGGACCCAGAATCTTGATTATGAGGGTATTCCATTTAGATGCAGGAAATGTCACAAGACTGGCCATCTTGCTGCGCAGTGTTTGTCTGACAAGGTTAGATCGAAGAAATCGCCTTCTTGGTGGTTGGGGGTTTCTGACCATCATTATATGGTACAAAAAGTTTCCAAGGATGGGGTGTGGCTGCTTACTCTCCTCAGACTGATCATACATTGGTTGATTCTATTGATGCTGTCTTTGATGTTATAGATGCTATCTCTGAGGCAACTTTGGTTCAGAATGTTAATGCAACCCCTTTTGTTGCTGCTGTCTCTATCCAGAACAGTGAGGCTATCTCTGGCACTGTTGTCTTATCTCTTGTTGTTGTGGGTTTTGATGCTCATGTTTTGTCTGGGAGGGTTTTGGGGGTTGGCGGTGGTGCTACCTCTGTCCCTTCTGTGATTGCTAATGCTGCCTACCATCTAGTGGGCTCTTCAGGTTTATCTTTGGATTGGCACAAGGTTGCTGAGAAGGTGGAGGATGGATGGACATTAGTTAAAGGAAAAAAAAGGTTAAATTCTCCAAACCTTCATTTGATATGTCTTTACGTTCTCATAACGATGGGCCAAAATGTAAATCTTGATGGTCCTTTATTTGTGTTTAGCTAGGCTGGTTTTTGGCCTTTTTGTTAGGAACTACAGTTGGTTCCTCTAGTTTGTTGGGTGGTGCTCCACAGTTTTTATTTGATCTTTCAATGTTCTATCTTTATATGCTCTTTGTACAAGGTTTCGGGTCCTTTCAAAACCTATTTTTACTTAATCAAAACATCGTTCATATTGGGATCAAAATAATATTTTATATTTTTTAATTAAAAATTAAAAAAATCAAGATTCATCAATAGTGAGATTGAAAATTTTATGATTTTGTATTGAAAAATATTTAGAAATTTTAAATTGGGAATGCATATGAATAAATTAGAATAGGATATAACATGGCTTTTTAACATTTTTTAATTTAAAATCTTTTGAGATTATGTTTTAAATTGTTATTTCATTTTATTGCATTGAGTTTTGTATCGTACTCATAGTGATTTGACGAGATGAATCTAGGATTTGAGGGATAGGTCGTAGGAAAGGAGCGGTTCTCAATGTTTTCTAGGATATACATTGATCCATGGATACAAATTGGTAAAGAGTTAGCTAAGTGAAAGTAAATTTTATTGCATAATAAAATGTATCAAGATGTTAATTTTGTGGCAAAAATAAAGCATGTGCAAAGGCTCAAGGTGAGCACGAAGATCATGTTGCGCTTAAGAGTTGTTGGTTAACATGTTGGTTGGGTAACCTCACCTTGTGAATGTAATGCTTACTCAATCTCCACTTAGCCATTACTTTAGCCTACTATGATGACACTCATTGCCTTCCTCTAAGATGATCATACTTCCTAGGTCATTATATTTTGTATTTGATGTGAGACTTGTTTTTTTCTATGTATGTGTGTGATTAGTTAAGATCTTGGTCATTGTTCAATCTTTGCAAAGTGTCCTCCCTCCAAAGCCACTCTCTACTATTGGTGGATGAAGCTTTGCTTGTGTTGCCAAATCTATTGTTGTTATTCCTTCAAAGGACAAATGTAGACCTCGTGCATGTGCCAAGACATCCCCTATGGTGGTGTGTGGCTAGGATGTGGTGGAAAATGTGGATTTCTGCTAATGATGTGGGTTGGTTCATAGATTTGCAGGTTTCCAGTCTTCTCTTCCAAATCTTCATCGTTTGGTGACAAATTCTTGGAGACTTGTTGTCCTTGGTAACATTGAGCTTTTCCCTTACGTAAAGGGGACTTTTTATTGTTTTGTTTACTTCTTTTGAAGAATGAGATTTGGTACTAAGTATGTTGTGGGTTTGGGGGACTCGCTCTCTCTTGGCCAAATCCTAGGGAATCTCCTTCAACACTCTTATTGAACCACACAATGTGCATCCAGTTTGGGTTTGACTCCCAAATCTTCCCTTTCATTTTGGGTGAACTCTTGCTTTGAGACCATTGACAACTCTATAGACCGTTTTCTAAAGGTGGATGAGACTACGACTGCTGTGGGTCTCTCTACCTTTGCACACATTTTGGTTGACATTGATACCTCCACACCTCTCCTTAGAGTTGTGGTTCTCACATTAGGGGATAAGCTATGGACTCGAGTAGTGGATTACAAGGGCCTCCCATTTTGATGTTGTTGGTGTTTTTTTACTAATCATTTGTTAGCTGATTGTTCTCTCTTGTGGCGTAAAGGTGTTGCCACTTGGTGGAAGGACGCTAATGATGAACATTTGATTGTCTTAGCTTCTGATTGTTCATCTGAGGATGAATCACAGGTTGACAATGACTCTCTTTTAGATGAAGCTCTTGTTGCAAATTTGGGTGATGTTCCTACTACAAACTAGACCTCTTTTGTTCTTGCTCTTGCTAGTGCGATCCCCTATGTTCGTACAAACCCTTATATGTCTACTACTCCTGCTACATTCCAATCTTCAACTGACGCTATACAACTTTCTCAACACTCCGCCCCTTGTGTTGACAATGTTTCAAATAGAGTTTCACGAGCTTTTCCCCCTACTGGTGAGGATCCTAATGATAACATCGTTTAGACAATCGTCCAACGAAATAGGATAAATTATTCTTCAACTTCTCATTCCTCCCCAGATGTGGGTGAGTTGTCTACCCACTGTTGAAGTGAACTACTAGCTTTTTTGCTAGTGTGTTGTTTATCTTTGTAATTGTTAGCACCTTTAGTGTTAGTGTGTTGTTGATCTTTCTTGACACTTTTGGACTGTAGTTGTTTAAGGGTCAACACCCTTATTTTGCTATTGATTTTAATCAAAATTAATATTCAAAACATCTTGCACAACAATGAACTATTAAATCTGACTTTTAATTAATTATTTTGATGAATCACATACTATCTCACCCCAACAAAATTTCGTATTCTTCTAATAGATCACACGCTATCTCACTCCACAAAATTTTGTTTTGATACATGAAGCAAGTGCAAAAATAAATAAAAGCTATTTTCTAGATAGTTGAGGCATTCAGACCATAATCTTCTAACTTGTGGTTTTTTCTAGTATGGAAACCATTATAATTATAATTATAATATTAATATTAGATTGGATGAACATTTACAGAAGTTCCAAGGGTTTGGAAATAACAATTATAATATTAGATTAGATGAATATTTACAGAAGTTGCAGAGGGTTAGAAATGTAACCCTAGGATTTATGCAAAATAGGAGCAATCTACCATACAAAACCAGCAGAAGCACTAAGCTAAACCGCATAAATTGCGGAAAATATACAGCAGTACTAAATCACGCAGAGAAGAAACCCTCCTCAATGGCCGCATGGAAGACATTCTTCGGCTCTCTAAGCTTGCCAAAGAGCGTTCTTCCAAGTTTATTAGACATCCGAGATCCTTCCGAAACAAAATCCTGCCAAGAAATTGACTCATCTTTTGGATTGCGAAGAATGAGTTGCGCAGAAACAGTTGCAGGCGTATCATTCCTCTGCTGCTCATTACCTCTCTCTGCCATCGCCACTTCCGTCAAATTCCGTAAAAAAATCACGAATTGCTTTGAAATGCTTTGCAATCTTTGCAATCTTTAGCTGTGAGTGACGGAAGAAGGGGTTTGGGTGTTTTATAAGCGGGAAAGAACTGAGAGAAACCATGAGCTTCTATTTTCAATGCAGGCGCGGCGTATTTTTGATATTCTGGTTTTGGGGCTGTCAATCTCAAATAAAATCAAATGGTGGGTGTCCCATTGTATCTCCATTCCTCGGCGCAAAAAAACCAATGGGCTGTATTATAACATTGATTATTATATTGTCCATGAGAACTATAATGTTCTAGAGGAAAAATAGGTACCTTCTAATGTTTAACTTTCAACTTAATTTTTTTTTTTTTAATGAATAGTAGTCAAATTCATTAATTTAATTTATAGTATACTATTTAAAAAGAGAGAGGATATGATATGAGAGTGAGACACTTTTAGGATCAAAAATTTGTATATAATGATATGTTTCCTAAATTTGATGTAAAATTATAGCAATTAGCTAACAAAATATTATAGTTCTATTCATAAATTTATACAATGTTCGTATGTTTCGAGTGAGATATTATTTTTCAGATAATAATAATTTTATATCTCATTATTATTAAAAAAGTGATCAATAATCTTTTAATCATTAAATTTTATTATCTTTAATAATAGCCTCATTGATCATGTAATAGCTTTGTAATTAATAATCACGACAATTTTTTTTTTTTTTTTGCAATTTAATTTTGACAAATTTAACATCACTGTGGGACTCCATATATTAATTTGTTGTACTCATTGGAACAAAATAGCTTTCAACGATGACAAAATATGACATTGGCTCTATAGATGCACTCAAATTTTTTTACGATTGACTTGCCATAATTAGCTCACCACCCTCAATGATGCTTTAGGGAAGTAATCCTTAGATACCTACAACATGAAGCACATACAAATAGTCAAAATGTCAATCCCATCTACAAAGTTGTATGCTACTAAAAATTTGAAAAATCTCCAATAGTCCAATTCTCCATGGAGGAAATGAGATAAAGGACTATCGCATCCTGAAGAGGAATTGCTTTGTTGGGGCCTATCTAGGCCCATAAACTTTGCTTCTTTATCCGTACTCTTAGATGCGATCATATAAGGCGACCCACTTGGAATGCCTCTAAGCACCACGTGTATCCCTTGAGATTTGAATTTTAGCTATGTTGTCCTTGATTTTTGACATGCAAAAATAAGAGATAAACCACCAAATTTTGACATTTTAAGGCACTAGACATTCTTTTCTAGGCATATTTCTATCTCCAATGTTTTCATCGACATGACAAAGGTCCAAGTGGTCTCCGTTTCGTCAAGTTCCCTTGTCTAAAAGTTAGCTTTTTCTTCAATTTCAGGTTTCAGAAGTTGCATTGCAAGTCTTTCTTCAATGTTGGATCTCTGGCCTATAATTACAAGTGTTTCTAACTGCAAGTAAACTCACACTTGCAATGTTGGTTTCAAATCCAACATTACAAGTGACTTATCTTCTTCACTTGCAAAAAATGGAATCTTGACTCGCCATTACAAGTAACTGACATTACAAGCAAAATTCCAAGTCCATATTGTTTGCATTTGCATTACATCTCTAAATATCTAAATTTGGTTAAGTTTCTTTTACTTTTTGTCATACCATTAAGTGAATTTTGGATCTTAAGGTCCCAGTACAAGTGTGAAATAATTAGCTGACAAGATTTTAATTGTGGGCTTTCCCTTGTACTTTTATGCTAGAAAACTTGTCTCACATTATAAAACTACCCAAAAAACCCACAAAACAAGTTTTCCCAAACCACCAAACCTCTCTCTCTCTCTCTCTCTCTCTCTCTCTCTCTCTCTCTCTCTCTCTCTCTATATATATATATATATATATATATATATATATATATATAAGAAAAAGAATGCGAAAAAGTAATATTTTATCATTATCAAGTCTTAGAATACCTTTTAATATTATATTCTTTTATTAGGATATTCTATTTTTTATGTTTCAAAAAGAGAAAAAAAAAGAATATTAAAACGAAAAATTAGATTCTTCTTCCTTTTAAAAGATTATTTTTTTATTAATTTAAAAACTTATTTTATTATTTATGTATTCTTATAAAATTATTAATAATAATAAAATATATTAGATTTATTTTTAAATCAATATTTTAATTATTATAGAATAAAATTATATATTTATTAAAATCTATCTCTTTAAAGGTAGACGAGACATACTTTATGACAATGATCCCGTGATACATAGTGCATTATAAAAATCTAGCACTCGATCCTACAATTATCTCCTTGTATATCTGGTTGTCATTAAATTGCTTGCAACCTTATTAAATTATATAGATTAATATTATATTATAAAATTAATTATGCAATATAAATATATTAAAATTCTACGTATAATTTCCTATCGGCTTATCCTTGGACCTCCTCTAGATACAAGTGCTAGTAATTACTTGTTATTGGATTTTTGGAGTCTGATTACAAGTAATGACTTAAGTTGTAAAACTTGATTTTAGAGCAATTCTTTATATTTCTGGTTTCAAACCTGATGATGCAAGAGGAGCCTTACTTACTTGTAAAAGCTTTTAACCCCATTTTTAATGGTAGAGGCTAAGCTCCCTGTAAAAAATGTACAAAAGACCAAAAAAACTTATTGTTTTGAAAAAATGAAGCGATTTTTTTTGCAATTTTTTTTTGTTTTCCACCACAAAATATACAAATCATGAAGAATAGATGCTGGCAATTTCATAAAAATTTGCTCTATTTTTGGATTTTTCAAATTTAGTCAATAGTACATTTTGTAGGGAGCTTACCCGCTTCCATTTTTTATGACTTCCATTTTGCTTTTTGAAACCCATTAACTTGAAGATTATGTTCTTTTTGGGAATTGACTTGTTATATGAGCTTTATAACTCGATAGTTAAGCTTTAAAACAAAAGCAACTGGTATCATGCTTCTTCAAAACCCTAAAAGCATTGTGATAGTGCTCTTTGAAACCCTATTTCCATGGGTTCGCATTTTATGAAAATGATTTGTTAACAAACTACAACTCTATGAACTCAATTTTCTTCTTCTTTGAGCTCAAATCTCTTATTCTGGTTCTCATTTTTGCGTTTGGGAGCATCAACCTATGTTTAGGGACATTTTTCTTTGCTTACAGTATTTGTTTTGCAATCGATTTACTTCTCTTTCTAAAAGTGGATCTCACACACAAAGAGGTATGAGATGACAACTATCACCATCTAAAGTGGAATTTCTCCTAACCACGTGTTAAAATGAAATGCAAACTCCTAGGTGTTTCAATGACAACTAATATGCAAATGCATTATCCTAAGTAAACTTAAGTAAAGTGTAATTAGTAAATACTTAATGACACCAACAATTTCAAACCCAACATTACAAATGATTTATCTTCTTCACTTGTCAAAAATGGAATATTGACTCGCCATTACAAGTAACCAACATTACAAGCAAAATTCCAAGTCCATATTACTTGCATCTGCATTACATCTCTAAATATCTAAATTTGGTTAAGTTGCTTTTACTTTTTGACATACCATTAAGTGAATTTTGGATCTGAAAGTCCTAGTACAAGCTTGAAATAATTAGCCAATGAGCTTTTAATTGTGGGCTTGCCCTTGTACTTTTATGCCAGAAAACTTATCTCACATTATAAAACTACCCAAAAAACCACAAAACAAGTTTTCCCAAACCACTAAACATCTTCAAGGAAATTGACAAACCTCTTTACAACAAAACTATCCATTGATCTACTTTATTTGTGCTTTATTTTTAGTCTGATTTAGTCATTAGACTTTAAAAACTCATACATCTATTTTATGAATAAGAAAAAGAATGCAAAAAATCTATATTTTATCATTATCAAGTCTTAGAATACCTTTTAATATTATCTTCTTTTATTAGGATATTCTATTTTTTATGTTTTGAAAAGTGAAAAGGAAAAATAGTAAAAAGAAAAAATTATATTCTTCTTCCTTTTAAAAGATCTTTTTTTTTAATTTTAAAATTTATTTTATTATTTATGTATTTTTATAAAATTATAAATAATAATAAAATATATTAGACTTATTTTTTTAATTATTGTAGAATAAAATTATATATTTATGACAAAGATCCCCTGATACATAGCACTTGATCCTGCAATTATCTCCTTGTATATCCTGCAACCTTATCAAATTATATAGATTTATATTACATTATACAATTAATTATGCAATATAAATATATTAAAATTCTACAATTTTCGAATTTGTGGAACCTGATTACAAGATGATGCAAGAGGAGCCTTACTTACTTGTAAAAGCCTTTTTAATCCCCATTTTTAATCGGAGAGGCTAAGCTCCCCACAAAAATGCATAAAAGACAAAAAAAATTGTGAATGTAATTTTTTCATATCTGCAATTTTTTTTGTTGTTTTCCACCACAAAATCATGAAAAACAGATGCTGAAATTTTTCCAAAAATCTGTTATGTTTTCAGATTTTTTAAATTTGATATTATGTTTTTTTTGGAATTGACTTGTTATATGGGCTTTACAACTCGATAGTTAAGCTTTAAAACAAAAGCAACTGGTATCATGCTTCTTCAAAACCCTAAGCCTAGTGATAGTGCTCTTCGAAACCCTATTTTCATGGGTTCGCATTCTATGCAAACGATTTGTTTACAAACTGCAACTCTATAAACTCGGTTTTGTTCTTCTTCGAGCTCAAATTTCTTTTTCTGGTTCTCGTTTTTGCGTTTGGGAGTATCAACCTATGTTTAGGGGCATTTTTCTTTGCTTACAGTGTTTGTTTTGCAATCGATTTGCTTCTCTTTCTAACTGTCTTAGAGCTTTTTGCGGATCTTCCTGCAAACGTTTTGCTTTTCCTTTATCATTTCAAACTCATGTGTAAGCATCGTGATAGTTTTGTTTTCAAATTTGAGCGATTTCTTTACAAGCTTTGGGCGTCTTATGGTCCATATATGGTCATTTTTCTTTCCATTATTATTCTGTGCGGGCTTTCTATGTTTCATGAGTAGTTTTTGTGAAGATCTGAGATCGTTTTTTGTGATCTTGTGTTCACTTTGGTGTTTGAAAGAATTTTTGCGTGATTTTCTAAACTCGCGTGCCTTAATTTGTACGATTTTTACAGACCCTGATGCGTTTTAAAGAGATTATTTAATGATAGAGGGCATTTCCAGTTTTGTAAGTCATTTTACAAGTTTTCTTTGGCAATTTTCTTGTATACACATTACTTGCAATCAATAATACAAGACCCGATGATAGCTCTTTTCATAGGTTTTAGTCAGTTCTCTGAGCTCCAATATAGTAAGACAACTTGAGATTTCTGGATACGAGAACACAGAAGGTTGCAAAATAAGAGAAGACATTGAGCTTCTAAAGGAAAAGGATTGCAAATGCTTCATATAGGGTGCTCTCTTTTATTGAGGGACACAATTATTTTGAAAAGACTAGTGTGATCATTAATTAACACTCTCTATGAAGGAAATTCAGAATCCTTAGAGCATAATCATAAGTCTAAATTAGCTACAGGATACATGAAGTTAAGAAGAATCTGATCCAGAATCATATAAATGAAAGTCATGACAGTGGATAGATCACATGTCCTGACAGTGGTTTGAAGGCAAAGGGTCAGAACAATGAAGAATGGTGACTACAAGATCATAGCACTGTTTTGAATGAATGCACACAAAGGGACAATAAAACATATGCAGTTATGTTTCTATAACAGTGAGTACCTTCAGAAGATGGACAATATAAGTTTACTGTCATAGAATGCTTTTAAGACTGAGATATCAATGGTCTATGAGGATGTTCTCATATTTTGGGCTTCCTACCTCATTGTAGAGAGCACTTCCCCTGAATAATCAGTTATTACCATAGCCTTGCAAAGAAATGAGGTTGGAATTCATCCACAAGGACACAAAGACCGTCAAGAGTGCAAGTTCTTGTTTCAGGACAAGATGTCTTTGTCGGGCCTAAAGATTTCCAATATCTACCATTTTGTAGCAGTACAAAGATCACACAAAGGATGATGTAATATAGTTGTATCTCCAAACACTTGGATTAGTTTCAATTATGCACTTGTAATTTCATTTTCACAAATTATATGTAAAGCGACAAATTGTAATTGCATGTGATAAGATTACATATAAAGTTGTAAGTTGTAATTATATGTAATCACATTGCAAGTCAAAATACAATACGACTTGTAATGTTGAATAAGTCAACTATAGTTAGTTAGTTGTAGAATAAGTCTTAATTAGTTGGACTTCTCCCAATTTTTGCTCTCTGCACTTTACC
Source organism: Chamaecyparis obtusa (assembly GCA_027943335.1). NCBI lineage: Eukaryota > Viridiplantae > Streptophyta > Pinopsida > Cupressales > Cupressaceae > Chamaecyparis > Chamaecyparis obtusa. The sequence goes on from BSBK01000963.1 coordinate 606,763, forward strand.
TATATATAAGAGGATGCTTTATGTTATATTTTTTTTGACAATGCAACAAAATTCTACTCATTTGTGTGCACACTCTAAAACTTTGTGTTTAGATATAAATGAAATTACAATCAATAAAAGAGGTAGGTTGCTTTCAAATTTTGGACTGATTCAAGTTGTCACATGACAACATTTTTTGGAGTTGGTTGTGAATGTTGTTCTTTTGTTTAAAAGAGATTTAAATTCAATCTCGCAAACTTTGAGTTGCTTATCATGTTTGAAGCTAGTGTAGAATGCTCAAGCAAGGAGGTAATTTGCAAACTGTGTTACCTTTATTTTTTGCGTTTGTGCATGTAAAGTGAAGTATACGTTGGAGACTCTGAACTACACATGTTTCATCCTTGTTCGTGAAGTCACTCAAGGAGTCGTGGAAAGAATTTGAGCTTCCATGAGCTTCTTGTTATTAATTTTGTCAAATTGTATTTGAAGGTTTGGTGTAAGAAAGAATCGTGTATTTTGAAATAAGAGTACAACGAAGGAAGAACACCTATTCTGAAATATGGTGAATGTAATGCCCATTAATTAGCTTAGTGTTCATAATCTTAGGTTCTAGTTAGTATTAATTATTTTCAGTAACAGTAGAAATGAGGAGCCTTCCCTTATAATTAGGAGAGATTATGGCTGGAACCACCGTTTTGCAATCGATCCCAAAACTATTGGTTGCAAAATATCCACTCAACAAGCTCCATGACTAATAAATCTATGAAAATTCTCCAAAGGAATGTAAGCATTGTATTTCTAGGACCATGTGTGCTTCTCCTAGTCATAAAACATAGAAATAACCACATCTTATAATTACCAAAGAATATTTGAGTTGTTGAATTCCCTTGGTTTGTAGAATATAAATCTATCAATGACTATGACATTGTTGAATTTGATGAACAATCGAGCCTTCAATACATTCGAATGTTGGAAATTAAAAGAAAAAACTTAAATGAAAAAGGACAAGAAGACAAACTTATATAACCTTGGGTGATCAAAATCAGATGTTAATAGTTCGAAGGAATCTAAATCTATCAAATAGAAATTCTAAATGTACCAAAATATATTATACAATGATACATGCATATAGACATATATGTTTTTTTTTCTCTTAAATTATACAAAGATATATGTGTATAGACCTATATAGACATATGTGTTGATATAAGTGATTACACAATGTGAAAATTCATTTATATTTTTCTTCTATTTACCTGTTGGCTTATCCCTTGCACCTCCTATAATTAAAAGTGCTAATTGTTTGTTTGTTAATTAGAAATGGAAATGAAAATAAAGATTCATCCTTTTCATAGTTAATAGAAGCCCTATGAGTTTGGATCTATAGATCGCTTAAAAACTACCATAACATAGATTAATAGGTTAAAAGGTTCACAATAACTATTTTAAAAAGCCACATCTGAAATGATCTCCACACAAAAAAGAGCAAGAAAATTTAGTTTTATTGGCGGTTCCTTCGTGCTTAAGCGCTTACAAAATTTTCGATCACGGACTGTAACAGAAAAATAAAATTGATCTCGCTGCAACAATTTGATGCCATTGAATGCACAGGTGTTAAGTGCCCTCAGATTTGACCTTCTCGATGAGATCGGCTGCATCTTGAACTGTAGCAATGTTCTCTGCTCCTCCCTCGCCAATCGATATCTCGAACTTTTCCTCCAACGCCATCATTATCTCCACCTGCACAACAAATAAGCGATCCACTTTTTATACCACTGCAACACAATACACTGAACAATATCAAAGCTATGTTCTACATAATACACAACAATTTTAAAGCTAGGTTTTACACATACACAATAATTTTAAACCGAGGCTTTACACAATACGCAGAACAATTTTAAAGCTAGTTTTTACGTAATACAGAACAATTTTAAAGCTAGGTTTAACATGATACACATAACAATTTTAAAGCTAGGTTTTACACAGTACAAGCACAATTTAAAAGCTAGATTTTCCACAATACACACCAGTTTTAAAGCGAGATTTTACACAATACACACAACAATTTTAAAGCTAGGTATTACACAATACACAGAACAATTTTAAAGCTAGGTTTTATAATTATTTACGGTATCTAGCGAATCGGCTCCCAGATCGGTGAATTTAATCGCCGGCTGAACGGTTTCCACCTCAATCGACAGCTGCTTTGCAATTACATCCTGCACTGTTGCCAGTGTTTCCGGCAAAGTCTGCATAAATGTCATTAACAATGTCAAATCAAGAAATTTCCTTTATTTACGATCGCTAAATTTGGGGAAAATTTAATCTTACGGTGACGGCAAAGATTGTGAATGCAGGAGAGCCAAAGGAACGGGTTTTCCATGTACTGTTTGCCGTAACTTGGCGTTTAAGGCAGATTCGTAGTCCATTCAACTGAGAAACTCTCTGCAATGGATAAATGTACATCAAAATTCAGTTAATTTAGTAAATTTTCATAAACGAACCGAATTCGAACCCTGCAACTCGTCATATGTCAAACATTTTACTTACAGATGATGATTGTAGCGAAATATGTTGAGATTGGTAGGAAGCCGCCAGGCCGATCCTTTTTGATGAAATTGGCTGAATGAGTGATGAGGTTGGGGTGGAAATTGCTACTGCTGCTGCCATTGCTACTGTAAAACACCAAGAAGGCATACTTCTCCCTTTTAGTTTCTTGCCTGAGATTGCAGGGAGTAGCAAAAGGCATGTGACGAATTTAAGGGTTTGAGAGTTAAAATTCTAGCGGAATTGACGAAGTGCAGTGTCTCGATCTGACCGACGCAGATTTTCTGGAGTGCTTGCTGGCATATTGAGCCCTCCGTCCCGGCTTTTATAACTTCGTATTTCATTTTAGCTGTTACAGCTTGGGTTTGGACTTCGTTTTCCAGAAATAAATAGAGAAAATTGTAATTCCAATCTATCTAATGGAGAACTAGTTTGTGTTCAAATTAGAATTTTAGATCGATGGAAATTATTTTGATAAAAACGATATATGAATGGATTTTTATTATATTAACGACGAATGGTGTTATATTTTAAAGTTAATAAATGGATTTTAATAAATATAAGATAGTTGTGATGTCGCTATGAGGGTTTAATTAGACAGTTTTTGAGTCAAATTTATTGATTTATGTTTCACGAGTAGTGGTTCACAAGAATCCATCTCTTATAAGAATGAATATAATACTTTGGAACTCATTGCATCTAGGTGATGCTCACAAAGGTGAAGCATCGGCTCGAGGTCAACCATTCTAATACTACTCCAGCTCAAGTACGCTTAACCACAAAGTTTTCTCCAAGGTTAAGCCCACTTTGCTTGCAACTCCATTTGCTAAAGCGTAGTGGGCTTTACCTTGGAGAAAACTTTGTGGTTAAGTGAGCTTGAGCCGGAGTAGTATTGGGATGGGTCCCGACAAGTTTTAGTGCTTCACCTATGTGAGCATCACCTAAATGCAATGAGTGCCAAAGTGTTCCATTTATTCTCATGAGATATGTGTTCTTGTGAACCACTACTCACGAAACATGGGTCAATAAGTTTGACTAAAAAACTACACAGTTTAATCCTGATAGTAACATCACAAGTTGACTTGCTATGAAACTATCTCCTACTTATCAAATATAAGATATATAATTCTTAAATTTAACAATTTATAATTTGATATAAATAATTTTATTATATAGTTTAATATTTGTCAAAAAAATAACCATTATTTTTCATTTGCATATTTTACATTTTGTTTACACAAATGTTGGATAGTAATAAAGTGAATAGGTACACTTGTGAAGTTCATGAACATAGGTGATAAGCTAAAGGGAAATTAATAATCAAGGAAAATGATTCAATGCTTGAAAATGAGAGTAAGCTGAATAATTGTACTTTCTAAAGGAGAAGTATAATATGACATTTCATTGTGGCATAGCTTTCTTTGGAGGACTTATATGCATGGTTTGGGAAGGATTAGGAATCATATATGATAAATATGAAATTAACAATAATTCTCGAGGCCTATGTATTTTTTTTAGGAGGGCATACAATTTTGAAAGTTGAAACACAAAAACTAATAGGACCAAACAATGACATAAAAATTACCTCATACATATTCTATTAGACTTGGTAAAAAAATTACAACATAATAATAAGATTTAAACCAAACTACATGTAAAATATAAAAAAAATATCTATGATTATCTTGAAATCATTTTCCATATTTAATTGTAAGAAAATCTTCAACATTGTCGTGTTTCTTATATGAGACAATTTACCACACTAAAGACATGTCCAAAGATAATGTTTAAATGATTGCTCATTCACACCACCATTGAAACAAATTTTGATGAATGATATACATATGATTTAAAAAACAAAACAAAAAACTAACAACTAACACCTAGGATTTTTTTTTGTAAATCTTCAACATTGTTAGTCGATGTCTTAGATTTCTAGATCTAGTATTAGAATGGGGTTCTTAGACTATCAACTATATGTATTTGCAAAAATCTTCTTTCTCTCTCTACCTAGCCCTAAGTCTTGGATTTATGTTTTCATCTTGCATTTTCCCAATCCAATTGCATAGTCTTCTTCCATAATAGGAAAGGGTCATTGCATCAACTTAGCGCTTGAGCCTCCTTGAGCCTAATGGATCATCTTTCTTCCAATGTAAGAGGAGATAGGCCTAAGATTCCTAGTTTATCCACACATCCTAGTGAACCCTATTTTCACCTTCATTACATTTTGATAAACTCGACTCATTACATTTCTATTCTAATTTGGATGTCTAGATCTGATTTGTATGTTAATCAATATTTACATCACATCATTGCTTCATTTTATGCATTTAGATATCTAGGTTCACCTTCATTACATTTTGGCGAACCCCACTCTTCTTACATACTTTTGATTTTTAGTCTTAAATTTGATTTTTGCATGACATTATCAAATTTATATGCATTCATATACTTGCATAGGTAAAAAAAGAAGACATATAAATTGCATATTGTTATCTCTTATTTCATACATATTAGATATATAGTTCATTCTTGCATTGCAATTGCATGTTTCAAAATAAATAAATAATGTCATTTCATCCATTATTATGTGTGCTTCATATGATTAGCTTATTTCTTTGCAAGTTTCATTTTTCTTATATTCTAGAATAACGTTGGATTTCTTTGTACAAGATTTTATTACCTTTGTTGAACCATTTGTACCTCTAACTTTGGTTCTGATATGCTAGAGGATACTTTAGTACAAGATGACGATCTTAGGCTACAAGGATTTAAGATATATGACAATCCTCTTTATGAACTTCCCAATAATTCTTCTCCCAAGGTTTCTCTCTCTCCATGTGAACATATTGATGCAAGAAGACATTTTCAACACTTCTCTCAATGCCCTTCCTATTTGGGAGGAATCATCAAAGAATGACGTTGATTATTATCTTAATATGTACCTCCCCCATGAGAGTACCTTGGAACAAGAGGATGATATTGTGGAAGAAGTTGATATGATTGACAATTCCTTTAATGACACTTCGCCTTATATTGATTTCAATAACCTTCTCTCTAGAGATGAGGTATTAGTGAGTGATTTACATCCCTCTCCTAAAGTATTCCTTATTCGTGAACATACTTTGGAAGGAGATGATGATATCCTCAATGCCCCTTCTACAAATGAAACCTTGGAAATTAAATAATTATAGTAAATTCCATTCATACTTTGGGGGATAATTTAGCTCTAAAGTAGTTGTCCACCTTCGTCAAGATACCCCTTAGCCTAAAAACAAACTAGTTATTATTTTAAAAGGTTTTATACAACCTAATAATCATATAGTAGCACACACATATATAACAAAATGTCCTTCTACCTCATTCTTCACAATAAGTTGGTAAGGCATATGATCTTGTTGGGAAAATTTATTATACATTAGCCAAGATCTCCCTTTGGGAGTTAACTAAAACTTCACCTCCATACCATGTGATGATCCAAGAAGCTTTGAAAAATGTTGTTTCATCCCTTCAAGTACTAAGTCACATGAAGCAACAACTATTCTTAAACGAAAGCAAAACCCCTTTCCACAACGCTTTTCCCTTTTTTCTATGCAGGTGACAAGTGACACAACTATAGAAAAGGCTATAGGCAGATCTGAATGAAAGTTATAGATGAAAAAAGTTTCATCAAAATTTGCTAGGACTAAGGTGCCTCCTAGGGTATTAGGAAAGTTTGGTCATCTTGTACCCTCCAGGTCAGTCCATTCATATCATTTTAGACTAAAATTTAAGTCACAAGTTAGTTCTTATTTTGGATTTCCATATTTGGTTTCAGAATTGGGTTCTCAAACTGTTGATTGTCTTTGTTTGTAGAAAGCTTCTTTCTCTCTCTACCTAGCCATAGATCTTTCATTTCTATTTCCATATTACATTTTCTCATTCCAATTGCATATTCATCTTCCACAATAGAAAAGGATCATTGCACCCACTTAGCACTTGAGCCTCCTTGAGCCTAGTGGATCATCTTCCTTCCAATGTGAGAGGAGATAGGCTTAAACTTCCTAGTTTTCCCACACATTCTAGTGAACTCTATTTTCACCTTCACGAGACTTGGGAATGTTGTTTTAGCTTTCTATATAGACTATTGAGAGTAAAAATGCTAATGTGAAAAGTAAATACATGGCTACTTCAGTAGGTAAAGAGATGGTATTCTCTTGAGTGGATGATCATGGTTTCTAGATAGTTAAGGATGCTCTTTTTGTTAAATCTAATTTCCATACAAAAAATATTATGTTATAGCACCACATACTATGTCCACATAGAAGAGAAGGTGCTATAGGCCTTGAAAAATAAAAAAAAGTGTTGAAGGTTTTATAGATTTTAGTCTTGAATTTGATATTTATGAGCATTATATTTTAAAATAACAAAAATGTGTTTATTTTTACTTGAGTTCTCATAAATCTTGAGGTAGAATATATTTTATTCATTCTTATGTACTTGGTCATGTGTTGGGGTTCCTCCGAAATTAAAGTTTACATATTATGTTTTATTTATTAATGACTATGGAAATAAGAGATAAAGAGTAGATCTAAAGTTTTTAGCCAATTAAAAAATTTAAAGCAATGGTTAAGTTGCAAACTAGAAATAAAAATAAATATTTGAGCATTGAAAATGGCTATGTATTTTACTCTAATTATTTTGATAGATCACAAAAAGATTGAGACATTCATCTAGACAAAAAGGAAAATTTGTGTTTTCCACAACAAATGGAGTTATAGAAAGAATGAACAAGACAAGTTCACTTGACGACTAAATGTTTATTGTGGTACTTTTGTATAGTATCCAAGTAAATGATAATTCACTAGGATTTAATCATTTATTTTCAAGTTAACGTTTATTGATTTAAATTTTATGATTATTTATTTATAACAATTGATCTTTGATGAATATGAACGTTCTTTCCTTTAGGTGATGCTCAGAAGGGTGAAGCAACAATATTTTTTTGACAACTTGCCATTTGTGGTCTACTTACTGTCAGAAAGAGACATCTGATAATGCATGGTATGTTTTCATTGATGAAAACTACACACATTTATGTATGCCACCTTACAGGATTTTGGTCTAGCCATTGATTAGTTGATGAAAATATACTAAGTGTGAAGAATAGAGAAGGATAAAGGTAGATACTTTGGATCGGTACAGACAAGTGTTAGAGAGTTATGATCTGCAAAGTTGGATTTAGCTAATAAACATAATGGATTATCTAATCCGATGATCACAAGACTTCATGATGTAGTATGGTTGAGTTTTGATACTCTGAGAAAGTGCAATCATAGGTTGAGCCATCACTTGGAATGATAGAAGTGTTGGCAAAAGACACAAGTGAATCTATTGATATATTTGATAAACAAGTTCAAGAGCCTATTGATTTGGACAATATGGATATAGATGAGCTAATGAAAATATCTATAATTGTACATACAAAGGCTAAGGAAAGAGCTCTGAAGAATAGTGAGAAGGAAGGAAGATTGGTGTCTAGGGCAACAAATGTTCTAAAGAATATTGTGCATGTTAAGTCTGAGACTGGTGATTCTTCTGCAGATCAACTAGATAAACTACTTGACTCTTTTGATGTACATTTTGATACTTTGGAGAAGTCATCTCTTATGAAGGTACATACTAAATTCATGCAGTACTGATATAATCAACTATGTTCTCTTATTACTAAGGACCGGTCATCATTTGATGTTGCAATCACTCAACTAAAGGAGGCTATATCAATTGGAAGAAAGATATATAGGTTGTGTGTAAATTTTTTTATACAAGTTCCTGATATTGACAAACTTATTAAGGAAGGAGAAAATCAGCTTGTAGAGTTATCATAGAACTTTGATCCAATCAAAGGGTATGCATTGGGACATGCATCTAAGGCTCTTAAAGTCAAAGATAAGTTCAAGTCACTTGAATTTGAGAGACTTAGAATGAAAGGTAGATTCATAGATTTAGAGAACCTGATTGTTCCAAAGGTTGATTTGATGTAGAGAGCTTTGTTAGAGGTAGATAAGGCCTATGAGCAATTTAGTCCACCGAACCAGATTAAGGATGAGAAGTCGATATATGCTATATGTGGAAAAATTCAGATTGTGGAAAGTATTTGAAAGAATTGGGATGTATATTTGATAGCTCTTAGGAGAAACTTTTCAAATGTATTCAAGTTTTTGTAGGTATGTTATCATATTATGTGTATATGCAGACAATATAGGAGTTTTGGTAGATAAATTTTTCTTTTTGGACCGCTCCTTTTCCATTGATGTCAAAGGGGGAGAGATTCAATAAAAAATATACAGGAGAAAGATGTATACTGTAGGGGGAGTATAATTTTTAGTGAATATTTTGGCACTTGGCATTTTGACTGGACACTTAGTCATTTTTCACTAAGTGTTGTCATCAATGCCAAAGAGGGAGATTGTTGGAAAGAGACATCTAATAATGCATGGTATGTTGTCATTGATGGAAATTACACATATTTCTCTTTGCCACCTTACAGGATTTTGGTCTACTGATTGATTAGTTGATGAAAATTGACTAAGTGTGAAGAACGTAGCAAGATACATGTAGATACGTTGGATCAGTATGGACAAGTGTTAGATAGTTATGATCTGTGAAGCTAGATTTAGCTAATAAACATAATGTATTATCTAATCTGACAATCACATGACTTTTCAATGCAATATGAATGAGTTTTGATACTCTGAGTATTGGGCAGACATATAACTATCTTATGCTAAGCTAGTAGTACATTGGATTGATCAATGATCCTATTAGATTGATGATCTAATTGATTTGATGGTTATGATTGATAGCGATGACTATGGAGGATATTCTATTCACATAGAAAGTTATTATGAGATGATTTAGTCGAGGTATAATGGAATCTTCTACACATTTCATTATATGCTTACTGGGTCGACTAAGTTATGTTTTTGGAGGATATAAAAGATCATGTTTTTGGATGCGATGACATATAGTATGAATGATATTTTGTGATGTGATGCAAAGATTGATAGATCAAAAAATTAGTTAGTGATATTCTTCATAGCTTCATCATAAATTTATTGGCATAGTTGATGCTATTCGTTGGTTTGATTTTGGGACTATAAAGTCCTATTTGAATTTTGTAATTTGTAATAAAGATTGATCAGTGAACTTGACTGAGGGTCAAATCATTATTTTGTATTGAGTTGTAAGCTCTAGGTTGTAAGCCTGAGTTCATGTACATTCTCCTTCTTATGTACTTATACCTATAATAGGGTACTTATTAAGTAGAAGTAGAAGTAGAAGTAGAAGGTACTACAATAGTGAGATATTTAGTGGGTACCATCCCCACCAAGTTTTTTCCCTTAATGGGGTTTTCCTCGAAAATAAATCATGGTGTTATGATGTTATGTGTGATCATCCTATTTTGTTTTCTTTCATTTATTTGTTGTTTCAAGATTTGGTATTGGATTAAGCAAATTAAGAATACTATTGCACCGATTCACCCCCCTCTCAGTGCTCCCTAATCTTAACACTTATCACTTATTGCATGTTGATGATGTTCACAAGAGAGAAGCATCCAAAATCCCTAGAAATTTACCCATCTTAGCTCTAGTCTAGCCTAAAAATACTTAACCATAAAAAAATTCACCACAATCAAATCCCACTTAACTTGCTACTCCTTAATAAATAAATTAAAGAGATCTATAATTAGTATTTCATAAGGAAACTTACTAAAGGTTTAAACTATGGAGCTCTACATTGAATGTTTCATAAGATACATGTTTAAGCTTTTGAAAAAGGATTAGCAAGCTAAGTAGATTTTATTGTATAATAAAAATATATATTTTAGTACACCTGAGCTAATTAAGTACATATATGGGTGGTTGTCAAAGTAGTTTTGATGTCAAACACCCTATAAACATCACATAAATGCAATGAGTTATAAGTTAACTATTCATGGTCACAAGAGATGGTTTTTTATGCACTACTACTCATTATATATCAGATGATAAAGATTCACTCTAAAATATGTAATTTAATCTTAATAAATGGTCACATGATTTGGAAGTCTATGGAAACTTCACATATAATATGTAATGGTGAAAAGTGCGTAGCCTACAATTTTGGCCCTTTTTTTTGCAATAATTAACATGGGTGTCCTAAGAAATTATCTTAACTCATGAATGTGACTAATTTGTCTCCCCTTTAACCCAATTTTTTACTCAACTACTAGAAACAAAGTTAAAATGACATTTCAAACATTTTATGATTTCTTAGGTTAGATGTTTCTTTCTCTAGTTTACTTTTACACATATGATTTTGACCCATTCACTTCAAATTTTTTGGATCTAACCCCATATGATTTAAATTCAAGAATAATTATAGGCACACACCAATCTCTTTGCAACTAGTCATTGTGTGCCAACTCTCATACCAAAGTTTCATTTTTTAATGTTAAGTATAATAGGGCATCACTTATTAGTCATTTGGAGATCATCTAGAGCTAGCATCAACCATTGCTACATCATCATCACTCTAAAATCACTTACAAACCCCATAACCACACTTGTATTTGTTGTTATATCATATAATTTCAACTACTTTAATTGTATTGCAACAATAGGATTGAGTAACATTAACATGGTGTCAAGCGGGAGAGCTTTGAGTGGGAGAGGGAGTGGACTGTGCGTTAGGGGGTCTAGGGTTAGCGGTGGAATCGGAGAAGGAGAGGCTACAGAGGGAGGGGAAGGTGGCATCGATGAAGATGGGGAGAAAGAAGATTCTCCTACTAGCCCCAATGTTGTTGAGCAACTTTTGCTTTTGCAATAGGTGTGTCTTCTACCCTTGTGGCAGGTGTGTTTGAGAGGCCCTTTTCTTGAGCATTGCTTGTTTTTCCTCAGCCTCAGAGGCTGGAGTGTTTGGATTTTTGGGAGAGATGAAGAAGAGATTGGTACCAAGGATGCCCCCAATGTTGCTGATGTTGGAATTTCTTCCTATGGGGGAACTCTGCACGGTCCTAATGAAATATCTTCCAACATTGTTGGTGGTCTGTCTCTTGTTTGCTTCCTATCTTTTCTTGAGCCTAAGGAGGTGGGGAAACAAGATTTTCTTTGCTTTTTATGCCTATTTCATGGAAGAGGGAGGTGGTCTCATGAGGGAGAGCCTCTCTGGATTTCAAACTTTGATTTTCTTTGTTGGGGGTTTGAGGTTACTCTTGCTAGAGTCTGTTTGGCTGAGTATGTCTCTTTCTCAACTATTATGTCTCCAGCCTTGGTCGATTTTGTCCCTCCTTTGGCCTTTGTCTTCATTTGGTGTAGGGACTGTTCTGTCTCCATTCTTTTTCCTCTCTACTACATTCCTATTGAGGGGGAGTTCATCCCTATTGAGGTGGGATTTCTTCTTGTGATTTATTGGTGGAAGAGCCCTTCTCTGCTTCTGCTTTCCTCTTCCCCGAATCCTATAGAGGGGGAAAATCCTATTGAGGTGGAAGCTCATCCTATTGAGGTAGACAATGGTTGTAGGGTGGAGGCTAGTAGTTGTGATTGGTTTTTTCCATCTTTGAATGACATGAAGGTGCTATGGGATTGGATGGAGAATGACCATGGTGTGCAAGGCTATTGCTGGAGGGTTCTATTTATGCCAGAGATCTTAAATGGTCTTATCCTTTTCTTGGTGGGTTGTGATTTGGTGGTTTGGGGAGTCTTTCTCTATTCCATCTCTTTGTTAAAGGTTGGGGGAGCCTTTCAAAACCCTAATGGGCTTGGCCTAAGATGGAGAGATTTGTTTTTGCCAGAGATCTTTGACGATCTTTTCTTTTTCCTGGCAGTTCATGATTTGGTGGTTTGGGGAGTCATCCTCTTTCTCACTTCTTTATCTATGGTTGGGGGAACCTTCCAAAACCCTAAAAGCTATGGTGCAACTGAGGATTTTCAAGCTCAAATATTTAAGCTGCTATTTTTTAGATGGTTTGGTTTTAATAGACTGGACTGGGTCTGCCAGCTGTGTTGGTTGTTTGAAACCATTCTGGTTATGGGAGCCACCAAAACCCTTATGTCTAGTTTAGGGAGCCTAAAACCCTAAATATTTGATGTTATTGTAAAGCAGTGGCTTTACTCTTCTGTATTGTGCAGCTCATGCCTTTCTTTGTCTACTTTCTTTGGCTATAGTTGTAATGCTGGTCTTGTGCTACTGGTAATTCTACTGGCATATTGTACTGGAGGGGTGCTGTAAGTTTTATCCTTTTCCCCAGCTGTTTTGTTAGTTCTGAGCTTATTCTTTCGATCTTCTAGATTTGGGTTACAGTTCCCTTCAAAAATTGAATGTACATGGTTTCGGGGCCCATTCAAAACCTATTTTTACCTAATTCAAAAACTACTTTAATTGTATTAGATCACATGTTATAAACCATAGCCCTTGTACTAGGTATTTGCATTATGCTTTAACATTGTTGTTCCAAGTTCCAAAATCAAATATCTCATTTAATGGTGTTCAATGCATTCATTACATGATGAGTTCATTACTTTATCTATTACTATTGAATCAAATCCAAGGGATTTTCATTAGCAAGCTCCTAAAGGTTTTTTTTCTATTAATTATAAAGTATCAAAATATATAGATTGACAAAATTGTTTCAAGCTATGATATCACTGTTAATTCAAGCTACTACACCTTATAGACAACTATTATTGAATAGAATCAATACATCCTATAGCCTATGAATATACATTGCATCATGTTGTTCCATGTAAGTACAAAATAGTATATGATCATACCTTTCATATTTCATTGTGGTCTCTAGAGACCCATGTTGTCCAACCTTGTTGCACATCCATCCATTTCATGATCTTATCTTCATGTACATATACTCTATAATGGTGTTCATCTCCATTTTTGGCGCAAGGATATGGAATGACCATTGGAGGAGTGATTGCAAGTGGGATTGTTGTAATTTGAATACCCCTATCATGTCTCTCTTGGTGTCTCTGTTCATTTAGGCCTGCAATAAAGTTGTTTAATGATTCCTCAAATGCTAATTTGTTGGTTGTAGTTTTTGTCTAGGTGTACCCATTTCCCACTTAAACATCATTAGTGCTCTTCCATGGTGAAGGTCAAGTAACTTGGATTCATCCACTTTCATGACAATCAAAACTTGCACAACAATGTTGTGAAAAATGAGTCTCCATAAAGACTCAGTAATGTACTTTTCTCTTATTTTAAACACATCGTCATTATGAAGTTTCTAAATGGACCAAATAATATCAACATTTAGTAACGACCAAAAGAAATTGCATCTTTTATTGAGGCTCAAGAAATTACCATTTAGAACATTCAGGACACTAAAGTTATCATTTGGAAAAAGTCCAAACATCCCCCAAATTTCTTTAGCAAAAATACAATAAAAAAAGATGTGATGGATGGTTTCATAACGTCTAAAAAATGAAAAAACATTGATTTCCCCAAAGGGTTTCGTTATAGGTAATATGTGTAGGAAGAGCCTCTACATGAAGCAAGCCTTTTTGGGTTCTACACTAGGATTGCTCCACAACTTAGACATGGTTTTGTTCCAGTGAAGACATTAGGATCAATGGACTAGGAGGCATTCATGTGTTCAATGATATAGTTTTCATTTGTGAGGATCCGATAGATATATATGGCATTAGTATTAGGGAGGATGTTTCCATATAGCCATTTAAAATGGGAAGACCTACCATCCACAACCTTGTATCCCCTTGGAAGTTTCAAAATACTAAAGGCATCCATTTGGATGGAGTAAGTCCTCCACTGAGAGTGGGAAATATCACGTTTCTTCCATATCTCTTGTCAACTAAGAAACCTCCCATCTAGTATGATGTCTGCAAAACATCTAATGCCTTTTACAACCCATTTATGAGCAGAGCAACCATGTAGAAGTTCAAAAGACATTTCACTATGTTTAAGACTCAACCACACTATTCTTTCTCCACAAACCAACCCATTATCATCAATAAGCTTGTTGTTAGACACTAAATGTCTAGTTGTCTCCCACGCTTTCCATATAGATTTAAATACATTAGACCCTAGTACTTTGAATTGATAGTTATCTGATTGGATATCACTGATATTTAGGTTTTTCCACGAGGATGCTTTAATAGGGACAACTCTTGCAATATTATTCCTCACCAATATTTTCAAAGGTTCTTCACCTTTGGTGGCCTTGGCTATCCATTTGATAGATAGGGTGATTCCTTGAAGTCTTAGGTCCTTGAGACCCAAACCCCCTACATCTTTCCCTATTGTACACCATTTCTAATTTACTGCATGTTTTCGCTTACTACCTTTCCCATATGACCAAAGAAATTCCCTAATTTGCTTCTGGACATAATTAAATTGCGCTTGATTGAACATCCAGGTAGAGGCATAGTAGATAGTGTAGGAAGATAATATTTTGGGGGAAAATTGGAACCTCCCAATAAGAGACAAGTAATTAATGTTCCATTTGTTGACCTTCTTATCAATTTTCCCCTTAATCCACTCCCACATTACCTTCAAGTTAGGCTCCACAGAAAAGGGAATGCTGAGATATTTGAATTGGTAAGAAGGCCCTCCCCATGCCAATAAATATTTATGACACCATGTTGGGGGATGATCCTCCCAACCAAGCATAATTGATTTAAACAAAGAAACTTTTCTCCCATAAGCCTCACAGAATAGGTTTGGCTTAATCATCAGATTGCATACATTGGGTTCATGTAATTGGATGATGATTTTTGTATCATCAACAAATTGTATATTATAAAGGTCATCTCCATTTGGTAGAGTAACTCCCCTAATTCTTGGAGAGAGTGTATGATCCCTTAAGAGATAGAATAATGCATTAACTACTATTACAAACAATGTTGGGGAAAATGGGCATCCTTTCCATATAGATTTTGAAAGCTCAAAATGTTATAATGTAGTACTATTGACTTCCAACCAGGCCTTGGCCTTATTCATCAGGGTATGAACCATCTTGCAAAAAAAACTAGGGAACCCCAGGCTGTCAAGCATCATCAAAATGAATCTCCATTCTATTTTATCGTATACTTTCTCATAATCCAACAACAACATACAAACTTGTTGATTGGATTCCTTAGCCCAATCCATGGCCTCCCAACAAGCCAGACCATTCTCAAGAATGTAATGAACTTTAAAAAATCCAATTTGTGTTGGGTTAATCACATGAGGAAGAGTCTCCTCAATCCTAAGTGCAAGCATTTTAGCCAAAATTTTATAAGATACATTCAAAATTGTAACGGGTCTCCAATTATTAATAAGATTTTTGTCCCCTTCCTTTGGGATAAGTTTAATGAGCCCACAGTTAATGTCCTTACCCAAAGTATCCTTATCAATGGCTTCAAAGTAAACCTGGAGAAGTTCTTCACCAATCCAACAAATATTCTCCTTTTACAACTCAATTGGTAGACTATCTGGTCCTGGAGCCTTGTCATTTCTTAGGACCTAAATGGATTTCTTAATTTCTACAACACTAATTGATTTTTCCAATACCTCAGCTTCTTCCTTGGAGACTTTCTTAGAAATGATCTGGCTAATCTAATCTCTGGACAACCCCATCTCATTCCCAATATCCTCAAAAGTGAAAATGTTTTTCTAAAATGAGGCAAAATCCTTGAGGATATCCTCCCAATTTTTGAATTCTCTTCCATCATCCCAAATGGTGTCAATTTGAGATTTTTCTTCTATATGCTTCAGCATTTGAAAAAAGAACTTGGACCGTTTATCACCATGGTTGACCCAGTTTATTTTGGCCCTAGTTTTAGCTCCCTAGACCTTCACATGTTGTAATTTCATGAGGTAATCCTTGGCTTGAGTTAAGGCCTCCTTAACCTCAATACATGTAGGGTTTCTTGCAAACAATCCTCTGCAAGGTTAAGGTTCTTGTGTAGATCAATTTATACTCTCTTATTGTCCTTAGCCTTTTCCTCCCCTTTTCTTGAAACATACTTCTCCAATTATCAAATTTTTGGTTCTATCCAAATTTTTGGTTCTATCCCTCAATAACATTGCTATGTTTAACAATATAATTGTTAAATAGTCTGATAATGTTGATAGCACATTTCACCTCATCATCTTTGATGAGATTAATATTAAGAGAAAAATGCTAATTTCTGCTCCTAGGGACCGAGTGTTTACCAATATGATATATTGTTCCACATATAGGATGATGATCAGAAAGTGTATAGGGTATAACTTGGACAACTATATCATTGCCATATTTTAAAACCCAAATGTATCTTTGTTAACATATAATCTATTAAGTGTACTATATATCCTTTTATCTCCATGTTGATAATTAGACCAAGTGTACCAAATACCTTTACGATTGGATTTCTTATCTACTAAGGGATCAAAGAGTCTATGTTTATTCAACAAATTATTCCAATAGAACATTTCATTTCCTTTCCACTCAAATATACATCCTCCCAATTTTTCCTGAGATCTTTCCACCACATTAAAATCCCCTCCAAAGATCCATGGAATGTCATCCATTTGGAACATCTAGTTCTATAGGTCAATCCTCTCCCTATAGTCACTAATAGAATATATGGAATATATTCTCACTTCCTCTCCATCCACATTGAAGATAACCCAGACCACGCTATGGAAGGGGGAACATCCCCACATTGATATCATTTTTTTTTTCCATTTAGGGCTTACAAGAGTGACATCTCCACCCTTCCCCTTAGGGTGACATGTGGAGAAATATTGGGCATCTTTCCAGATGCATTTCATATTCATATCAAGGTCGAATCCAATGTATTTAGTTTCTTGAAGTAATTATAAGTCTACTCCTCTATTCATTAACAAAAACATTTTTATGATATATTTTCTGTCTGGAGACTATAGCCCTTGGACATTCTAGGACACACATTTAAAGTCCATATGAAATATTATGGGTTAGGGTCCATGGGAACTCTAAATCTATGGTAGAAAATAGGAAGCTCCTTCTTGGGATTCTTAGAGCCACTCTTTATTGAGGTAGATCCTGTAGGTTTACCTATTTCCTTCTTATTTGTAGCATCTGCATTGGGGGGAGGATCTATATATTGGCAGTTTGAATTAGTTTCTCCCTTCTTTTTCTTCAATTTTAAATTTCTCCTCTTTTTCTTGGAAAAAAAACAAACATTGTAGGCCCTCTTGTTTACCAACATAAGGAACAATAGCAAGCTCATTGATTTCACCTTCCTCAATCTCCTAATTAATAGGGGTCACTCGAGAACCCCCATTATCTACTTCATCCTGAATGGGATTGGTGTTCTGATTGATAGAGTCTGAGAGGATCACAGAGCCTTGGCAGAGCCCGGGGGTGGGGGGGAGTGGGTGGGGGATCATGAATAACATCCATTGAATAATTGTTCAAATTGTTCCCTAATTCATAATTTAGTTTCAATGATTCAAGGTTGTCTTGCAAAGTAGTTTCAGAATTAGTCGAATGCACATTATTAACCCTTGGATCCTCCAAAGCTAGGTTAGCCTTTGGGGCTCCATCCATCGGTTTCCCAATCCCATTCACAAGGGGGGAGATAATGGGGGAGTTATCAGAGTTGTTTGGGCATCTTTCTTCTTGGGGAAATTTGTTGGTGGGCCCATTTTTAACATTGTGAGGACCTTTGCCTCTAGGATCAGAGATCCTTCAAATTATTTCCAAAACAATTTGTTGTGCATTCTAGGTCCTATGTTTAGGATGAGGGGTCGATTATTGTACACCAAAATCAATAGAGTCCATATTAGGAAGATAAATTTAGGTGGAATGCCCATGTAAGAAGGATGTGGCATTGTAGGTTGCTTCTTAAGGCATCATTAAGGGCATCTAGATATTTAACAAGAGAGGGGATGTCTGTAATACCCCAAAAATGGGCTATAGGTTCATTAATCTCCTACATCAACATATGAATGAAATCGACATCAAAGTCCTAACCTAAGGCACATCTGAACATCATCTAATCCTAATTGATTATCATAAATTTTGCATAGGGGAATATTCCTAGTAATATTCCTAATCATCTTAATTATCTTTAATTTAATGATTATTTGACGATAAATCCAATTTATCCTAAAGTTTGATTAATTGAATATTCTCAATATTAAATTAATTGATTTAATTCTGCCACTTAATTATTTAATTATATTTATTCCTAGGTATTATTATTTAAATTTGACAATAAATCAAAATTCCTATCATTAATTGATTAAATTCTTATTTAATTAATTAAAGCTAGTTGTCATATTTGATGATATTATTTTTGAATAAAAGTTTGATTAAATGATTGATTAATCCATAAATCAATTGTTTTATTTCAAAAATCAGTTAAGTTGAGAATAAATCACTTTATTTGTTTATTAATTCATAATTATCTATGTGCACAATCAAAGAGCAGTTAAACTCCAAATCAGAAAATCAATGCAAGTTATTGACTTTTTGGAACTCGACATCATTTTTGAGTTTTAAAGTTGGTCTAAACTTCTAATTTGAGTTAAAAAGTTGTTTTTGCATGATTTGCATGTTTTTGTGAATTAAATTATCTTTATTTAAAAAAAAACTCAAAATCAAGCTGAGTTATTTGAGTTATTTATGGCTTTCTTTCTTACATCCTCAAAGCCCTGGATTTCTATAAATGAAGGCTTTAGCTCTTCACAAATCATCTCTCAAATCCACAAGAATTGCATAATCATGCTGTCGAATTGGAGACTGAAGAATCATCTTTGCGAATCCAAGCTTTGTGAGATCAATATTGCATAGTTTTTCATATCATATTAGTTTTCATTTGTTAGATCATCATAGCATATCAGTTTTTTACATATCATAGATTCATATCAATTTTCATCATATCATTGCATATAAAATAAAAAAAATAGATTAATTGCATTCATATTTCATATCAGTTTTGCATTCAAATCCTTCGTTTAGGTGTCGTTAAGGTCACTGATCTCGATAACAATCTGAGAACATCATACTCGCACCTATTAGAAGGCAGTAAATCACCTGGTTAGTTTAGCTTTCAATTCATTGCACGATTTCATTTTTGCTAACCTCTAATGTTTTACTGAAGTGTTGTGTCTACAGACCAGGTACAAAATTCACACACACATTTTTGGCACCCACCGTGGGGCCCTGAAATGGGTTTCCATTTCAATTCTATCAAATTTTGTCTTTTTCTCCTCGATTTCTGTGCAAAACTATGATTTTTAATTTCAGTCCATACAATCTTTGTATGAGTTTCTGACAAAAGTCATTTCACATAGTACCCATTGTTGTATGACAGTATATCAGATCGAGGATCGTGTCATGCTGTACACACTATCATTTGAAAGTTCAACTGTTGTTTCACAGAACACCCAGTGTCGTACGAGTTTCTAGACTGTCGTTTGGGAGCACACCCACTGTCGTACAAGTTTCATACTGTCGTTTGGTAACAGACCCATTGTCGTAGGAGTTTCAGCATCAAATTTCAACTGTTGTTTCATTTTTTAGGGTAGTTTGTCATATTTGGTTTTCAGATTTCGACTAACGGCTAATCTTAACAATTGAAATCCTCTATTTTTTATTGACTCCTGCTGGTTTTGATTGGAAAAAGTGCAAGAATTGCTAAAAGCAGGTAAACATCTACTAAGCGCGTTGCGAGGATTCCATGTATTCTCCTCAATCTGATAACATTTTAATTTGGATCCTAAAATGAATCTCTCATGTGTTTGGCTTGAGTGTTTTCTTTGCATGTTTTTCTTCAAATTTGCATAATTGAATACTGGGTTGTAACACCTTAAGTATTGATAGGTAGTCTTAGGATATTTTTGATTGATCTTATTAGCGAAATTGGGATATTGGACTCGCTTATTCTTACTCACCCCTCATTTCACCCCGTGGTTGCAAGGTTAGCGCCATATTCAGGGGAGGGGTCTACTTAGAAAGAGCGTTAATTGTTCCACCAGTTCTTTCCCATTTTGTGCTTTTTGGATCTCATTAGTATTCTAGGGTGTGGACTTGCTTTTAAATTTGTGTGAGGAGTTAAATGCACCACTTTGTGGACTCACCTCACATTTATTTGGAGCATTAAGTGTACCACATTTTGTGCTTTTGAATACTTTTGGATAGATTTGTTTTCTGATATATCTGTGAAAACATAGTAATTAGGCCCTATGAACACTATTTGTGGTTCTTGAGAGATTGGATTCCTAGTGAAATCCTTCTTGATGATGGAATCCTTGTAGGTAGGGAGGATACTTAGTGCGTCTCACATTCTACTTGGTCCATGCATCTTCCCTTATTGACTGATACATTCTCTCCAGGAGAGGTTGATAGATCACATGGGGTTGATATCATAGACCTTGGTGAGATAATCTTCGTCTTAGCGTGTTGGATTGATCTGCCTGCTTTGTCTAGGTTAAAAGTGAAAAGGCATCAAACCCTTGGATCTGGAGCCAAGTCCCCTTGTGGTATACTATTGTGAGTCACCTTTAGAGAGGGTTAACCGTAGCAGACACTCCCTTCACAGGGCAAACTGTGTTGACGGAACCTCAAGCGGTAATAGCCATTTTTGCCGTGGTAGTGACAGCCGCTATATAAATGTCCTTGTGGAAGAAATCTTCATAGGTGTGGTTCATTGTTGGGTCGTCAGATCTCCCTAGCAGCTCTTGATTGATTAAATTCTCGGACTATGTCAAAACCCTGGTGCGCCGGGATTAGAGTTCACCCCTTTGGATCATAAAAGTTGCAGAGTCAAACCATTACTAAAACCCTAGCGAGGCCAAATTTTCATTTTCTAGGGTATATGTGCATTATTGCAAAACATTTTTGGAACATACACAATTACCGCTTCTGAGGATTAGAACGAATAAAATCACTGGATTGTTCATGCGCAAGGTTGCTTTTGCCCTTGTTCATTATTTTCAGACATGCTTGAAATCACTTGCTTGCTGTTTTGTGTGCTTGTTTATCTATCTGGTTATTGAAAATAGACAAATCTATTACAATCCTCAAATTTGGACATTAAAATTTGCAAACGATCCGAATTTGAAAACTCAAAATTTGCAAATCTGAAGTAAAATTCTTTTCTAGAGTCAAAAGTCATCTCAGGAGGTCAGAAAGTCATACGAGTTTCTATCAAGTATCATTTCATTACTGCCCATCTGTTGTATGGTAGAGAACCCAGTGTCGTATGAGTCTTCTTGCTAGTCATATTCAAAAAGTCAAATCCTGCTAGCAACTATCATGCGAGTTTTTGCAACTATCGTGTGAGTTTTTGCAACTATCGTACAAGCTTTTCAACTGTCATTTCATAGCATACCCACTATCGTATGAGTTTCAGACTATTTTCTGGTAATAGACCCACTATCATACGAGTCTGCAGAGTGTCGTTTGGGAATTTTTTTGAAAGTTGTCAAAAAATTGTCAGATACTTAGCTTTTTTCAGCCTAGTTCCAGAATCTGTCGAACAGATCACTGTGTCAAGAATAGAGTAGTAGCCATTGAGAATCAGTACACATGTCTCAAAGAATCAATACACATGAGGAAGAAGAAATTCTAATCACCACTATGATGAAGCAAATGCATGCTATGCAAGTCAAGCTTAACAAACTTGAGAAAGAAAATGAACCTAAAGAGTTCTCCATGGAAGCTCTATGCCCTTTTCCATTTGATAAAAAATTGTACATGTCACCATGCCCCCGGATAGAATGTGAGCAACATGACAACCCTTATGATACCTCTTCCATGGAGAGTGACACATCCGTCTTTGGAGACTATGACGACTATGATGATGGACAATATAATGATACCTCTGACACCTTTATTCCTAAGAGTCCTCCTCGTCATGTGTTCCTGCTTACTACAAATGGGCCGTCACATTGGATAGATCATGAGGGTGATCCATATGATTCTGATTTTGAAAGAGACTTTGATGATTTCTATGCACAATACCTAGATGATACATCTACTTCTATTGAGGAAGAGAAAGCTTACTGAGCTGATTATAAACATGCATACTACAAGGATCTCTCCTCTAAGAACTCTCATGCTGAAAATAAAGATTGCACTCTCAAGCAAGATCATGTTAATGTTGAGCCTTTGTCTTGTGATGGTTCCCTTCCATCCCCTACTTCCTCCAATACCCATACATTTCCTAAAACTTCCAAACCTATCAAATCTTTCACAGAACCTTCATCTAACACAAGCCCTGATACTTTTCATACGATTCCCTATAGTTATCCTCAAGGGCCACCTCGTAAAGAAACTCAAGCTAACCTTCACTTGGCTGCAAATACTTTCAATAATGCTAAACCTAAAGAGCCTAAGCCTTTACATGCTATAATTCCTACTTCAACTAGTCCTTCACCATCTCTTCCAAAGTCTTCCATACAATTGCAGCATGATACCTTGTCCTTAGAAGTGGCTCCATGTCAAGAGGACTCTAAAAATGATAAAGAAAAGAACATAAAGAAAGATCAAGATCAAGAAACCTCCACGTCATCCAATCCTTTCCATGATGTCTCTTATCCATTCCAGGGTTCTTTTGATCCTACACACCCTTTTTCATGCATTCCACCATGTCTTAAGTCTTTTCCTAAGCAAGATCAAGCTACTACTTACACTATTGAGCTTATTGACAATCAAAATAACCTTACTACACTTGCGCTTTCCAAAGATGATACTTCCATTAAGGTTGGTAAAAATGGTGTTGTTACTTCCAATGTTAAGCCTATTGAAAATCAAGAGAAAAATTATGAGCTTATGCTATCCAAAGATCCTTGTCAAGATCAAAGTCTTCGATCTTCTTATTCTACCACTCCATGTTCATTTCCACTTTCTAATCTTCCTAAGTCTTTGCAAGCTTTGAACGATCCTATCAAATAAGATGCTCATATTCAAGATGTCCACAATTTTATTAAAAATCCTAATGCTCACTCTAAAGATGCTGATATCCTTGGTTGTCATATAGATGCTGATGAACTTGTTGATTATCCTTTTGCATCTTCCACTTCCAAACTTGGACCTCCTCCACCACTACTAAGGGCTTCACGTCTACCTTCCATCTTGGGTCCTTATGTCCCTTCACTTTCCCCTCCTAACTCTCCTAATTCACCATCCATCTTGGGTCCTTACATCCCTCCATCTCCCATCTTTCCTCAAGATCAACATAGATGCACACCCTTGAATCCTTTTCATCCACCCACCCATCTAAACCAGTCATATCCTCCTTCTTCTTCCACAAGTCCCAAGTTCTTTGGAAGTAACTTGAATGTTCAATACAAGAAAAAGAAGCAATACAAGAATCCATCAAAAAAAGAAGATCACCATGTCTCCTCTAATCGACATGGAGGCATAAAGTCAAAAGAGATATCTAAGAAAAAAACTACAAGACAAGTATGGGTTCCAAAATCCATCATTAAAGATATTCTCTCTAGATCATCAAAAAGAAATGAAAAGCCTATGGCTATATGGATTCCAAAGTCTCTCTTGAAAGAGTCTGGTGTTGAGAAAAAATTGAAGTTGACATTGAAAGAGTCTGGTGTTGAGAAAAAATTGAAGTTGACATTCAAGCTTCCAAAGACTTCCACTTCATCTTCTTCTAGAAACATCCTTTCATTCCATGCGCCTAAACCACAACCTCTGCTATCATTCACCATATTCCTTCACATATTCCTTCATTCACATTTTCTCAATCCTCTCCCCACCCTTCAAGGTGTGTGTTGATGTTGATCTTGCCTTCCTTTCCATCTACCCTTTCACAATCCTTCCATTCATTATCCTTCTACCTTCTATCATTTTTTCTCATTTGCCTATTCCTCCTATCTTCCAACCTCACTCGCTTTACATAAAACTTTATCCTCCATTTTTCTCTTCCATCTCCCTTTCCCTATCAACATCTTTGAGTATATCATTTTGAATCTTTGGCATATCATGGTTTATCTTTTCAAGGAGCATTATCTAAAAAGCTTGCCTTCTTCCAAAAAAATGAAAAAAATTTAAAAATGTGCCATGGTGAAAACTTGGAAATAGGCGCCTTGGTAGCAAAAGTAAAGAGAAATAAATTCATACTATGGTGAAAACCACTTCCTTGTGGCGCCTTGGATAAGTACCATGATGAAAACCTGGCAATCAGGCATCATGCGTAGTTCTTCTACATATTTCATCCATTCCATCTTCTCTCTTTGATCTTGACAATGTTGACCTATACATATACATTTGGCTATTTTGTGAGTTGTCTGATGATGATCTTGCTTTCATTCCTTCCATGTTTAGCCTTCATATCCATCTTCCTCTATTCATTTTCACCTATGACTATTCTTTTCCCCTTTGTTCTTGATCTAGAAAGAAAAAAAGAAAAAAGAGTAGAACACGATGCTTTGAAACCTCTTGACATGTCTACTCCTTTGGACTTCATCATGTCCTTCTTTGGCATTACACTTTTGTGATTTATCCTATGCTGGCCTTTCATTGCTTGTCCAAATGCGCTTTACATGACATTATTTTTCCCTAGCTTGAGTATTCTTGAGGAGTTTTCCCTTGAGGATGTCTTCCCTTCATTCTCTTTCATTCTCTTGTCTTCCATCTCTTCCACCAGCTTGCCAATCCCTCTTGTTCTCCACCTTGCTAGACATTGGGACTGTACGATATGATCTTGCTTGGGAGTTTGTAATGGAAAAAGATGCTATCAAGTATACCAAGTATCAGAACAAGTATCATAACCAGTATCAGAACCAATGTTAGAACAAGTATCAGAACACCTACTGGGGCTACACCTTTCACTTTAGTTTGTGGGTTTGAAGCGGTACTTCCTATTGAGGTTGAAATCCCATCACTAAGAATCAGAATGCATGGTCTGGTAACTGATGATGACTACATAGTGTCTAGGTTGCAAGAACTTGAACTACTAGATGAGCACAGCCAAGCAACATATGATCATCTCAGAGTATATCAGAAGAGAATGTCTAGAGGCTACAACAAGAAAGTCAGACACCAAGAATTCCAGGTTGGTGATCTAGTCTTGAGAGAAAATCTTAAAAATCAATCACATCGAGAATGCAAGGGAAAGTTTGAACCCAACTGGCTGGGTCCCTTTGTAATCATTGTTACTTTTGGCTTTGGTGCCTATCAACTCTCAATGATTGAAGGAGAATAGCTCTGAGAACCAATCAACGTTCTCCATCTGAAGAAATTCTATGCCTAAGGCATTCAGTCTATGGTAAAATGTCTTGCAAAAATTATAAAAATTAGAAAAAGTCCTGAAAAAATGAACATCTTGGTGAAAACCTAGCAATGGGCGCCTTGATGATTCACAAAAAAATTGAAAAAAGGAAAAATACAAAAAATGAGAAAAAGAAAAAGTGCCTTGGTGAAAACCTAGAAACAGGTGCCTTGGTAGCAAAAATAGAATCTCTACCAAGATGGTGAAAACCCGGCAAACGGGTGCCACTTGTTTCAAAATGCTCCATCTATCAGCACAATCTTGGTCTTACCCAAGCTTTCAGTTTTGCTTTAGTTTGTACATATCTCTCGGTTTGTTTCTGCATTTCCAATTTCCAATAAGTCAGTTTGTACACCAATCAGCTCCAGCATCTGTATCCTATCAATGCTTAACACTTGGGGGCAATCAATGTCAAATCTTATGGTCTCCAATATATCTTAGACATATCATATCTAGTCAGAGTCCTTTGAAGCTTCATGTGAGTTAGTTAGTCAGTCTTGTCTCCAGAAAGGATTTTGCATCTACAACAACGCAATCAAACATCAAACGCAAACTAAAAATAATTTGTGCTTTTTGCATGCTTTTATCTCCTTGTATGCTTACTGATTCACATTGAGATTTTTGCATATTATGTCCCTTCGAGCTCTTCGATGATGTCCTTTACAAGATTTAGAGAGTGATGACTGGGGGCATAATCTTTTCTTTGTTTTCTTCTTGTATGTGAAAATCTAACAACTTTGGAAATTCTAGATTGAAATGGTGTCTAACTGTAAGAGCCTCTATCTCGAATTGGATGGCCATGCGTACCTCGACCATTGATACCCAAAAAATTCAAGGAAGTTTGATCTAACTATTATCTTTTTGAGTGAGTTCTTTCTCCTATTGTGAAATGCGATCTTACCTAAGGATGTGAATGATAAAGGGTCACTACGGGTAATTCACATTGGATTTAGAATGATCTCTTGACTGTTGGATATGTTTGTTAACTGCAAGGCATATTCAGGTCATCATGATGTTTATGTTTTGATGGTTATACAAATTGCTATATCAAAATGGACATGATATTCAAGTCATCCTGGCGCTTGTGCCTTGGTGCTTATATCTAATCTGACATTCCAAAAATAAAATCAATATTCATATATCCATGGTTGTTGACCAGTGGGTGTTGTATTGATTCTTGTGTATACAAATCGATATTCATATGTCTATGGTTTCATAGCTAGTGGGCATTGTATTGATTTATCTGGTTACCTAAAAGTTCAATGATGATAACAAATCAACACATGATCAGTGACTAGGTCCTAGGTCTTAGGTTGCATGTTTCTTTGCATTTTGCATGTCTGCATGATCTCACAAATGATTGGAAACACTTCAAAGCTTAAACAAATCTTCATATCATTTCTTCACATCTAACAAGAGCTGAGTCTCACTCGAATGTCTCTTCACCGAACCGCAAGCAGTAACTCTCCTGGGTTAAATATCCTTTTGACATAAGACCAAGTGCTTGTCTTCATCAACCTGCAAAAACATATCATGTGTATCGCTACATTTACATCCCATATCATTACCATTTATTACATTACATTACATCCAGTGCATAAGCATAAATCATACATACATCTTTTCATAATCAATTACATTTGCATAACATCCATACATATGAACAAAATCATTGCATTGCATTCATCCATACATACATTCTACACTACTCATAGCATAAACATCACATGATATCATCATAAATCGGAACATGACAAGTACAAATGAAGTCACAACCAAAAACATTGATCTCATATATATCATAAACTCGAAATGTGTCATGGGTGCACTACTGGCACAGTGTACAAAAGAATGAGCCCCAGAGAGCCATCAGAGTCAGAACAGTATATCAGTGATAAAAAAGAATAGAGTATATCAAAACATAAGAACAGGAATCAACTATCGGCATGCTCCTCAGTATCTGGTGGATGAGGGGGTGGTGCATCTGGTATAGTCTCTGCTCTCGGTGCCCTAGCTCCCTTTGAGGCTGCCATATAATCTAAATACGTGGGTACTCTCTGTGCAGCAGGGACAGTAGCATAATATGCAGACACATAATACGAAGCCCGAGAGGTCTGATGGGTCACCTCTGTCTGTAATCTCTGAACCTCTGAGCGAAACTCTGCATGAAGATCTATGCACTGCCTATCTGCCTCTAGATACCTCTCCTCCCACCTAGCACTCTATACCTTCAGGTCCCAGACCTGAGCTCTGAGACGTCTGATAGTCTATGATGAAGTGAGAGAAACAATAGGATCTACCTCAGCTGCTGGCATCTCTGTGTCCTATACTGGCTGCTCTGGCTGCTGATCAGTGATATCTGCTCTATGCGCCTTACGACGTCTAACCTCAGCTCCTAGATCAAACATGGTATCTGCCTATACGGGATTTGCATCACCACCTACAAACTACTCAACGGCTAAGAAATCATCCATAGAACCAACACTGCCCAAAGTGCCCCTCTCACCCCTGGTCCGTCTCTATGAACCTGTGGATGTACCTGCTGAAGAAGTAGAAGGACGAGGGGGCCTCATATGTCCTGATGGTCTCTAAATTGGAGCCGTCGCTCTCTATTTGGGTGGTGTAGGATGCAGTCTGAGGTCTCGGACCCTATATCATGAGAGCACCTATAACATCCATCACCTCCTCCATGGAGGGTATCAATTCAGTGGGATCCGAGAATCTATGAACAGGATGATCCGCTAGCCAAGAGATGTATCCATCTGTAACCCCTGCATCAACAACCTATGGACGGTAGTCCTAGTCTCTACCTATGATAGCATTGTACTCCTCTGAACATAAAGAATAGGTGAGCCTTTGTGTCCATCTGAGCCCAATCTCACGAACAATGCAAGCATATGCAGTATACTCCTGTGGGGCATCCTGTCTGCGTCCATACTGACGCCACACTCTAGTAATCAAAAATCTCTCCAAAATGGTGGGAGAACAACCAATGAGTACCTGACTCTGGAAAAGAAAGTTGTACTGCTCTCTCGTAGTGGGCCAGGCCTCTATCTGCAAGTATGGTCTCTAATGCACAAAAGTCATATCATCCAAGCATCGTCTAAAATACTCAGTATGACCCATGCAGACCTATGTGACATAACCAGCATACGTATATATCACTAGCTCCTGTGGCTGCCGCTGTGTTTGGAAAATTAGTCTCAACACTGGGATATGCTCCCAGGCCCATATCTGTAATACAAGAGCTCCAGAAGTGAAGCTCTTGCAATCCTGATATACAACCTCATGCATCTCTGAAAATATGTGGGCCAACAAGCACTGACCCCAGGCAAGCTCAGTGGGAGTGGCCATAAGAAGGACTACCATCGGAGCCCATCCCATCAAAAAGTCATTCTGTTGACAACTTGGCATGATGAGCTCCCTGATCATCCAAGCAATAATGCACTCTAAACAGTGCATCTGACCATATCTCTGTACAAGGGTCTCCTAGGAAATGGACCCCGTCAACTGTGTATCATCCCCAAATAGATGCCTAAAGGCATGAAGACCAGTTTGGCCATAACTCACATACTCAGGACACCGACTGCTATGGAATGGAATGTGTAGTATCCTATAAATATCCTTTGGAGTCACAGTCATCTCTCCAGTTAGTAAATGAAACGTCTGTGTTTCAGAGTGGAATCTCTCGATAAGTGCAGTCAACAGGCCATGGTTTACCCTAATATCAAGTAAATGGATCAAATACTCGAACCCACATGCAGCAAGATGAACCCTCATAGGGTCAAGAAGCAAGACACATAATCTCTGGGTCGCCAGGTATGAATGTCGGACATGAACATCTGGATATGTGACCTATATCATACAAAAATAGGGAATTCTATCAGAAATTGGGTTCAATAACAGGCTAATAGTACAAAAATTAGACAGTTGGGTACTTCAGAAGGTAGGTTAAGAGGTCAACTATCAGTATCAGAAATTAGACAAGTTAAAATTTGCCCCTAAATATCAGTTTTAAGCTCACTATTTTTCATACGACAGTCTAGACTGGCACCTAAAGTCATACAACACTCCACAATAGACCATACGACAATCCATGGTCATACGACACTGGATTCAGTATCATACAAGTTTCTAGGGACCCGATGAAATGTCGTACGACACACGAGTCCCCTTCATACGACATTGGGTAATGTATGAAATGACGGAGATAATGCAAATGGAATGTCGTACGAGTCTGGGATGGGACTCGTACGAGTTTTCAAACATGCGACATTCAAAAATAAAAACGCGTATGGAAAAATTCAAAAATGCTAAAAAACATGAAAAATTTGCATTTTCAGGAGAGCACAGAGGTCCACATACTGGATGTCCATATTGTCGAGGTCTATCATGTCTCCGGCTGTGCTCAAATCGATGCGAACTCACAGGTACCTTTGGTTCTCGTTGTTCTACCATTTTCTTGCTCAAAGGGCTCCACAAGATCTCCAAAGTCAAATGGTTGAAATGATTTGAAAATGACCCTTCTGGCCTTTATATAGCTTTTGACCTAATTTTTAAAAGTGCTTCGTTTTCCACAAAAATTGCACCCCTAGCTAATTTCAACGTTCTGAATCCATTTTCAAGATCAAAATCAAAATCTAAGATCATTTCCTATGTCAAAATCGTGATTTAAAATTTTTGGACCCAGGACGGTCTACTGCTTGCATATTCGACCTTTGATCATCACAGAAATCCAGAATTCAACCTAACTAATTATCTTACATCAAACTATCAAAATTTCAACTTGGTCAACCATGGTCAACTCATGGTCAAACCTAGTCAAACTTGGTCTCCAGGACCTCCAAACGATGCAGAATGCGTTCTCGAACGTGTATAACCACTTCTCAAATCAATTAACATGCTTCTGAACTATTAACGCTGACTTCTCTTGTCAGATTTCAATTTTAATCCCGAAGGGGGCATGGTATTGCATATCATTCAAAGTCTGTAATCATATCTAAAGCTGAAATCATATATTTCCTCAATAATCAAGACAACAACCATATCTAATTGCTGATTCATCAAAAGTCCTCATCGCTTGGGGCAAATCTATCATCACTTGGGGCATATATGATTCATCGAGATCCATATCAATCTGGTATTCTCCTAATTTTGTAAATTGTATCAGTTTTTGCAACTATCGGTTCATCAGTGTTATTTCCTTGGTTCTTTGGTAACTGAAGGGTTCAAATGTGATACCTACACGATTCTTCCAAGGACAATCAGGTCTGGAATCGGTCACTCACTTCTTTGTAATCATAAGGTTCAGAATCAGGTGTTTTGACACTTTTTCGCAATCATCGGTTCATTGATGTTATAGTTAACATTATCTTTGGTCATTCAGGACCTATTATCTTCATATCAATTTCAATCAGCTTTTGTCTCATATCAATTATCAAATTTGAATCAGTTTCATATCTCTATCAAACACAGACTATCTTTGAACCACTGCGCTTTGCACAGTAATTCAAAGAGGGGCAAAATGTAATACCCCAAAAATGGGCTACAGGTTCATTAATCTCCTACATTAACATATGAACAAAATCGACATCAAAGTCCTAACCTAAGGCACATTTGAACATCATCGAATCCTAATTGATTATCATAAATTCTACATCGGGGAATATTCCTAGTAATATTCTTAATCATCTTAATTATCTTTAATTTAATGATTATTTGGCGATAAATCCAATTTATCCTAAAGCTTGATTAATTGAATATTCTCAATATTAAATTAATTGATTTAATTCTACCACTTAATTATTTAATTGAATTTAATTATATTTATTCCTAGGTATTATTATTTAAATTTGACAATAAATCAAAATTCCCATCATTAATTGATTAAATTCTTATTTAATTAATTAACAAGTTGTCATAGTTGATGATATTATTTTTGAATAAAAGTTTGATTAAATGATTGATTAACCCATAAATCAATTATTTTATTTCAAAAATTAGTTAAGTTGAGAATAAATCACTTTATTTGTTTATTAATTCATAATTATCTATGTGCACAATCAAAGAGCAGTTAAACTCCAAATCAGAAAATCAATGCAAGTTATTGACTTTTTGGAACTCAACATCATTTTTGAGTTTTAAAGTTGATCTAAACTTCTAATTTGAGTTAAAAAGCTATTTTTGCATGATTTGCATGTTTTTGTGAATTAAATTATCTTTATTTTAAAAAAAACTCAAAATCAAGCTGAGTTATTTGAGTGATTTATGACTTTCTTTCATGCATCCTCAAAGCCCTGGATTTCTATAAATTAAGGCTTTAGCTCTTCACAAATCATCTCTCAAATCCATAAGAATTGCATAATCACGTTGTCGAATTGGAGATTGAAGAATCATCTTTGCGAATCCAAGCTTTGTGAGATCAATATTGCATAGTTTTTCATATCATATTAGTTTTCATTTGTTAGATCATCATAGCATATCAGTTTTTAACATATCATAGATTCATATCAATTTTCATCATATCATTGCATATAAAATAAAAAAATAGATTAATTGCATTCATATTTCATATCAGTTTTGCATTCAAATCCTTCGTTTAGGTGTCGTCAAGGTCACTGATCTCAATAACAATATGAGAACATCATACTCGCACCTATTAGAAGGCAGTAAATCGCCTGGTTAGTTTAGCTTTCAATTCATTGCACGATTTTATTTTTGCTAACCTCTAATGTTTTACTGAAGTGTTGTGTCTACAGACCAGGTACAAAATTCATACACACAATGTCAACACTGGCTTTAACGAACAATAAATCACTAGGAGGGGTTAAATGGTTACGGGGAGGAGGAGGTATGTTAATATGTTTAGGGTTTGGTTGGTTAACAGAGAGTTTTGGAACAACTTTAGGTAAAGATTTGAATTTTCTATTGAGTAGAGGGCAATTGTTTTTCAAATATCCCTCCCTCCTACATAGAAAACAAGCATTGATCCCTCCAAGAAAAATATTGGAGCAAGAAACCTGTTGTCCTTCAATTTCAAAAATTATTTCTTTAGGCAGATCAAGACCGAGATTCAAAGACATTAAAACCTTAGCATCTGTATGTGGAAGCAGGGTGTTATACTTATTTGTTCGAACAACTTTGCTAATAGTTTCCAATGACTGGGGTAAAAAATTCCATAGAAAGAGGCTGATATTGCCAATGGTTAGCCACCTAGGGCATGAAAGTGCCATTAGTTCCTCATGGTTGGTATTAGGAGCCCATTAAATGGCTAGGAAACAATAAATTTTCCCAACTCTAATATATGGATTGATTATTTAATCAATCACTTTATATAATTAAATATTTATAAAGGTTTTTTGGTAGAAAACATCATAGTGCATATATGAAAATGAATGAACTAGGCACCTCTTATAATGAATGTTTCCTGAGGTAAAATAACACTAAATGTATTGCATATAGGGTAGCAAGATAAGTGCTTAATTTTGCATTGAAACAAATTATGGTTAAGCACATTTAAGGTAAATTGGGATGGGTGAGCTTCCTTGAATGTTTTACACTTTGCATTATAAACTTAGATGCAATGAATTTTAAGTGAACTATTTATAATTATGAAAAATATATTATTAAGAATTGTTTCTCAAAAAATATGTTTTCATAAAAAAAAACAAAAAAAAAAAACAAACTTGAAACTACACACTATTTATAATATGAAAAATATAATAAATATGGTGAACACTTTTAACATTACAAAATTGGTGTCCCTGTTTGGGTACTTAACTTATTTTGACTAGTAGGCACTCTTCAAATTTTTAAGGAGCAATTTGTGGAGATGGTGGCCCCATGAAAGTTAAATTTTCTTGCTTATAAATAAGCAAAAATCTTAAATTTCAGTTTTAAACCAAAAAACTTTAATAATAATTTTTCAGATAAGATTTGGAGGAAATATGAGAGACAAATAAAAAAGAGGGAAAAACATTTGTGGAGCCACTTCATTCTTCTCAATAAGTAGTTGTTGCTTATTTCCCACCCCCATTTTTTTCAAAGCTTATTTCTTATTTTTAAGCAACAATTTATCTACAAAAATAGGGAAAGATTCCAATTTATCCTTTCCCTTTACTTAAAATATTGCATGGGAACACTTTAGCTGCTTAAAACTTAGCAGATTTTATACTTAAGTAGTTGCATGGGGACATGGGGTTAGCATACAAATTGAAAGAAATTAATGTAAACTAAACATTTTTTCTTGCTATTGTTTCTTGTACAAGATTATGTATAATTATTTGCATCAACATTTCAAATCACACTTTGTTATCCATCATAGATGTAAAAGAGCTAAAAGAATAGAAAAATGAAAATAAATTATTTTAAACTATTCCTTTCACCTCAAAATTAAATATTTAAATTATGATTTAAAAAATGGTTAATTTGAAAATGGTGGAGCAGGAGAGTGTTTCAAAAGCATGTTGGTCTGCACTACAATGGTGGAGCTTATTGTGGTTGGCCATTCAGTAAATGGTTTCAATCTAGTTTCAAAACAAACTCTGCAGTTCGGAATGGTGATTGGCAATCATCACAAGCATGGAAGGCTCTGAGAAATAGAAGGTGGGAAGCCCATGAATGAGATCAATCTCCAGAGACTCATCAACGTCCAAAATGTAGAAATCAATGGGGCTTTGCTGGCATTAGGCTACATAGAGTAGTAAGCTTCAAGAATTTGGAGAAGAAGTTTTGGAGACCAAAGGTGCAGACCACAAAATTTCAACCAAAGAAGGTAAACCCTAACATTGAGCATACTACTGTGATTTCCCTTTTGATTGATAACATGGAATGGAATGAGTTTGTCTTGGACTTGAAGGAAAATGATTTCTTTCTTAAATGGAGTGGCCCCTGGCCTACTTTCTAAAAAGTATGATCTTGGTGCAATAAAAAATTGGGGAAAGATTTTGTTATTAAAATGCTATCCAATGGTTTTTATCTTGTCATCTGCCCTAGTGCAAAAGATAAAGAATGGATTCTGGGGACTGGACCGTTTATGATGGAAAGGAAAGGTTTTTTTATTAAAGATTGGGTCCTAAACTTTAATCCAAAGACAAAAATTATAGAGGAGGTACTGCTTTGGATAAAACTTTACAACTTACCTCATGAGTATTGGGTTGTGGAAACCCTAAGAATCATAGGCAACAAACTAGGAAAGTTTGTTAAAGCAGATGAAGCTTTGGATAGAAAAGAATATAGCATGTATGATTGTATCTACATCTTATGGAAAGCATGCCACTCACCTCCTAAGATGATATAACTAAAATCAAGGGAAGATGTGTAGAAACAACAAATAGAAGTCGAATAAATTATTGAGATGTGTCCTAATTGTAAAGGGTGTTGACATCCCCTTAGGGAATGCCCAAAAAAGGTTAAAGGGAAAAGCTTGG
The DNA here is from genome assembly GCA_027943335.1 of Chamaecyparis obtusa. NCBI lineage: Eukaryota > Viridiplantae > Streptophyta > Pinopsida > Cupressales > Cupressaceae > Chamaecyparis > Chamaecyparis obtusa. Next base: position 641,960 of record BSBK01000963.1, read on the forward strand.
AGATTCATGCTCTCACCAACCTTCTTACTGAAAGGGAAGGTGAATTTCAGATGGAAGATTATGACTTCATGGAAGCTATAGGTCAGCAAATTCTACGTAATCATGGTGGAATTGGTATTATGGAAAATTCCAATGGCTTCACAAAAGGAGGCAATAGTGGGTTCTTAGAGGGCTCCAGTTGGTGGGATGATCTCTTAAAAGTTTTGGTATCTCTATAAGGGAAGGAAATTCCTTTCCTACCTTCAAAATGAAATGAGAAAACAAAAAGTGTAGCAGACAAGATTGAGTGTTTAGATTCATAGGATACCTCAATTGAAGACTCAAGAATTCACATGATAGAGGTGGATAATTGGATCAGAAAGGAGTGTGGCACAAGTCTCTCCAAATGTTTTTTATGGGAAAAATTTTCAGGGTAGGGAAATGAAATCCTTGGTGATGGGAGTTCATTTGATGATCAATTCTTAAGAGAAGTCGACATGCTTAGGAAGTCTAGTGATACTTTTGGAAATCCAAGTTTGGAAATTCCAAAGGTAATGGTTGAGTTGCCAAAAGAGAATGGAGCTCAAGCAAAGAGGAAGAAAGTTTAAAAGCTCTTACAGAAACATTTGGATTGCAGGAAACCTTCATTGTGAATGAGGTTCTTGAGGAGCCTATGTTTAAGGACATTCAAATGTCATCGACTCAGAATCTAGAAAGTTCTTTTCAAGAGGATAACGATGGGGGTGAAGGTTCTTCTTTCGACTTTGAATCTACTTCTGATGATGAATAGGGGGTGTGATGATTTGGGCTTCAATTTTTCAATGGGTATTGTAGAAAAATGTTCTTTGTCACAAATAGCTTCAAAGAAAACCAATAGTAGGGTAGGAGAAAAGAATCTAAAGGGGTCCTAAATCAATAATAGTGAAGCTGAAGTAAGTTGGTTGCATTATGGGACAAACCAAATTAAGATAGGGAAAAGGGTATCCCTTTTCCCAAGGTAAATGAAGGTCCTATCATGGAATATCAGGGCTTGCGGTGCCCCTAAAATTTTTTGTTTGATCAAGCGATGCCTTGGTCAAACAAGGCCAAAATAGTTTTGTTGCAAGAATTAAAGTTAAGTGGCGAAGATGTTGCTTTATTTTCTAGATAGTTTAGTAGATGGAAATGTTCAATAGTGGAAGCAATAGGTGCTTTGTGTGGTTTGGGACTTATGTGGAATCCTGAGGTAATTAACATTCAAGTTTCCAAATTGGAGAGACCTTGGCAATGGGTTTGTGTTCAGTCTAAACAACTACAATATGGTTTCTATTTTGTTAATGTTTATGGCCTTAACAATTCAGAAGGTCTTAGAGAGGTGTGTAGATATATTGAAGATGTTTTAATTAAGGAAAAGGATAAGGCATTCTTGTTAGGAGGTGACTTCAATTCTATTCTCTGGCCAGTAGATAGAAAGGGTGGGGTTGGTTAGATGAGTCAAAAGAAAAAGGACTTCAATGATTTTGTGGTAAACAATGGTATGTTGGAATTTTTCTTCAAAAATGGTGAATTCACTTGGACTAACAGGAAAAAGGATTTCTTAACATTGTAGAAAAGTTAGATAGATTTCTTCTTGCGAGAAATTGGGTTAGTAAATAGTGGGACTTTTATGCTGATATTCTCCCTTTTTGAGGCTCAAATCACTATCCTATTAGTTTAAGAATTTGAGAAGAGTCTTCGAAGTGGTATCCATTCAAGTTTGAAAACATGTGGTTGAGGGTGGATGGATTGAAAGATTTAATTCAAGATTGGTGGAATAATGCCCCAAAGAGGAGGATAAATAAGGCTTTTGTATTTTTCAAAAATCTTCAACATCAAAAGGAACATCTAAAAAGATGGAACATAGAGGTCTTCAAGAACATCTTTAGAGAGAAATTCAGAATTGAAAAGGAACTGGATGGTCTTCATTCCAAAATAGTAGCAAATGGAATGCTTGTAGAGGAATTTGAGGCACAAAAAGAGATTAATCAAGAATACTCAAAAATTTGGGCCAGAGAAGAAACCTTCTAGAGGCAAAAATCCTGCGAAACCTAGTTGAAGGAAGGTGAACGAAACACTAAGTTCTTCCACAACTCAGTTAAAGCTAGATGATGAATGAATAACATTTTTTCTATTAAAAATCAACTTGGCAAGGTACTTGAGGAAAAAGATGATATTTGCAAGGAAGTTGTAAGATATTTTTCAAAAGCTTTTAAGATGAACCAAGTGGCTAATCTGAATGATGATGACATTATGGAAAACTTTCCAACTTGTATTAATGAATAGAAGAATAAAATCTTAATGTGGTCTATCACTTTAGAGGAGGTAAAATGTGCTCTTTTTTATTTGGGTGGAGATAAAACCTCTGACCCTTATGGTTTTTCAACTATGTTTTTTCAAATATTTTGGGATGTTTCTACTATAGAGTTGTGGGAGGTAGTTGAAGAATACAAGGTTGGTGGTTATGTTTTAAGAGATTTTAATAACACATTCATTGCCCTCATTACAAAAAAGAATGATTTAAACACTTTTAATGATTATCATCCTATTTCCCTATGCAACACTATCTCTAAGGTGGCGGCAAACATGCTGAAAGAAGTTCTAGAAAAGATTATCTCCCTTGAGAAAAGTGGGTTTTCCCCAAATAGTTCTATTTATGAAGGGGTCATAGTTGCACATGGAGCAATTCATACCATCAGGCGAGCTTGAACAAAGAGGATGCTAGTCAAGTTGGACATTAGGAAGCCTTATGATGAAGTTAACAAAGATTTTTTGTTAATTTTTCTTATAAATTTTGGATTTTGTGAGGAATGGGTTAATCAGATTAGTATTTACATTACAACTCTGCGGTTCTCAGTCCTAGTAAATGGGAGCCCACAAGGTTTCTTTGAGTCATAAAAAGGAATTTTCCAAGGTGATCCAATTTCTCCTTTCTTGATCATTATGATGGTTGAAGCCTTGGCCAAACTAATTTCAAGGAAAAGGAGGGAGGGTAATTGGAAAGGAGTGCAATTGGAGTGGTAGTGATTTCACACTTACAATTTGTAGATGCACTATTGTTTGGTGTTGCCTCTCTAAGAGAAACTAGAATCATGAAAGAACATTGGATAAATATAGCAGGGCTTTAGGGCAAAGGATAAATTGGGGTAAGTCTGAAATTTTCTTTTTTAACTCTTCAACTCGAGTTCAAAGGGAGATTTGTCTTATCTTAGGAATGCGATTAAGCTATCTTCCAGGGAAATACTTATGAATTCCCTTGTTTGGTGGTGCAAGTAAGTCAAAATTATGGAAAGATCTTGTTGATAGTTATTGTGGTAAAACAGATGGGTGGAAAAGTCGATGGCTATCTTCAGAAGGTAGAACTCTTATGCTAAAAGTAGTTATTTCAGCTATCCCAATTTTTTCTATGATGTGTCTTGGAATTCCAAAGAAGAACACCAAAATGGTAGGGGAGAGGATGCGTAAGTTTTTCTAGAATGGTGCAAATGACCAAGACAATATTCCTTTGTTGGCATGGAAAAAAAATTGTATGAGCAAAGAGAGTGGTGGTGTGAGTCTTAGAGATTGGAACGTAATGAATGAGGCCATGAGAGCTAAGCTTGTGTGGAACATTTACACAACCAAATCAGTTATGCGTCATAATTTTAAAATCAAAGTACTTGGATTCCATGGATAATACAAGAATCTTGACAATCAGGAATCCTCCTTTGGGTTCAACCATCTAGAATTTCATAATTTTTCTTGTAGACAAGTTATTTTGGATCACTTATCTTGGCAGGTTGGAGATGGACGATAAGCAAAGTTCTAGGATAATTCCTGGGAAGGCTATTCTGCTTTGAGTGGCGGGGAGGAATATAATGATCTCAAGCAATGGTGTATAAGTAATTGGGAAATTCATGTTAGAGATTACTTGGAGCTAAAGCAGAGACTTGTGGGAAAAGAGTGGTGTTAGAAAAACACTTTAGATCTTAACTTACCGGAACAACAATTGAATCATTTAAGGGAGATCTTTAACTTTCAAAATGTTTTAGTACCAAGGAAAGCTGATAAGGTGATTTGGTGTGGTGCTCATAATGGAAAGTATTCTATTAAGTTGGGCTATCAGTTATTGGACAAAGGGATTAGAGAGGATAAATGGCCAGTTATTCTTTGTTGAGGCAAAGAGTGTCTACCAAAGGCAGGTTCCTTTTCTTGGTTAGCAACAAAAGGAAGGATCCTCACTGGTGAAAGAAGGAAGAGGTTAGGTATGTGTGGTCTAACAAAGTGTGTGATGTGTAAAGAAGCTTAAGAGGATTAGATCATTTTTTGTTGAATTGTAAGGCTGTTGTTGAGTGTTGGGAGATGGTTAGAGGCAAGTTAGAATGGCAGGGTCCCTTGCCAAACTCCTTGAGAAAACTTTTTGAGGGTTGGCCTTTGAGAGGTAACAAATCTACTTTGTCTTCTATTTGGAAAATATGTCCCTCTATTATCATTTGGGAAGTTTGGAAAGAACAAAATAGGTGGATTTTTGTGGAAAAGAAGGAAACAATAGACCATTTAAAGGGAAGAATAATCCACACCATAGAGGAAACAACTAGTGCCACAACGTCCCAATTTTTTAATCCTAGAGCTCCATAAACATTGGAAGGCAAATAAATTCAGTTAGCTTGACCTGGTATAAAGATTAGGCCCGTTAATGGGTGTTGGGTTCATCCAAACTTAAAGAATCCCGAGGTGATTGGAGTGGGAAAAGCCTTTAGAAGGGCAATGGAAAGTAAATTTTGATGGGACATCAAAGGGTGACCTCGGTCCATCAGGAGAAATATGTATCATTAGGGATTGGAAAGGCAATACAATTGTAATTGGTGGTTAGCGATTAGAAGATGGCACAAACAATGTTGCAGAGGCATCAATGGCTCTATTGGCAATAAAGGTAGCAAAGAGGTTGGGTATTTGAAAACTGCATGTGGAAGGCAATTCGCTTTTAATTAATCAAGCTATCATCAAAACATAAATGAAAGCTTGACACCTTCAGAAGTACATTGATCTTATTATTGATGAGCTATCTGAATTAGATAGCTATAAAGTAACACGTGTGAAGAGAGCTGGAAACAAGGAGGCTAACAAATTATCTAATTGGGCTTTAACCTTTGATAGGATAAACAAAATTCAAATTGAAGACTATCAATTCATAACATGTGGAGATTTAGAAGTTCAAAAAACTCTGCAAATTACATTAATGAAGTGGTGGATGTTGGTCTGGAGGCGTACGATTGGGTGAATGCAAGAACCTTAGTTGGATTTTAGGACGGAGAGTAATGAGGATGTGATGTTGCATTTATGATGGGAGTCCTACAAAAAATTGGTAAATCTCCCTCATTTGTTCTTTATTTTCCATTGAGCTAGGTGGTTCGAGAAGTGGAGTTGGTAGTGGTTGAAAGCATTGAGGGAAGTGTTGCAGAGATGGAAACCTCTTTCACTGTGAGAGCTTTGAAACAACAAAATCCTTTCTATGGACTAGTTACTAAGAAACTGTTGACGAGTATGTTATTATATAAGGATGATTGATTGGTAAGGTGTGTGCAATTGATTTTGGGTGATATTTTTGATCAAATTAGGAACAAACACTAATGTCTATTCAATGATTTTGGCTTGAGGTTTACAATTTGGGAAACCAACTACAAATGTGAGGAGGATAATTGAGGCAATTGTTCTTGTTGAATTCCTTGTTGGGCTGGAGTCCATTTTGGAATGGGAAGTGTCAGGGAAGGGGATGGACTACAATGAAGAGATTGAAGATGAGGAGGATGTTGATGTAGATGGGTAAATTCCATTCATCTGGAGGTTAGATGAAAGAGTGAGAGCACACTGGGTAAAGATGGCCAAAAGAGGTTGGGAGGCTTTGAAATTGTTCCTTGATTTAAAGCGAGTTGAAGTAGCGTTGAAGGAATTGAAAGCTAGGGCAGAGATTATTGATATGTCGGTTCCTAGGAGGAGGTCTTTGAGAATTCGACACAAGACCATCGAGGTTTTTGAGTCTAACCATGGTCGTGACCAAGTTGATAGAATTGAAGATTATTCTGCACATCTCCGAGTGACTTGTTTACTGTTTTTTTTTTGTCTTTTTTGAAAATGATTGTAAATCTTTTGGGCTTAGTGTTTTAAAGGGTTAGATACAACAAAGATGTTTCCTTTTTGTAATGGTGAAGTCGACAACTATTGAACTCTTATAATGGGTTCTTTTTGGTGGGGTTGGGGATGAATTTCTAATTGTAGAAACTCAGGATTGGAGGTGGTTAGATGGTGTAGTTTCTATTTATTGTTTATGCTTATGTACATATTTAATTTATTAATAAAATAAATCATAATTACATAAATGCAAAATAGAATATACTATAAGAGATGACCATATAGGCTGTAGTTGGTTAGTGCAAAGCCTTCCCATATGAAAGACCTTAAATTCAAATCTGCATCATTCAATAAGAAAAACCGAATGCACGAGACGCGAGGTGAGGCGGATGATTGAACCAAAAGCCTTAATCTTATTATATTAATACCCTCTTCTGCAGCAATCAAATATCATTTTGAAGCGCCAAAAACTCATACATTATTTCCCGTTCATGAACAGCTCAATCCCCCCCCCCCCCCAAAAAAAACACAGGAAACATCCCACAATCGTAAAGCAAATTAAGATGCGATCTCCAGTCGAAAGGAGCAATAATTTGGATTCATTTAATGCACAGGTTTTAAGCGCCCTCGGATTTGACCTTCTCGATGAGATCGGCTGCATCTTGAACTGTTGCAATGTTCTCTGTTCCTCCTTCTCCAATCGATATCTCGAACTGCTCCTCCAACGCCATCATTATCTCCACCTGCACAAATAAACCATCCATTTTTCATATCACTGCAACACAATACACACACAACAATTCTAAAGCTAGGTTTCATACAATACACAGGACAATTTCTAAGCTAGGTTTTATGCAATGCACAGGACAATTTTAAAGCTAGGTTTTATTGTTATTTACGGTATCTAGTGAATCAGCGCCCAGATCGACAAACTTAGTCGCCGGCTGGACGGTGTCCACCTCAATCGACAGCTGCTTTGCAATTACATCCTGCACTGTTGCCAGCGTTTCCGGCAGAGCCTGCATAAATTTCATTAACAATTCAATTCATTAATTTCTGATTTTGATTGTGTATGAATTTTTCTTGCGATTCATAATCAGAATATAAGAGGATACAAGAGGATGCAAGATATTCAAATACGATAGATAAATTTGGAGGAAATCTGAACTTACGGTGACAGCAAAGATTGTGAATGCAGGAGAGCCAAAGGAACGTGTTTTCCATGTTCTGTTTGCCGCTACTTGGCGTTTGAGGCAGATTCTTAGTCCATTCAACTGAGAAACCCTCTGCAATCAATAAATACATCAAAATCCAGTTAATTTAGTAAATGCTCACAAAAACCCGAGTTCAAACCCTGTAACTCATCATATGTCAAAGATTTTACTTACAGATGATGATTGTAGCGTAACATGTTGAGATTGGTGGGAAGCAGCGAGGCTTGCTCTTTTCACTAAAATTGGCCGAATGGATGATGAGGTGGGAGTGGAAATTGCCATTGCTGCTGCCATTGCTACTGTAAATCACAGGGAAGTGCCTTTTTTCTTTTTTTTTCTTCCCTGTGCTTACAAATGGAGTGGATGAATGGCAGAAGTATGCATTGAATATAAAGCAGTTGGCCGCGGATGAAGACGGAGAAGAAAAGGTTAGCTGGGGGCGGACATTACAAAGGCCTTAATCGAGATGACCGACGCTCATTTTTTTTTTGTTTCTGAGAGTGTTTGTTAGCGCATGTCCGAATGCCGTCCTGGTGCAAATGGGGCCCTTTCAACGCGTAGCCTTCGAAGTTTCCGTCCTCCTAAATCCCGCGCAAATTTTAAGTTTTTCATGCTCTTTTCTCCCGCCGGTAAGTTCTCCAACTGCAACAAACAGGTTTCCGGTCCGAGCAGTTTGCTTTGCATGCGGCCTGTGCCAAAATGGGACCTTTGGATGTCCATCGTTACTGGTGAAATGCGGAAGATTAGACAAGGCACGCGAAATGTTAGACAGGATGCCTTAAAGAAATGTGGGCTCGTTGAATGATCCGATTGCAGGGCATGCACAAAATGCAATTCGCAGGTGTAAAGCCGGACTCCGCATTCCATCCTCCCTGCCTGTTCCGGAATGAGAGCTTTGGAACGGGGTATGGACATACATGACAGGAAGCATAGACGAGGTACGTGAACTGTTTGACAGAATGAGGATTTTGTTAGATGTTGTAGCTGCAACTGCCCTGGTAAACATGGAAGCATAGAATTGTTTACAGAATGGCATGATTGTAGGATATACAAAATTCAGAAGGATAGACAAGGCTCCTGAACTGGGCTTTCGTAGACCCCACATAGCATGCCCATACCATCCGTGTCGTGTCAAAAACCCACCGTGTTTGTCAGAGACGTAGCAATGTATTTCAAAAAAACTTACGGTGGTTAGTTAACTATTTTTAACTGTATGTGTGGCCCGTGCCATTAATTTTATTTTTAAAAATAATCTAGCCACTAATTTCAAAACCAACAAACATATGTTTATTATTATTTAAAAGATATAGTTTTAGAATGTTTTTTTATATGTTATATAATGTAGTATAATTCATAATATATATATATAAGATATTAATTTTAAAATATATAGTAAAATTATATAAATTTTTATACTATTTATTTTTATATTATAAGTTTTTTTTTATTGTATTAAAAAATATTTTATATTAAATTACTTATTTTTAGTTTATATAATATTAAAAATTAAAAAAAATTAATTTAAAACTTCTTAATTTAATTTATAATTGTTATATCAAAATAGTTTAATATATTTTATATTTTTATTCAATAATACAAATTAAATGAATATTTTTTCTTCTATATAGAAATTAATCATATTTAATTTGAATTATACTTTCATTTTATACTACATACTAACATGAATAATTTATTTTATTTTATATAAAAATTAATCATATTTAATTGTAGTTCATTTAATAGTACTAGCACACATATATTTAATACATGGAGGTTTTATTATAATTGTTATGATATGATTGATTGTTTTCACTTTGTGTCATGTACATTTAATCATAAGGGCAATATCTCATACTTATCAATGTTAAGCAATAAGTTTGTACTCTTCATTTTTAATAAAATATATTTTTCTATTGTAACATTTAATTATTTTTGTATAACATTTAATCATTGCTTAGATAACTCTTTTTAATATGTTTGCATGGATGATTAGAAAAGTTAATTAGTATAATATTAATTTTCTCTTATAAATGAATAGAAAAATAAACTAATAAGTAGTACAACAAGAGCTGTGTTACAGCTTGAGTCCCTGCCTTATGTAAAAAGAGGATATTTGGAAAGGTTGAAAGTATGTTCAATAAGGTAGAAAAAGGGCAAGGATTCAATAGGCATTGTTAGCAAAAAGTTAATGACAATATTATGGTTAATTGTATGTAGTTGTGTTTTCCTAGTACAAATTTATAGAAAAACAAACAATTCAAAGTTTGCATGACAAGAGATTGTTGGATGAAGATGCTCTTTTTAAGTCATTCCTTTGTTACAAGAGTTTGGAAATGTATCTTCCTTATTCTTAAGGATTTTATGTGAAATAAAATAATATGGATACATGGATATTAGAGGAAGAAAATTTAGGTTTGCAGTAATAAATCTTTTGATATTTTCCATGAGAGAGATATTGGTAACTTGGAAGATGACATCCTTAAGACATTGATTAATAGTCAATCTAAAGGGTATAAGAGTAACAAAGGAAGTAAAATGTCAATAGACCCAACAACAAGTCCATGATATTCAATGGGTAGCTTACTTGTGAAAGTTTTGACTTTGTATATAATTAAATGTAAATTATAGGTCAACACCCAACTGGAGTTGATTAAATTTATCTATAATTGGTCCTATGACACTGTTTCATGCCCAAGACCCTAAGGAGTGTTCAATTCCTCGTTGAATTTCATAGTACTATATTGTTAAGAATATGTTGAGATTGGTCATGTAATGTTGTTTCACGCTCATGACCTCAAAGATTCTTGAGTCCCTCATTGAATTTCAAAATTTTATACAATTATGAATATGTTTCTATTGGTACCTCCATGAATATTACAGTAAATACAAATAGAAATGTAACTGCAAATATAATCATATTAATGACCATCATGATAGAATGGATAATTAGATTATGTGCACAATAAATAACCAAGGTTCATAGAGACTAGAATGTAGAGATTGATGTCTTGTAAATATGAAAAATGTAGCATGCCCCAAAAGATCATTAATTTTTTTTTCCTAAAACATGTTAGCATGCAAAGATGAGCATTGTGAAATTTTGATAATATAATAAATGATTTTTGCTTAAATTTTAATGGTATTTTCTCAAATTATAGTTCAATATGAAGCCTTAGATTGAAATTATAGACATAATCTTGTAATGATTTTAAAATCTATCAAAACTAATTAGGTAAATTTGCATCTTAAAATTTAAAGAAAAAACTTTTATGATTTAGCATACTCTTAAATATAAATTACAAATTATCAACTTATTTATATTTTTTATTTTTATAATAATAATTTTCAAATAATTTAATATTTTAAAAAATAATTACATAAATAAAATAAATGTAAAATTAAAATAATAAGGTAAAATAAAAAATACCCAAATCCTCCTTTATATGCAAATGTTAGATGTTATCATCACATATATGTTCAGGAGAAATTAAAATAGATGCACTGGTTTAAATTTATGGGAAGGAACCCCAAATGCGCTTTGACTGGTATGTAGCATCAATAAATCATCACTATTCAAAGAACATAATACTGTTTAAAATATATACATATATATAAATATATATATATATATATATATATATATATATATATATATATATATATATATATATATATATATATATATATATATATATATATATAACAGTTTTCAAATTATTTGCACTCTTTAATTCTGAGGTACATGGTAAATAGGTAATTGGTGATTAAAGTCTCAGTTAAGGTATCTTGAACCTTTCTCCAGCTTAATATATACAATACAAAACTAGAGAGGGTTCTGGAACAGGATTTGTATTTATAAGACTGGGTAATTATGTGAACTTAGACATCCAGGTAGATCAAAGGGTAGCGTTGAGTAAAAACCAAGCATTCAGTCAGCAGCAAGAATCTACGATTTAAACACTTGATTACATGGCTAATCAACAGTAAGAGATATGCAGCTTTTTTATTATCTACATCAAGCAAAGATAGACATGTTATGAAATAGAACATTACCAAAATAAGGGAGGACAGGCTTGTACCAAAGGCAATTCTTCTATATTAATGTTTCTAGTTTGATCTGTCTGACTTCTTAGCATTATATATATATATATATATATATATATATATATATATATATATATATATATATATATATATATATATATATATATATATATATATATATATATGCTCTAGCATGTGCAAAATGAAAATACTCATACACACTTATCTTATCTTTGTTAATCTTCTTAATTTGGGTTAAGGATTGGTTCATGATCATGGTAATAGGCCTTTACATATCCTATTATGATATTAAGAGACTAAAGGAAATCAGGACACTAGGATAAGTTTACTGCTGAGTTTTTTAAAGGTAATTTTATTTTATATTCTAAATCAGCTTTGCCTTCTGATTGGTTCATATTACTGTGTAGCAATATTCCCTACCATAATTGGAATTTCAAGTACTATTGGTGGAAATCCCATATTGAATGGATTTAGTTTAACCAGTTTAGATGGTAGTTGTCTTTATTTGTTTTTACAGGTATCAGGAATCACATCAAGAAAAGGCTTTTCAACAACTTAAAGTTTCCAAAAACAAAGTAAAGAAAACAAGAAGGCGCAATACTCTTCAAGTAGTTGATGCATTCAGCCAATGAAGATCATAGAGAAGGTTTGCACAAAAGTATGAAACTAAAGAAGAAGTTGAATTAGTAATAGCAGCATTATGTTTCAACTGAAAGATGGGCATGCCCACTAAAATGTAATTGGTAAAAATCATAGAAATTCAATGAGTAGAGGGAATTCCCACAGAAATATTTACTAAGTAGGATAAATTTTTTGACATTGTCGGATCGTGGGTATGCCCACGTTAACTTTGTATACAACAAATCTCGGCTTGTGTCGAGTCGTGGGTATGCCCACGCAATTTTGTATTAGTACAGGACCAATGGTCCCGGGCAAGGCTGGAGGTTTTCTCAACCCCACTCTTTCCTACCAGCACCTGCAGTGAGCGGGGTTTCAATGTAAAAATTTATATATATTAATAAAATAACTTACAGGGCTTAGGCCTTTTATCGATAAAAAAAAAAAAGGTAAAATAAAAAAATTAAATTAAATCCCACGAAAATTACCAATTGTTAAAATGAACTAAAATGTATTTTTACGAAAATATTTTATTCATAATTAAAAATATACTTACCCCACTCATCATAATAACTAGTTGAAAAAACCATATATAAACTCAAATTAAAAAAATCGAAATGAAAACCGTCTAAAAAACAAACCAAAATTGTTCAAAATTTTTGGAGAATAAGTTGAAAATAGGTATTTACCACATAGCTTGCCCAAGAATCATTGCATTAATTTATGTCCAAAACAAAAGAGAAACATGCAAGCCATTTCATTTATTTTTTGCATTCATTTATTCCCATTACGAATAATAACGATACACAACAAGTTTTAAATTTGTATTATAAGAAAGGCTACCTAGCTAACTTTGCATATAAAGCTATGTAATATGTATTTAGTGTTTGAAATAAAATAAAAAGTAAATGATGTTTGAAAAGTTGAAGTATCCCTCCGTAAGACATGCATTTTAGGTTGATGTTTAGTTATATTATTATATTATTATATTTATAGATAAATAATTGTTTAAGAATATAAATATTTTTATTTTATTTTATGAATGTTAAACATTATTTAGTCTTACAATCAATTATAGACATTATTTAAAATGTTATAATTATCTTAAATATTTATATTATATTTTTATTTTTACAATTTAAATTAGATAATGTGTTTAATTATTTTTTAAAAAAAATTAAGAATATTATATAAGTTAATAAAAGTTCTATAAAAAATATTTTTATTATTTAAATTTTAAAATAATATGTTTTAAAGGGTTTAGTGGATAATTTCAAGTGGATAGATAATAGATTAAAAAAATTGTTTAGTATAATTTTAAGTATGTAGTGAATATATAGAGATAAATCTAGGTTAACAATTAAAAATATATAATTTGTATTGTTAAAGGTAAAAAAATATAAATTTTATAACATATAACAAAAACAAAATTGAAACTATATATGCGTCATGAAAAACAAATAAGTATATAAGAAGGAACCTTACACAAAAGGTCTTATAGGGAGTAAAAATAAAAAATTAAATGTGATTATCATTTAGATTTTAATTTAATAGTTTACTACAATTATTTAATTTAGCAAGTCATTATGTATTATATCCTTAATGTTATATTTAGTTGAATAATTGACATTGCAATTTATGAAAACTGAGCATATTTATAACATACCAATATATAAGAAGGAACAAACAAGTATATAAAGAAGGAACCTTACATAAATGGTTTGAAGTAAAAATAGAAAATTAAATGTGACTATTATTCTAATTTAATAATGTGGTGTATTATATCCTTAATGTTATATTTAGTTGAAGAATTGACATTGTGGAAATTGAGCATATTTATTTAGGGTTTGTTTAGAGATTGGTGTGATGTTATTTTCTAATAATTTTGTATCTTTAAGAATACAAATTATATATTTTTAATTGTTAACATAGATCACATAAATAAAATTATATCAAACAATTTTTTGAATCTATTATCTATCCACTTAAATTATCCTCTAAATGCTTTAAAACATTATTATTTAAAAGTTAAACAATAAGAATAATTTTATAAAACTTTTATTAAATTATTTAAAATCTTTTTTTTATTTAATACAATGTTCTAATAAAAATATTTATATTCAACTGTTATTTATGTATAAATATATAGTTTAAAAATTATGTAATTATATTAATTAAAATATATATTTAATATCTTTTAAAATAATTTATATATTATATAATAATATAACTAAAACATCAAAGTAAAATGCATGTCTTACTACTTATAAACATTTCAAATAACACTTAGTTTTTATTTCAAATACTTTTAATTCGATAACCGAAATATTATAAAATATCATATATACCTATTATGATTTGACTAATTCGTACAAGTACGAAACTCGAGGGCAATAAAGTTGGATGGAGGGCAATAAAGTTGAATAAAAGATTATGCTAGCGCTTGAAACAACAACTGCCTCACAATTATTAATGTTAACAATAAATGCAATTAGTTGATACTTAGTTTTTTTTGGTTTTTTTGAGTTAAAAAAAAAATTAAACCCCATGAAAATTACTAGTAACCAATCAGAAACTATAAATTAATTTTAAAAATAAATGTCTCCAAACTTTAGAAATCAAGATTTATTAATTGGAAGAATTAATATAGATAAAACAACTGAAAACATTAGTTCCCTGCCTATAAATAGGCAGGGACTAATAAGACATAAAAGTTACTAAAATAATTTCAATTTGATGTAACAATTATAGAACAAATTAAAAAATTAAGCTAACTTATATTATTATTCAATATTTTTAAAATAAATAGCAATTGCATGTTAGATAACTTAACCATGATGTAATCCCTTATGCTAACCATAAATGCAACCCTAAACCCTATTCACAACCCTAATCCCAACCTCAACTCCAACTCTAACTCTAACCCTAACCCAAATATTAAACCTTAATCTTAAAAAACATAATAACCCACTAACCTTGAACTCTAACCCTAATCAAAACCCTAACTCTAACCTTGATACGAACCATCATGTAAACCATAACCATTATATATTGTATGTGGTTTAATAAATTTATTTATTGTAGAAAATTTATTACAATATATAATATATTGATATTAAACAAATGTAATGTATTTACAATATATTAATTTTGAAAAAATTACTAATAATACCACATAAACTATAAAAATAAAATAATAAACATTAAATTTTGTTAAAAATCATCTTTCACAATTATTTAACTTTTGGTAATTATTTTACTCCCAAAAAGTGGAAATTTGAAAAGAAGAAACTTACCAAGAAAAACAGGCCATTAAAAAATGGACCTTGCTGAATGTTTAAGAAAAATAGTGAAAAACAAAAGAAAAGATTCATTTACATGAAATCTAGGGAAACTGGTGGCAAAAACAACAATCAAACAATGTATGGTGGAGCTTGCAGTGAAATAACCTCAAATTTGCAACGAATTAAAATATCCTCAAACCCTACACAAACAAAAGGGCAAGAAACAAAATAAAAATGAGTGGACAAAATCAACTCTAGACGTTTCAATCGTCTTGTTAGCAAACATTTACCATTGAATTTAAAAATATATATATTTTTAATATAATATTAAATTATATACAATATATTTAAAAAGTGAAATAACTTTTTTTTAATTAAAAAATTTCTATATCTTATAAAAATATATAAAATATAAATAATTAATATAATATAAAATATTTTTAATATAATATAAAATTATGCATAACATAAAAAAATAAATATTAAAAAAATTATATTGTAAACGTTATATCTTACCACACAATAAAGTTAAAAAATAATTGTGTGTTTTCAACTGTCAAAAGTTACTCGATGGGACAAATACGGTAGGCTTCTGAGGCACGGTACATTACTTACTCCATCTGACAAAGACAAATATGGTGACAGGCACAGACAAATATGGACATTGCTATGCGGATGGGTAAAGGGAGAAATTTGTCGGCTGCATAGCCAGTGCCATATATAAGTATGTAAAGAAGCATAGAAGAGGATCAGCCCTAGCTAGGGAGTAGGAAGATTTAGAAGTTTTCTATTTTTGATAAATTATTGTAATAAGCGTGTGGTAACTTGCGAAATTGCATGTGGAGTCAATGGGTCGAATGTAAGCTTGTAGGCATGTTGAGTTTTCAATTTTTGTGTGCTTGGTTGTAAGGTTGGACAATCCATTCTAGATCTTCTAATCTTGATATTGTCAAGTGGTATTAGAGTCATTTTGAACTTCCAGAGGTGTAAGTTTTCAGAAGATCTTTTGTGTGGATAGATTGCCAACTAGAAGCAAGTTGTGAGTGTTGTTAATCATTTGACAAAGTGAGGCAGTTGCAACCCTGAACCAATGATGCCAGAGCATCCTAGGATTCTTGGCAATCCTATATCAACCAAAAATATGTTTGTCTTTGAAGTTAGATTCTGGTTTTGATCTTGATTTGGTGGAATACTTGCTCAGTTTGGGAGACTGGTTGCTCAGTTTCTGTGGTTACCGGGGTGCTTGGTCTCTGAAAAATGCTCGATAGCTAAAGGCGTCAGTTTCCTAATGCTCGGTGATAACTGTGTTGCTCGGTCATGCTTGGCATGGTCAGTTGGATGGCGCTTGGTTATTTCCTCTGTTGCTCGGTGTCCTTGCTTACCAGCTGGATTTGTTTGGATGAATCGGCTTGGCCGACTGGTGCATTTAATTTGGGTTGCGCTCCTCGAGTTATGGATTGACCGTTGGACATGTGGGGACCTAGATCTGGCGTGTTGCATTCTTCTATGTGGATCTGATGACCGTTGGGGCCATCTTGGAGAGTTTATTTTATTTGTAAGGCTATTTGAGAGCTGACTGATGTTTTGGCATTTAATATTTGTATATCCTATTGAGCCGACTTGTGGCTGGGATTTAGTATTTAAGTAGATGCTTGGGTAGTTGTTTGGGAGGAGTTTTGGGGGGGAAGAGTTAGTAGCCTGCGAGCTTAGGGACATGAAGATTGCTTGGAAGTTGGAGTAAAAGTTTAGATCTTTCCTGGGTGCCTACCTGTGTACTATGTGTTGCAGACCTGGGCTAGCTGAATACTGATGTTGTGGAAAAGATTGGATCCTGTGTGATCTTGTAGTCTGATATTTACTTTGTATCTAGTTGTAACTGGGAAGGCCTTACAACCTGACACATTGCATGTAATCGGTGATTTGATGAATAAAGATTCCCCTTTTATATCAGATTTGTTGTTGTTATTGTGTATTTCTGCTATGTACTGGTTTGGCTGCAAGGTCGGTCAGTCCTTCATTAGATTCCCCAACCTTGACTACATCAGGTGGTATCAGAGCGAAGTTGAGTTGATCTTGTGCGAAGTTTGTTCCTGTTGGAGCCAAGTGGATCTTGTGTGTTTGGATTTGAAGATGCCTCCGAGGAGAATTGTGAGATCCCAGATGAAGAGACTGCTGGAGAATTTAGTCTTGATGATTTTAGGGCTTTGCAGAAACAAGTGCAAGACCTACAAGAGGAATTGAAGAAGAAAAAGAAGCCTACCTTGAAAGAAGATAGTGATGATGAATCTAAGGAAGATCATTTTGAAGAAGCTGTAGAAGAAGCTAGAGATCTTGAGGAGAATAGAATCCTAAAAGCTATGTCTAAAATTGGAAAGAGACCTAAGATTGAAGTTTCTACATTTGCTGGAAGCCTTAGGCCAGAAGAGTTGACTGATTGGATCAATGCGATTGATGAATACTTTGAGTATGAAGAAATAGAAGATCCTGATAGGGTTAGATTTGCAAAGACTAAGTTGAAGGGTCATGCAAATATTTGGTAGAGAGAAGTTCAGATGGAAAGAGGTAGAAGAGGAAAAGAAAAGATCACTAAGTGGAACCGAATGGTTGACAAGTTGAAGAAGCAATTCATTCTGGTGGATTATGAATTGTAAATGTTTAAGAAGATGCAAGCTTTGAAGCAGACTAACAAATCAGTACAGGAGTATACTGAGGAGTTTTACAGAATCCTGATTAGGACTGGTCATTCTGAAGCTGATAAAGAGAAGGTTGCTAGGTATGTCTATGGTTTGAGACCTAGTATTCAAGAATAATCACTTATTGTTCGGATGACAACCATAGGAGATGCTTATCAGATGACATTGAAGATTGAAGAGAAGCTGAATAAGAAGTTTGAAGGTAGACATAAAAGTAGAAATCAAGGTGGTAAGACTGGTGAGATAGTTGCTGAAGGTAATGTGATAGAGAACCCTAAGCCTAATGTTGGATCTAGCAGTGGTCAAGTTACTAAGAATATTGGACAGAGAGGAAGGTGGAAGAATGAGTTCACTGGTACTTGTTATAACTATGGCAAAGCTGGTCATAGGAGTTGGTAGTGTCCTAAGAAAAGAGTTGCATTAGTTGCTGAAGAAGACATTGAGAATGTTCCAGAGAAAGGTGAATGTCTTTTCACTAGAAGGTTAGCTGCATGTGTCTCTGAACCGGTGCAAAGGAGAAATTTGTTCAAAACCAGATGCAAGTGCAAAAACAAGGTATGTAATGTCATAGTTGATGGTGGCAGTTCTGAGAACTTTGTTTCAGAAGAGATGGTTAATAAATTGAATTTGGAAAGGAGGAAGCATCCTAATCCTTATCAGATTAGTTGGATTCAAGATGTTTCTAAGGTTAAAGTGGAAGAGCAATGCTTGGTTAATTTCCAGATTGGATCTTACTAGGATGATATATTGTGTGATGTGTTGCCTATGGATGCCTGTCATTTGTTGCTCGGTAGACCTTGGTAGTTTGACAGAAATGTGTTGTTTGATGGTCATGCTAACACTTATATGGTTAGGCATGAAGGAGCTTGGCATAAGCTGATACCTTTATAGGAAACAGGGATTAAGGGATGTGGAGTCATTAGGTGTTGTCCATATGACGATGACAAACCTCAAGAGCAAAAGGTTGAGGAACTTGTTTCTACAAAGTCTTGTTTGAAGGAGAAGGAGAATGAGATATCTGAAGAGTTTGTTGAGATCAAGAGGCAGATGGTCTTTCTGATAGAGATAGTACAATAGATGATGACATTTATGACATAGAGAGATGCAGATGATACTAAGTTAATTGAGGAGGATAAACCTTACTGAGGCACTGTGGTGGTCGGTAGTGGTCAGAGTCAGTTGTTATCAGTTGCTGATCAGAAAGACAAGAAAAGTGGAAAATAGAAGAACTTGCTGTAGCAAGAGATGAATGAAGTGAAGACTACTTGGAAAGAAGGGCAAGAGGAGATATGGGTTAAGAATAGATTTGGCATACTTGTTCTGATTCCCTTGAGGCGTTCTTGATTTCCTTATGAGAAAAATCTTTCTTACCTGGGGTGTTTGATGCAGGAGCATCCTAGGATTGTTGGCAATCCTGTATCAACCAAAAATATGTTTGTCTTTGAAGTTAGATTCTAGTTTTGATCTTGGTTTGGTGGAATACTTGCTCTATTTGGGAGACTGGTTGCTCAGTTTTTGTGGTTACCAGGGTGCTTGGTCTCTGAAGAACACTCGGTACGTAGCTGAAGGCATCAGTTTCCTGATGCTCGGTGATAACTGTGTTGCTCGGTCATGCTTGGCGTGGTTGGTTGAATAGCACTCAGTTATTTTCTCTGTTGCTCGGTGTTCTTGCTTACCAGTTGGATTTGTTTGGATGAATCGGCTTGGCCGACTAGTGCATTTAATTTGGGTCGTGCTCCTCGAGTTATGGATTGATCGTTGGATGTGTGGAGACCTAGATTTGGCGTGTTGCATTCTTCTATGCAGATTTGATGACCATTGGGGCCATCTTGGAGAGTTTATTTTATTTGTAAGGCTATTTGAGAGTTGACTGATGTTTTGGCATTTAATATTTGTATATCCTGCTAAGTCGACTTGTGGCTGGGATTTAGTATTTAGGTAGATGCTTGGGTAGTTGTTTGGGAGGAGTTTTGGGGGGGAAGAGTTAGTAGCCTATGAGCTCAGGGACATGAAGATTGCTTGGAAGTTGGAGTACAAGTTTAGATATTTCCTAGGTGCCTACCTGTGTACTGTGTGTTGTAGACCTGGGCTAGTTGAATACTGATGTTGTGGAAAAGATTGGATCCTACGAGATCTTGTAGTTTGATATTTACTTTGTATCTGGCCATAACCGGGAAGGCCTTACAGCCCGACACATTACATGTAATCGATGATTTGATGAATAAAGATTCCCCTTTTATATCAGATTTGTTGTTGTTATTATGTATTTCCACTGTGTACTGGTTTGGCTGCAAGGTCGGTCAGTCCTTCATTGGATTCCCCAACCTTGACTACATCAACCAAATTGTTGAATTGAGACAATCGCACCTAGTTTGAAAGAAGGATGTCATCGAGGAGAATGCCAGTGATGGCCAATGTTTCTGAAATAGTGGAAGAAATCATGGACATGATGCAAGCTATGAAGAATCGACTGAATGTTGTTGAAGAGGACCAAAGGAATGAACGAAATTCGAGATCAAAAGATGAGAATAATGATGAGACGCCAAAAAGGGACAAGAAGAGGAGGATCATGAGGATGAAGAATTAGATTAGATCAAGATGATGAAGACAATCTCAAGATTAGAAAGATGCCAAGGATAGAGATTCTTAGTTATGTTGGAAGCCTAAACCTAGAGGAGCTAATTGATTGGGTCAATGAGATGGAGGAACACTTTAAATTTGAGGAAATATATGATCTGGAGCGAGAAACCAAGTAGAAGGGACATGCCGCCATCTAGCAGAATGAAGTGCAGTTGGATAGGAACCAGGGAGGAGAAGAGAAAACCATGAAGTAGGATAGGATGGTGACAAAGCTAAAAGGTCAATTCATACCTATAGACTACAAATTAGAGATGCTCAAGAAACTTCAAAACTTGTGGTGGTAGGAGAAGATGGTGAAGGAATATACATGGGAGTTTTACAAAATGATTGTTAGAACAAATGTTAATTAGTTGGCTAGCAAAGCAAAACATATGCCAAATAGCAGAAATCAAAGGGAACTGGGAAGATGGGTATGTAAACTTGCTAAGAAGAAGCCATACATAGAGCAAACCAGAGGAAGCAACCCTCTCCAAAGGAAAGAGAAAAAGTCTAGGGAGGATTCATATCACGATCGACAGAAAAGGGAAGACTACCATCATGACAGTGACTATCAAAGGATTGAAAGGAGTTTTGAATGAGGATCATTCTATGGAACATGTTTTAAGTGCAAAGAGGTTGGACATCAAGCTTTTGAGTACCGCCAAGTAAGTGTCAAAAGGTCAAGGGATTTTGGAGCTAGAAGTGCTTATATGAAGGAAGAAAGAGAAAGATCATCCAAATGTGCAGGACATCTGAAAAAGGGAGAATCATTGGTTATGAGGAGGGTCATGTTGTAGAGGGAAGCCATAGATGAACCACCACAAAAGGATCCTATTACAAACCAAGTTCAATTCACAATTTGGGAGGCCAATGTTGTAAGCTTATGACAATTTGGTCTTTAAGAAGATGGTGTAGAAGTGCTTATATGAAGGAAGAAAGAGAAAGATCATCCAAATGTGCAGGACATCTGAAAAAGGGAGAATCATTGGTTATGAGGAGGGTCATGTTGTAGAGGGAAGCCATAGATGAACCACCACAAAAGGATCCTATTACAAACCAAGTTCAATTCACAATTTGGGAGGCCAATGTTGTAAGCTTATGACAATTTGGTCTTTAAGAAGATGGTGTAGAAGTTGAACCTAAAGGGAATTAAACATTTGGACTTTTATTGAATTTCTTGGAGATAAGATGACTACAAAATTTTGATGAGTGACTAGTGTTTGGTTAGTTTCCACATTGGATCATATAGGGATGAAGTTTTGTGGTATCATGCCAATGGATGCATGTCACCTCTTTTTGAGAAGACCTTGGTAGTATGATTAGGGGGCACTACATGATGGGTTTTTGAATACTTACACCATAGTCAATGATGGAAAGAAACATATCTTGATTTCCTTGGAGGAAGAACCAAAGGAGGTGGTATGTAGAGGTGCAAGGATTTTTTTTGGTGGACAGAAGGAAGTTCTTAGATGGGTTAAAGCATGTGAACACTTTTGTTTTGCACTCATTCCAGAGAATGTGGTAGTGAGAGAGCTGAATTTTTTGATGTAAAGGGAGTGGATGTACCACAAAGGGATGTTGCAGAGCTGCTTGAGGAATTTCAAGCCATAGTATTTGTAGCATCATAAATTGCATCTCTATGCAATTTTTTGCTTACCTAGGCCCTATTTTAGCAAGTATGACCTTTCACATCCAATCTTGCTTTCCCACCTCAATTCCATATTTAATCTCAACTTCTTCTTCTCATTTTTGACCTCAAGTTCCAATTTGAGGCTACATAGGGGGAGTCGAGCACCTAGGGCACCCCAATCTTGGGAGTGAGCCAATTCGAGAGCCCCACTCCCCAATGATTAGAACCCAAATTGAACCCATTAATGGTTACATTGTTATAGCAAGAATTTTAAATTCATGTCAACACTCATCAAGTTTAACACCTTGAAATGGTTGGTTGATGTATATAAGCAAGCTACCCTCCCTCATTTTGATGCACATAAGCATTAATTGGAGCTCTGAACTACATTTTCTCATCTAAGCATTCAAGAGCAAGTTTTTAGCATTCAAGACATTTCATCCCACTATATTCTTCATTTGTGTCAAGCTTTAACAACCTTCATGCAAGCGTGTCTTTGTGATTTTGTTTAAGGTTTTTGTGGAGTCGTGTTATTGCGTCAACACTTTCAATCACCTTCAAAGAGCATTGCATCATCAAGGTATAAGACATCTAATTCTCAAATCTAGCTCTCCTTTCAAATCTATTTCAAAGTTAATTCCTAAATTGGGGTTTGACTAAGGCAAACCCCTTTTTACACAATTTTTTCCCTCTTTTTTGTGTGTATCTATAGGTGGAAAACACATGGGAAATGTTACAAAGAGATCGAGTGAGGAGCTATAGTCTGCAACTTGTCAAATCATAAACTGTCAGAAGCAAGTAGAACATCCTAGTCATGGGAGTAGGTCGCCTAGGATGCCCTAATCCCTTTGTTTCAATCGAAACTTTGGATTACAAGTTGGTTACAGTTTGTTATTGTCAAATCTTTACCATAATTTGTTTGTATGTTCATAGTCCCCCTATGCATGAAAAAAACCACCAATTCACCTCATTTGCCCCCCATCTTGCATTATTCATCTACAATTGGATAGTCATAGTCCTTCTATAGTGAGTTCTTGAGTCTAGTAGATCATTTTCCTTCCAAAGCAAGAGGAAATAGTTATAAGCTTCCTAGTTGTTCCATATGACCTAGCGAGCCCTATTTCCACCTTATATTGTTGATGAACATTCCATAGGGATTGCTACTAGTCTAGAGTGTCAATCATCAATTGACCTAATACGAGGAGCTAGTTTGCCCAAAAAAGTGGCAAGATGAATGACACTAGTAGAAAATGTGGAGCTAAATAGACAAGTGCAAGATTTGTTCAGGAAGGGATTGATATGGGATAGCTTGGTTCCATGTGAAGTACTTGTTGTCTTAGCGTTGAAGAAGGATAGGGAATGGATGATGTGTTCTAACTTAAGAACCATCAACAAGATCACAATAAAATACTTATTTCCTTTGCTAAGGATGGATGACATAATGTATTGCCTAAGTAGTGCACAATACTTCACTAAGATTGATCTCAAGAGAAGATACCATTAGATCAGGATCAGGCAAGGGGATGAATGGAAGATTACATGCATGACCATGAAGGGTTGTATGAGTGGCTGATCGTGCCTTTTGGACTCACCATTGCATCGAGCACTTTCATGTAGTTGATGAATGAGGTACTGAAGGAGTTTTTGGGGAAGATTAATCATCATTTATTTGGATGATATTTTAATCTACAAGAATAAAAATGAAGAACACATCCAACACATCAAACAAGTTCCAATAGCTAAGGGAGGATAAGTTATTGATGAACATCAAGAAGTGTAATTTCATGAAGAATGAATTGGTTTATTTGGGGTTTGTGATCTTTGTAGAAGGATTGAAGATGGACCTGGAGAAGGTGAGGGCAATTGCAGAGTGACCTACAATGGTAGTCGATGGAGAAGTGAGATATTTTTGTGGATTGGCAAGTTTATACTGGAAGTTCATTAGAAATTTTAGTACTATTTATGCACCTGTGACTGAGACAATGAGAGGAAACTGAAATGAGTTCAAATGGATATATAAAGCACATGAGTTTTAAGTTGTTGAAGAAGAATATGATGGACTAGCCAATACTGACATTGCTAGATTTAAACAAAGTTTTCCTAGTTGATTATAATGCTAGCAACAATGCCATTGGAGTAGTCCTTAGTCAAGAAGGGAGATAAATTGTCTATTTTAATGAGAAGTTGAACAACACTCGAAGGAAGTACTCAATATATGATCAAGAACTCTATTCCATAATCCAAGCATTGAAGAAATGGACAAACTATTTGCTACCAAAGGGATTTGTGATATACATTGATCACCAAGCACTTTAGTATTTGAACAGTCAAGGAAAGTTGAATTAAAGGCACATATGATGGGCTGAATTCATGCAGAGTTACACTTTTGTCCTCAGACACTAGAGTAGAAACTCAAACAAGGTTGTAGATGCATTAAATAGAAGAATAAACCTAATGATGTAGATGTGGGTGACTATAGTGGGATTTGATGAGTTGAAACACCTACATAATGATGATCAAGACTTTGTGGAGGCATGGAAAGAAAGTAGTGATCCAATAGGGACAAACATGAGTAAGTAGTTGGACTAATTCATTCAAGATGCTATATTATTCAAAGGAAATTAGTTGTGCATTCCCAAGATTTTCATGAGAGAGAATTTGATCAAAGAGTGGCATTCTGGTGGGTTGGCTAGATATTTTGGTGTTGACAAAATAATGGCATTAGTTAATGAAGGTTTCTTTTATCTAAAAATTTACAAGGATGTTTGAAAGTATGTTCAATAATGCATGATCTATCAAGTGGCTAAGGGAGTTGGCTAGAATGTTAGATTGTATACACCTCTTCTGATTTAGGAAAGACTTTAGGAGGATATCAATATGGATTTTAAGTTGGGGTTTCCAAGATATCAGAGAGGGCATGATTCCATTTTTTGGTGGTTGAAAAATTTTCTAGGATGTCACACTTCATTCCTTGAGAGAAGACTCATAATGTGGGGGTGGCTGCAAGAAGTTGAGTCCCACTTTTGGCCAAAAAGTGGAAGTGTTTTCTCTTTTTTTCAAACTTTATGTCAATTGATGTCAAAATCTGAGGCACTTAAATATTGAATCTTGAAAAACTTCAGTAATATAAAATTTAGTGCTCGGAGTCTAGTTTTCAAATATATAATTTATTTCAATACCCACATGGTATAAATTAAATTTTAGTATGCATGTTTAAAAACCACTTTTTCAAAATGTTTGTTTCAGGACCACACCTCACACGTGTACGACCACCCTTTTTTGAAGTAAATGAATGTATTTTTGTGAATCCTTTTGGGAAAAGGTACCTAACACACTGAAGATTGATGAGAATATTTCATCTTATTTTTTTATTGATTTTTTATTATTATTAATTTTTAATTGACTATAAAATAAATTTTCAAAATCTCTGGTGTATGGCCACCATAATTTGATGATAACTTCATTTTTTTTCAATTTTTTTTTTAATTTGAAGGAAATTCTATGTAGATTGATGTCATATAACTCATTTTTCAAAAAATGTAAAATTAAAAAAGTTATTAAAGTTTTAGTTAACCTTAGTATTTCAAGTTTAGGTACCACGTTGGCTTAATAAATATTGTAAAATATTTAAAATTTATCATATCACTATAAAATTTATATTTTATAATCTGTACAATAAGAGCTAAAATGGGTTTTTATTTTATCAAAAAATTCATTCGGGAAGGTGTCGAAAAAATTATGGCAAGGCAAAAATTTTATACTGTAATGCTTTAGCCATATTTTTGCAGGGCCAAGCATAGGCTTGGTCCCACCAAGCCTACCCCGAACCAAAAACCAAGCCAGCAGGTACGGTTCCCGCTCATAGTTTTACAAAACGGGTGCTCATTTTGTGAAATTAAAAAATAGGTGCTCGTTTCATTTAAATATCGGGCACCCATTTCATAAAGAGCCATTGCAACCAAAAAATAGGACTGAGGGCCTGATCTCAATGATTGAAAATTTTTTAATCATTTTTTTAACGATCCGTTCTAGGCAAACAAAATATTTTGATCAACATTCTCTTCCTTTGTCTTGTTTTGGATCTGACATTCAAAAAGAATCATTTGAACTCAAATCTTGGTACAAAAATGAGATCAAACCAATGGAGAAAGAGGCTAAGGAGGGTTCTAACAGCTGAGGAGGTTGCAACAAATAGAGAGAAGGAGGCAAAATGACAACATAAAAGAAGAGAAAGACATCAAAAACTGAATAATGTTGGAGCATCGAGTTCAACAATTGTTTCAGAAGAGGAGGACAATGAAGACACCATAATGGATGCAGAGGTTGAAGTAGAAAATTCAGGTGCATCTTCTAATCTAGTATTGGCTATAGGTATGTCTTCACATCCAAATGTAACTTATTCTGATAAAGAAGTTCATCAATTGCTAGAAGCAGACTACAATTTAAATGATTTAAATTTTATTCCTAAAAATAGATTAACAAATTTAATTGCACATCAAATTCCACAAATTAGTAATGTTAATCATAGTGATAAAGGAATTGAAAGTCAAACTCCAAATGAAATCGAAAATCAAACACCAATTCAAATTGAAATCAACAATGTGGATGTAGACATAGAAACACCTATTGAGAAAGAAACTCCTTTGAATGATAATGAAATAAATGAACAATTTCAAATAAAAAATGATGTGTTAGACAATCTACATGGTTTGGTTTCATGGAGACAGATTAGGACACACGCGAGCAGATTGTTTAGACATTTTTTTTATAATAAGAAATTTGGATTTCAATGTCAATTAATGTTACAATTAATTAAAATGTCTAAAATGCGAAAAGTAATGAAGAGGTTAGGCATTTATGTGAAATCCAAGAAGAAGGATGAGTCTCTAAAACAAGTTGTATCAACTTTTTCTAGTGCCTTTGACACAATTGGAAAGAAAAGTCATTCAAAAGATAGTAATGTGGTACGACGAGCAATAACAACAGCTTTAGTAAACAAAACTACTAGTGATAAAAGAATGATTTCAAACATAAGTGGATATCTTAATATTCATCGTAAAACTTTAACAAGAGTTGTAAAGAGAAGAGTTAACTTTGAAAGTGATTCGGCAAACCATTTATGGACCTTCAGTGGCAGACTCCCGAGGTCTGACATGAAACTTACTGGTGAAGCCAAAACTTTGATTGAAAAATTTTGGCATGATAATACAAGAGTATCCCCTAATGCCAGAGATGTTCTTAAATTAAGAGTCGATTCAAAAGTTCATGATCCACATCCAAAACACCTTTTAGATATGACTCAAATAGAATTGTATAAAATATTTGTGGATGATAAGGTGTTAACTATTAGTATTAGTCAAAGATCTTTTGAAAAATGTAAACCATGGTATGCAAGGATTAACAAAGAAAGAATCTCCTGTTGTTGCAAAACTCATGTTCAATTTCGTTATCATGATGATATTTTTTGATCTATATACTCTACTATGCATACTAATGAAATGTTGTAGGAATGTGGTATAAATATACCACCTCAAACTGTAAAGGAGTTTATATCAAATTTCTTTTGTAACCCACCTAATGAGCAATTTTATCTTTTGAATGCATGTGTTTCTAGTGTATGTGATGTATGTGGAAATCTTACATTATTAGATGAATGTTTGCATGAAAATATTTCATTTGATTTTGGACAACAATTAGTTGATGTAAAAAGATTTAAAACTGTTGAGTATCCATTGAAGGGTGGAAAATTTGGAAAACAGTGCAACCTAATACCTAAAAGACTTAGTGTTAATAATTTTATGAATGAGTTCAAGAGTAAGGTCGTACCTAAATATGTGAAACACTCTCAAAATTCTAGATGACTTGATGGATAATTTTGCATATGCAAGAATACATTTCCAATTGGTAGTATATTTTCAATTGTTGACTTTGCAGAGAACTACACGCTTGCACCGCAAGATGAGATCCGACCACAATATTATAATTCAGTGCAAGTAACAATTTTTGTTCATATTGGCTATAGACATGCACCCGATAGTATAGAAGAGGATCGAAAAATATTGAGAGAGTACCATTTCTATATGAGTGATAATAAGTTACACTCATTAGAGTTTGTCTAGTATTTCTTTAAGACCTTTTATGAAAATTTAAGGGAGGGAGAAATTCATATAACACAACATCTAATATGGTTAGATAATTGCACATGGCAATTCAAGAATGCTAGAATGTTTTATTGGTTGAGTAGGACACATAAGAAAATAAATATCCAACATATTTGGAGATTTTTTGAGGCTGGACACGGGAAGGGAGAACATGATGGTGTCGGTGCATGTGTTAAGAGAGCCCTTTGTAGAGAGCAACTCAAGTTTGAGGAAAAATCAAAATTTAAAGATGCATGTGCAATTGTTGAATGATGTAAAACAAGTTTGTCTACAAGATTAAGTCAAAACTCTACAATCAGATTTTTTTAATGGCTAGTTGAAGAGAAGAATATCCTTTCAAGATATGATTGTAATACAATCAATGAATTGGCTAAATAGCATTCATTTAGGAGTTCTAATTCTAACCCTTGGACTATATGGACTAGGGAGCTTTCATGTTTTTGTCAATTTTGTGTTGCAGGTGAATGGGAAGAATGCGAGAATACAGAATGGGTTGAAGAATGGCAACAAAAATCCTTAACACCTAGTGAGACACAAGATGAAGATGATATAATAAATGAAGACTTGGATCATGCCGTTGCATCAGAAGATTATGATCGTGTTTCAGACATCATACAACCTGGTAATTTAATTTAATTTATTGTAAAACTTTAAATTATATTAGTTACATGTGTATGTCATATAATTTATGATTAAATTTGAATTATAAACCTTTAAACAGGTTTTATTTGTGCATGTACTTAATTTTGTTTTGCAGGACATGTGTATGTTGTTGTTGCACCTGAGGATAATGAAGAGCAGACAGAGTATTGGTTAGCTCGATGTGTAGAAGGTCTAAGAAAAAGTTGATATGTCATCAAGTAGATGATGATGATTTTCAGTATCCAATTGGGTCTATTGTGGTAGTTGGTACATGGCTACGCAAATACCTAACAAGAAGGAATGGTTTACCAGCTTTTGAAGACTACCAATCAGAAAAGAAGATTATGCATTGTTCGACCCATTTGCTAGTGACAACAAATATCAAATTGGAAAGATACAAAGGGAGACTTGCTAATAAAATATTATGGACACTTTCAATGGAAGAGCATGAGACAATCATAGACACATTGTAGAAAAGAGAGGATGTTGATGGTACATTAGGTTGAATCAAATTTATACATGTAATTTTTTGTTCAATTTGTCATATTTTTATATGTTTTTCTATATATAAATATCTATGTCTTCTTTGAAGTGTCATAATTTATAATTTAGAGATATAGATTTGAAATAAATTAAAATTGACTTTAAATGAACTTGTATAAATTCTAACATTTCAACATTTATTTTTATGATGCAGGATGTCTGGAAGAACATAGACATGAACTATTTATGTAGTACAATGCACTCTTGTATTCATCCAATTTTGGTTTTGTAATTTAAGTTCATGGACTCACTTTTATTCATCCAATTTTGTTTTAAATATTTAAGTTAAATTCATAGTTGTATTCACCTAATTTTGTTCTAAAGATTAAACTATGCACATTGGTCAGACTATGTTCACGTAATAAATTATGATAGATTTATTTGTGCATCCATAAATTCATTGTTTAAATTAATAGATCTCATTGTTAGATAGATGGTTTTTAATAGTTAATCAAAGTCAATAAATTACTTGTAACATCGATATTGTTCTTGTCAATTACATGAATTAATCTAGATCTCATTGAACTATCTATAGATAGTTTTTAATAGTTAATTATCAAAGTCAATATTAAGTTTGTAACATCCATATTGTTCTTGTCAATTACATGTATTAATAGATCTCATTGTTAGATAGATGGTTTTTTAATAGTTAATCAAAGTGTTCATATTACTTGTAATGTATCTAGATATTGTTCTTCTCAATTACACATGAATTAATAGATCTCATTGTTAGATAGATGGTTTTTTTAGGATATTGATAAATTTAATTATAGTTGATATTAAAAATGATCATATTACATAAGCTCATATATATCTACATTCAAACCACTATTTGAAAAAATCATGAAATAGGATTAAAAGTCCATGAATAAGATAAATAACATAACAAGTCCTGAAATAATTTACATGTATCATAATGTCCATCATATAAACTCATGATATATACAATCACAAAACAAAGTCCTACTCTAAAAACAAGTTCAAGTACAATATATGATAACAAGTGGACTAGTATGTAATGCAAGTCCTACTCTAACAACAACTAAAAATAATATGACAAGAAGTCATCATAAAACAAGTCCAAATAATCATCATCATAATCTAAATAATATGACAAGAAGCCATCATAACACAAGTCCAAATAATTATCATCATAACACAAGTCCAAATAGTCATCATAATCTAACTTTACTCATCTAGCTGATCTGCAGTCCTCTTCACTCCACGTGAAGAGGACTATGATGCATCAACATGCTTTGTCTGGTCCTGAGTACCCTCATCTTGTTGTGTCTGGTCCTCAGTGGGACATGAAGGTCGTCCCTCAACTACATAAAAAGTTGATGCAGCCAAGTCCTGTAAAAACATTTAAAGTACAAATTTTTAATAATTAGATGTAAAAGATCTAGATACATAATGGACATTGAAAAATTACTTTTAATCATGACCTCAAAGGATAATGTCAATGGCTGCATTTGGCTTAATCCTGTAGCCATGCCAAGACTCATGGTGGTGTCGACCTAAACAACATATATAAATCATGAATCAAACTTATAGTACATATATATAAATTATAAAGTATATATATCTTGACTATAAATTTATGGAATAAAAACATGTACATTACTTGTGTGTGACACGTAGCTAATGTCACCGATGAGTCCTAGGACTTAAATGTGATTTTGCAACATGAGACAATCCAAAAGCCTACAATCGCAAAAAAATAATTGTGAATCAAAGTTGTACATAAATTAGTAAGATATAAACACTTAATATTAATAAATGAAAAACATACTATAGGTATATGTGGCTAACTCTCAGTGACTAGTGGGGCAGAGAATGAAGGACTGCCAATCTCAGTGGTACATGAGAGACCCTACAAAATCACAAAAATATGTCAAACACATTATCAATTAAAGTTTATTTTGTTTAAATTTTAAATGTATCAAGATCAAAGTGCATACCATGAATGGAGCACCGAGATGTCGAGGTGTCGATGTCATATGATGAAGGCTAATGAATGATGGAGGATCAACCCTCCTCTATTCACCAAAAAATTCACATGTTATGGTTCATAATTGTATAAATATGAATTTTAATAGTGCACTATATAAATTATAATTAAATTTACCTCTGTGAGATGATCATCGTCTGCATTGAGAAAATCAACATATGATGAGATATCATCTCTGACACCACCATGTGTGCCACCATCATCATCAGCATATCCACCATGTGTGCCAATATCATCATTAGGATATCCACCACGGGCAGCATCAAGATCAGTCTGGGGACCCCTACATATACCCCCACAATTCGTGCAAACATGTGCTATGCTGGGGGAAACCCTCACTTGGGTCAAGTGCTGTAACAAATTGCCTGTAAGGGAACTCAAAGAACCGAGAGATAACTGCACTGCTCGATGATGGACAGGTGCAGGAACTAAAGGAGAAGGAAGAGGAACAAGGGGCTCATTGCGCACATGATTTCTAGTTCTATCACTTAATTTGGCCCCTGGTCTTTCATGTGGCATGCCTCGACCAACCACTTGGAATGCCCTCATGTCAAAATAATTGGGTTTCCTACCCAATTCAAATTCAACCCATAATTTTTTCAAAAAATAAAGTGGGACCTCATGATTAGCGTGTGGTGGATGGTCAAATACCATCCACCATCGCTCCCAAAAATTCTCTGCTATACCGGGGTGTCTACACCATCTAATAGAAATATGTGGCTTCTTGCCAAATATCTCCTCACCCATTTTAGGGTTCAAAAAATAGCATGCCATATCAGTTTTTGTAATTTTTAAATTATTAACCTCTTTATAAGAGAGGTCTTCAGCATAATATCCACGCATACTCTCCCTCCATGACTGGAAACTATTAATCTCAGAGTCTAATGTGTGTACTGAATCTATTATGACTTGCATGCTATTTGCAAGGTGTAGTAGCTGGGTCGATGGATAGGGATCATTCCTAATAATATTTACATCTCTCATTATTGCCTCTACATTTCTCCTAATATTATCTCTCAACTCTATAGGTGGAGGTGGAGGTGGAGGTGGTGGTGGTGGTGCATGCTGACCTATAAGCTCATCAATATGAAAATCATCCATATTTTTAATCTACGTACATATAAAAACATGATAATTTACAATTAATATACTGTAAATTACATTTTACCTTACAAAGAATGACTTAAATAATTAAAACTTGAGAGAGAGAGAGAGAGCGAGAGAGGAGAAAGAAATAGTTTTGTTTACGTAAATATTTTTTTTCTACCTATGGTTTGTTATTTTATTTACACATCTAAATTTATGTTTTGGTTTTCTACTTAGGGTTTCGTAATTTAATTTTGTCTAGGTTTACATTTTTGTTTTACTACCTAAGGTTAAATTAAAAGTTTTAACATTTTTCTACTTTGGTACGTTAATTTACAAAGTAAATTAAAATTAAAAAGAACTACTTGAAACATAAAATATAAATAAATTTATACAATAATTTTGAAAACAACATTAAACTACGTTTTTAAATTAAAAATAATTTGAAACTACAATTTTTAATGACAAAAATCATAAAATAATAATTAAAAAAAATATTACATATGTTGAACACGAAAAAAATGACAGAGGGTGTTGGCAGGAGAAGTTGAAACAGGCATTCGAGCTCTACTAAACGTGATCTTGTTCTCAACAGTGAAAATGACAAACAAAATGGTAAAAATTAAAAATTAAATAGATTTCCAAAACGGGTGCCTAATTTGTAATTTTGTAGAAATCAGACGAATGTTTCGCTTTGGGTGTCCGATCTGAAATGGGCATATGTAATCCCAAACACTACCCATGAAACTCTAATTGCATCTATGTCCAACTAATAATAGAAGATGCTCATACAAATCCACTATGTAACCCCTTTCCAATGCCTCGTTATAAATAATATTTCTAAGTTCTCAAAAAATGTTATAAAATAATTATTTATGTTCTCATCCTCACATGAGCATCCCATTTTCCAGCTCCATGAAATTTGTAGATGCATACATATTTAATCATTTGAAAAATAATTAGAACTTAGGATATATGCAAGGTGAATATCACATTGAATCGTTACAATCAAATTATCTAAAAATAAAGCAAATACATTGCACAAGATTTTCTCAACCATGATACTTCTATACTTTTTGGATCTTGTTTTTTTCTTGATTTAAATATGGGCTAGATGCTATAAGTTATCTTTTCTAGTAACATTCCATGACAAGCCACTAGATCTAAGAGATTAATTATTTGATTTCTAAGAAAGGTAGACCATGAAGAAATTCCATTCTTAAGTTACCCATGTTGATTTACTTGGCTTGAGTTTGAAGTAGCTGACAACACTGTATGTTTTGTGAATAAACACTTACCATATAACTTACTTTGCATTGAAATTAGGATTTGGTTTGAAATGTTATAGAAACAAGAGACACAATGTGTCAAAGTTCTTGCCTAGAGTTAAAGAGGAAGGAAAGTAGACATATGTAGATGGAAATGGAAATAAAGAATGAGAGGAGATATGGAGAGAGAGTTTAAATGGATAGAAAGATATGCAATTATATATAATGAGGGGGAGGTGAGAGAATCTTTAGCCATAAAGTTATGTTAAAACTAGCAATTGCACTTCAGTGTGCAATGGATAAGCTTAAAAGGTTTGGAAGGTCAATGAGGAGTTTTTTTGGTCTTTTTTTTTGCATATAATAGTGTAGTACATGTAGTTAATTGGCATCATTTAATATTCATTGGTATTAAGTTTTAACCTAAATCATGTGCATTTGGGACATATAAAATAACTTCTAACTTGACAAGACCTATTTCTAAGTGTCATCAAATGATGTATGAATGATGATCCTACGATATGATCTAAATGACTAAAGGCTTTGTCTTTTCACATAACAAATTTATGACATTCAAATGTTATTTATTCTTGAGTGAAGCGTAATGTATAGTTGGAGTTAAGACAATATGTATTTAATCATATTTGAATTTACAAAGAAAGTGTTTATATTGACCAAGTGTCTTGAACTATGTTTAGGGTTGCCCTAGTAATCTTGGTTCAGGTTCTTTAAAAAAAATAGTTGTTAGGTTTGGAGAGCCAATGAATGATGATTTAGCTTTAGGCTTAATGTCAATTGTTGCACATATTTATAGCTTGGTTTTTTTTAGTTTAGAGTATGTAATCTTTTTTATTTATTGATGTTTTGGATCACATTCCACAATCTATCTTGTGATATCTCATATTAATGATGAATCAAAATGTCTTTCATAATCTAATCCATTTTAATAAAACTAATTTATTTTATAGAGGCACCATATTATGGAATTTTAATATTAAGATTTCATATTATTGAGATGGGTATGTACAATTATATATGGAATTGGCTCTACCAATGCACACAAACCTTATAAACAATACCACATCTTTGAAAAATTGAGTATATAAGAAATACTTCACAATACTCAAACACGTGAAATTTTCCACAAAAACACTTAACACTATTCAAATGCATGCAACTTTCCACGTTTTGAGTTGCATATATTCCAAATTTACATAGTTTACCCAAATAAACTACTTACTTTGAAGACAAATGCTTCTGACGAAGTTTCAAAGTACTTAAGCAGATTATTTATGTTTCAATTCACTTGAAATTTTAAAAATTATTATTTATGATTATGAATTTCTTTCCAAGTTTGTGAATATTTTACAATTTGTTATATGAACTGCATATATTCTCTATGAACTATATCTTCAAATTAGATAGTTGTCTCTATAACAGTGTGAAGCATGAGTATGAGAATTATGGAATGATGAAAATCCCCATTTGAGAAAATGTAATATCTTTACAAATAATTTTGCTTACATCCCTGACAAAGCATTTTTACCACTTAAAAATTGGCACTTAGTAAATGTAAAAAATGAACTCCAAGGCAACCTGTGAGTGACCACATATAATACTTTCAGCTAAAAAAAAAAACTGATACACTCATCCCCAAGACATCAAATCAACAATACAAAGGTCAACAAAAACCATTGAATTCATAACAACATACAATATAAACTACAAAATCATGGTCACAGTCCAACCAAATACTTGGCCACATTGGAGAAAAGGGTCTAAGGACCTTGAAAAATAAAATCCTTCTTGAAGGTTTCAATGATGGTATTGTTGATTTTTTATATATGTGAGCTTTGCATTTATGGAAAATAAAATAAATTTATTTTTACTTGAGCTCTCATAAATCCTATGGTATGTTGAATCTTGTTCATTTTGACGTGTTTGGTCCTGTAAATACCCCTTCCATTGGTAAATCCTCAAATTATGTTTCATTTATTGATAACTATAGTAGGACTTCGACATATTTTATAAATAGTAAACATGAGTAAATACAAAGCACATGCAAGTAACTGCAACTCAAATACAATCACACACAATTCACATAACCACCCAATTTGATACCAAATATCATGAAATGTAGCCACAAACTCCTTAATAACTAAATATAAAATATAATTATTAAAGCATGAAAGTAACTTCACATTAACCTTGAAAGGAATATCACAGTCAACAAATCTATAAAAATTTACACTATTTTGGTGTGTAAACAACATTTAGAAAGAAAAGAATGAGAGGGATAAAATAGAAGAAACCAAATAATAAGAGTGACATAGATATACCCAATAAAATTCTTTTGATAAAAACCTAGACTCCAAAGTAGCGAATCCAATGTATTCCCAACTCCATCAATGTTATGATACAACACCAAACTACATGCCTTCCATGGAGATCAATGGTCTTTGGTCCTGGAGGAAAACCAACAACATAACCCTATAGAAAGAATGCATAATGCCTCCACCTCAAGCCCTTGATATATACACTCATGAAGACCTGAGAAAATCAAAGGCAATATCATGGGCCCAAACAAGGTTTTGAAATACCATAAAAATAATTCTTATGCCCATTCAGGACAGTATCCTTCGAAATAGAATGTAAATATGCATCTTTGACTTGTATTATATGATTTGTCATATGTACTTCCAAATGTACTACCCATGAAACACTAATTGCATCTATGTCCAACTAATAATAGAAAATGCTCATACAAATCCACTATTTAACCCCCTTTCCAATGCCTCCTTATAAATAATATTTCTATGTTCTCAAAAAATGTTATAAAATAATTATATATGTTCTCATCCTCACATGAGAATCCCATTTTCCAGCTCCATGAAATTTGTAGATGCATACATATGTAATCATTTAAAAAATAATTAAAACTTAGGATATATGCAAGGTGAATATCACACTAAATCCTTAAAATCAAATTATCTAAAAATAAAGCAAATACATTTCTCAAGATATTCTCAACCATGATACTTCTATACTTTTTGGATCTTGTTTTTAAACTTGATTTAAATATGAGCTAGATGCTACAAGATATATTTGCTAGTAACGTTCCATGACAAGCCACTGGATGTGAGAGATTAATTATATGATTTCTAGGAAAGCTAGACTGTGAAGAAATTCCATTCTTAAGTTACCCAAGTTGATTTACTTGTCTTGAGTTTCAAGAAGTTGGCAACACCATATTTTTTGTGAATAAACACTTATCGTGTAACCTACTTTCCATTGAAATTAGGATTTGGTTTGAAATGTTATAGAAACAAGAGACACAATGCATCAAAGTTCCTGCCTATAGTTAAAGAGGAAGGAAAGTAGACATATGTAGATGGAAATGGAAATAAAGAATTAGAGGAGATATGGAGAGAATTTAAATGGATATCTAAAGATATATAACTATATATAAAGAGGGGGAGGTGAGAAAATCTTTAGCCATTCAATTATGTTAAAACTAGCACTTGCACCTTGGTGTGCAATGGATATACTAAAAAGGTTTGGAAGGTCCATGAGGAAGTTTTTGGTCTTTTTTTTTTCATATAATAGTGTAGTACATGTAGTCAATTGGCATCTTTTAATATTCATTGGTATTAAGTCTAAACCTAAATAATGTGCATTTGAGACATATAAAATGACTTCTAACTTGACAAGACCTATTTCTAAGTGTCATCAAATGATGTATGAATGATGATTCTACGACATGATCTAAATGAGTAAAGGCTTTGTCTTTTCACATAATATTATGACATTCAAATGTTATTTATTCTTGAGAGAAGCGTAATGATTAGTTGGAGTTAAGGCAATAAATATTTAATCATATTTGAAATTACAAAGAGGGTGTTTATATTGACCAAGTGTCTTGAACTATGTTTAGGGTTGCCCTAGTAATCTTCAAATTAGATAGTTATCTCTATCACATTGTGAAGCATGAGTATGAGAAATTATGGAATGATGAAAAGCCCCATTAGAGAAAATGTAATATCTGTACAAATAAATTTTCTTACATCCCTGACGAAGCATTTTTACCACTTAAAAATTGGCACTTAGCAAATGCAAAAAAATGAACTCCAAGGCAACCTGCGAGTGGCCACATTTAATACTTTCAGCTTTAAAAAAATTGATACACTCATCCCCAAGACGTCAAATCAACAATACCAAGGTCAACAAAAACCACTGAATTCATAACAACATACAATATAAACTGTAAAACCATGGTCACAGTCCAACCCCAAAAAACCAGAACACTGCCTCATCTTAAAAGCCACATAAAATTTTATTAACTGGACATGTAACATTTTTCCTATTCCTTTGATTCCCTTTAACTTGCATGGACTTGGGTGATAAACAACTGAATAGTTCTGTTACTGAATGCTATATAAGATTTACCGTATGTTTCTGTCTATATCCATTTTGGTTGTTAAGTTATGTTGATTTATTTGCATTGAACAATTGAGTCTTTTTCTATGTCAAGTCCATTATAAAACATAAGATTCACTCCAATTCATGATTATAATATATGTCAATTATTTTCAGCTTTAAATTATCTAGCAAACACCCTAATCCTATCTATATTCATTCATTACTTCCATTCTGAATTTCTCTGCATTTACATTTGATGAGTAACAAAAAAGATGTAGAATAATTGGATATGTTTTGAATCTCTATTACACATGAACTGTTTTCCATTAGTTGAAGGCAACATGTATCAGCTGAAGTTCAATCAGGCAAAGCGAGAAAATATTTTGTCAGATTTATCCTTAAATGCAATACCAAAAAGCTGCAAAATAAAGTTGTAAGGTTGTTGACTCATTTTTGCAAGCACTGGGTATTATGAGCCCACATAAGTTAGAACTAGAATAAAATCTCAAAAAAAATTCAAATAAATGCAAGTTGGTATTATTTG
This sequence comes from Chamaecyparis obtusa, assembly GCA_027943335.1. NCBI lineage: Eukaryota > Viridiplantae > Streptophyta > Pinopsida > Cupressales > Cupressaceae > Chamaecyparis > Chamaecyparis obtusa. Next base: position 680,856 of record BSBK01000963.1, read on the forward strand.
GGTAAACTATAGGTTGTGGTTTCCTCAGAGATGTATCTCAGCTGAAAGATGGTATTATTTGGGTAAACTATAGGTTTTTACAATATTGTTATCTTGATTCAATTTAATTATGTAGTTTTTGAAGTTAATTTATTGTTAGTTAGTTAGCTTGGACAATTGTTTGTCTACTTGTTAAACAATATTAAATAATTGTTTTCTAAAAGTTAGTGTAAAGACAATTATTTAATGAATTGTTTGATTTCCCTACTGACACCTTGCAACCAAATTTGTTATATTGTTTGTTGGGTTGTTTTCTTATCTCATTCGTTGATTGAGAATTGATCTTGGCCATTGGTTTTCTAACGAGGGTAGTATAAAAGGGGGTCTAGGGGTATTTGGAGAACACATAGACACATGTCGAAGAAGTATTTGTAGCATTAGAAAATGAATTTGCAGTGATAAAAAATAGTCTTGTAGTGTTAGCAAGGGCACAATGATAGTGTTGGGAGATAACAACAAGGGAATATCAGCAGGAGAAATTGGGAGATTGTTGGAGCTCTGCCAGTAAGAGGCAATAAGTGTTTGTATCTCTTAATTTGTTGAAGATTAATATATTTTTCATCTGCAGTACTGGTTTTCCATACTAGTTTTCCAGGGATAATTGTCCAATAATATCATGTCATTGTGTTGCATATTTCTTTCAATTTTTTTATTGGTGAAGTTGCAGTTGTGTTATTTTTCAATATTAGTTGTGAATTATTTTTTGACAGTTAAATAATCTTTATAAGATAGGAGATTAATAATCAATGACTGCAATAGAATTTTCATATGGTATCAGAGTAGTGTTGAGGATAGAAAAGGTTTAAATTAGGCAAAGGAAAGAAAATTGAGGGTTTATAAAACCTAGTTTGACCTCTTTTGAGTTATTATTTCTTTTATTTCTTTGAGATGACCTCAACTAGTTTGAGAGATTAGGACAGATTGGATGGAGACTCTAATTTTGGTGTCTAGAAAGCCAAATTTTATTTATTGCTGGAAGAGAATGGTATCAAGGAATATGTGACTAGTGTTGTAGCTGTACCTAGAGATCCAACACAGCTTGCAACATACAAGAAGGACGATGCCAATGTGAGGAGGATAATCCTTGATGGTTTTAAGGACCATATTGTTCCACATATCATGGAGTTAGATACTGCAAAGAAGATGTGAGACGCCATTCTGAATCTATACCAGAATGCTACCACCAATCGGAAGCTAATTCTCATAGAAAAGTTGAAGAATACCTATATGAACAAGGGAGAAGACATCACAAGTTACCTCACTAGGCTTAGACTTGTCAAGGATGAGTTAGTAGTTGTTGGAGATAGCCCCAATGATGATGAGCTAGTTAGAATAGCCCTAAATGGGTTTACTAAGAAGTGGGATTTCTTTGTTCAAGTTGTTAGTGGACGAGACACCTTATTGAGTTGAGATCAACTATGGAGTGATTTCACTTAGGATGAGTTTAGACTAAGTCTTATCAATGGAGCAAACAACAAGAGTCGAAAAAGTGAGGTGGAGCTGCTTTGGGATAGTTCAAAATTTCTTACTATAACAATGATGACAAAGAATTAATACTAGCTGGATATTAGTTTAATGCCACAAGACTGCTAGAGACTTTATGCATGCTTTCAATTTTAGTGGGGGCAGTTTGGGTGAGTTTGCATAAGGATTCTCTAAAAAAATAACTAATTCAATGGAGAGGGGGTGAACTCTTGTATATTTGTCATTTTTGGTTACAAAGATTTTGATTATGTAGTTAGTTTTGAATCTCTGTACTTTTTCTTCTACCTTGAAAGCTTAGTGGGAAAGTTGATAAAGATGTATGTAGAAGTTCAAGACCACGCCATCCTCTATCAATGTTCAAATTGACATGTGAATAGGGGGTAAAATGGAGTTTAACAATGCATCTAACATACCCCTATTTGTGTGTAATTTGTAATTTGAATTGCCAAGTAATGTAAATTTGGAAATACTTGAAATTAGATAAGACAAGGTACATACCTCATAATGGAATTGATCTAAAAATACCTATTTTCTGATGGCTGTGTACAGTTTCAGGGATTTCTGCAACCAAATTCAAAACCAAAAAACCGCAATGGAGAAAACCCAAAAAAAAATTTCAATTATGAGGGAGGTCGACTTTGACCCAAATAGCGGGGCATAATCTTAACCCAGGGCACAATCTTACCCCCACTAAAGGTCGTCCCTGACCTGAAACAACTCCGATAGAAATTTTGTTCGCAGATCCTAAAAGTTTGATGAAAGGGTACTCAGATCCGCTCTGCAATTCTTGAAACAACGACTGTAGATATCTGAAAATGGTGTTTTGGGGTGGCTATATAGGGTTTTGCCTTAGTTAAACCCCCGTTTTAGTGATCTCCACCTCCATGAATAGCTGGATGTAATAGAATATGTGTGTGTATTGAATGTGTAATGCCAAGATCTAATCCTCTAGATTGAAACCTTAGCATGAATGGCTATGAGAAAGCAATACATAGATTTGAATAAGATAAGAAAGCATACCAAGCCCCCAAGGCTAAAGTACTCTTACCAAACTCACAATCCGTAATTGCTACCCCATGATTGTATCTTTGAATGCTTGAATATTGATAATGGTGGATCAAGGAAGAAGAAATCTCTCTTGCTCCAAATAGATGTTCATGGTGTGCTCACAAAAATGCTTGATATCAACAATGGCTTGATCTTCTATATCATCCTCTTGCAATATTGCATCTTCACTTCACCAATGCTTGCTTTCTCCCTTGATGGATGCTTGGTGTGTAGTTGTGTAAATGAAGGCAAATGAGAGTCTTTATATAGAGGTTTCAAGGTGAGGTTCCTAGAGTAATGCGAGGACCCATAATTCAAATTTCACCTTGAATTATGGTCTAATCACAATAACCAAGGAGGGAAAAGAATTAAATGAATTTCAAATTAAAACCCTTCCCCATTTGGATCTGAAAGCCCGACATTGATTTCGGGGCCCTCCGGGACCAAAATTTGAAAAGGGGGATCAAATCTTGATAGGGGTCAAGGATGAACTCAACTCTGACCTAGGTCAGGGTCAACCTTGACCTTGACCCAGGGGTCTAGATCCACTTTGTGTTGAAGATGGAAGGTTCCCAAGATGCCCAGAGACCTAGAAATGAAGCCAGAATAGGGTAGAGTGCCTGAGAGAGGCACATAGTCCTATGATGATCATGATGAAGGCTAGGAGGACCTATGCCTAGGTCCTAGCTAGAAAATAGAGCCACAAAGAAGGGAAATTAAGGAGAATCCCTAGGATCCTAACCCTAATTTCACCTAGAATGAAGGAATCAAGTGCAAAATGCATCCTAAATGCAAGTTTATCATGATAAATGCACTAAAAGAGGGTGCTAAACCTATCAAGATGGAAGTGCTTCCATTTTAAGATGATACAACATGTTTATATCTATATGTATAAGGCACAACATTGGAATCTTGAATATTGTACAATATGTAGTGGAAGGTCAGGTTTCTTAGGGAAAACTATTGAGTAATTAGAGTATCATCATACTAGTTCTCCGTCCATCTTGTCTATCGGTTAACTTTGTGTTATGATTAATTTAATTTTTTTATTTAAGCTAGTAAATTCATCATACAAAAACTTGAGATATTATGGTAGGTAGGTCAGAACATGCCATTCTAGATTGCCTTATGGGTGATGCATTAACTCGAGAGAGCATCTCATAAATTTTAAAAAGTTTTTAGTAAATCCCTTTTGTGTATCTTGCAAGCATTACATTCCAATATTTGATAGCATCTCTTTGAGATATTTTGTCAAACAAATGACGTGCCTTGTGCATGTTTCCACATTTTGCATAAATATATACTAAAGCAGTTTCAACTACACTATCTGAATAAAATTAAACACCCCCCTCCATCGTAGGATGTATGTCCATACCATATAGTTGAATAGAAGAAATGAGAGGTACATAGTATTGAACAACAAAAACACTCCCATTCAACACCAATGGTACTCCAACATCACAAGCACTAGGTTCCTAAAAAGAATCATGTAGATCATCCAGAGCATAATATTTTGCTTCAAAATTTTGCAATCCTTTCATACATGTTTTTTGAGCCACAAATCATAAATTGATCAGTTTACAACAAATAAGTTGTAAGGGAAAGGAGAGAAAAAGATTTAACAACTTTTTACAATAATAAGAAAAGGGAAAATAACACAAAAGACTTCCTTTTTGCAAAGGAAAGAATAATGGAAAATTAAGGTTGAAGGCAAATAGTATAATCACAAGTAATCTTTACAATAGAAAAGGAAAAGGAAAAATTAAAATTGAGACAAAGATTATGGATCCAAATTACAATCGTGCCACAAATGGAAGCAATAAGTTATCTGAGTATAAGCAAATTAACGCCTCAAGTTTATCCTTGCGAACCCTCAAATTACCATGCATTTTCACTTAGGAAATGAACAAATACAAGATAATAACATTAGAGATAAGAGCTTCACAAAATCCTAATCAAATAGAAACAAGCCTTGCTAGTTTTCTATAAACTAGAAATCTAAGGTAGGAAAAGAGTGACTATATGTCAAAAAAATTCATGAAAAATGAAGTCTACCATTTTGTGCTCCTAATAAATGGTCGCTCATGTATTGCCCTACCGTAATCGCAAACCAGGCCCAACTATTTGCAAATTCTCAAATTTAAGCCCTATATTTCATAAACTAGAATGATCAAACCCAACAAAACACATGACGTGAGCAAAGTGGAACATATCCCAGGGTTTTCCTTTACCAGCTTAAATTTACACGCTTCACAAACTTTTCAGAAAATAAGATGAATTGATGAATTGAAAGACTTAACTTTTCATTATTAAAAGATATTTTCCATTGTGATTTGCCAGTACCTTGTATTACTATTCCTTGAACATATTTTTGGGCTAGATAACATTCATGAGAATCGAAGCCTTGCCACCTTGTATTATCGTTCCTTGAACAAATTTTTGAGTCAGATAACATTTATGGGAATCGAACCTTTTCCCTTGGGGAACAAGCTCAATCGACTACTTTGTAGCTGCAAAACACTACGATCTACCTGTGATTTATTACCTTCAAGAGAAAAAGTCAAACCCCCATAATCATTGACCCAGATAGAAATTATTCAAAATTACCCAATTTGTGCAATGTATGTTTTAATAGTGTCAGGGTAGAAACCTTCTCTTCTACTACTACTAACATTGTTATCGATGTTTCAATAATCCATATATTGGGTACCCATTTATTGTGTAGTAGAATCATTCTGAGAGGTTTCTTGTGGGCTTCTCATTTTTTAATGTATCTTGGAAATGGTGACCAGGAATTTGAGAGTCTTGCACAACATAAAGGAGGATCCATGTTCATATTCATGGTGAAATTGAAAGAGAAGAACAACGTATGAGACAACTTGGATTGGGGACGTCATGACGTGCCTCCTACTTCTTTCCACTTTGTATTTCTAGAATTAAGTTTTGAAAGGACTCATCAGAAGCTTCCATGCTTCTGAAAGATCTAATTCAATATATTATAAATCCAACAGCTTTGTGGAGGAGTTTAGAAATTTATGCATTTTTTTTAATAAAAAATATTTTTCTCCTTACTGTTGTTACTCTCAACCAATAGAAATAAATAGAACTAACTTTTTTAATATTTTAAAAATATATACATAAATGTATAAACATAGTACACACACACACACACACATTCAAAAAAATCTTTAAATGTTATTGGCTGAATTGATTATCTATTTGCATGGAACATATGCGTAAGTATCCTGTCGTAGGCAAAAACTAATAAGATGTATAATTGAATTGCGTAATTGTTTTGAATATGTCATGCAAGAATTTATTCTATTATAGAATGTATCTAGAGAAATAACATTAACTCTAACCCCATCTAGAGTTTCCATTGCCTTCATATTTAGATATGACATGCACTATCCTTTCATAGGTTGTGATTATAAAGTTTTTGGACACCAATTTTCATGAGGATGTTAGTACAAGATACAAGTCTTTTTCAAAACTATTTTCAATTCAAGCATTGTGAGGGTAATCTAAGTGAGAATTTTGAAGGGTGATTCCAAGTAGAATGTGGTAATGTTTAAATATTTGTATCCTAAATTATCATATGTAATGAAATAATAAACTTTTAGGTTGGCTATGGATATACAATTTTAGTTTAAGTATCATAAAAATCATGATAAATGTTTGTATATCTAAGAGTAGCAATGGAGAAGAGCTTAATAACACATATACATGATCTAGAAGATGTGGAAGAGATTATGGTCAAAGACAAAAAATTGATCGCCATAATGATTTATTGATCAAGAGATAATCTATCATACTAATTTATTGATATAAAAATTTTGTATTTGAAACCTATTTGTAAATCCTAATAACACAACCACTAGCCTATATCTGCAAAATAATTCAACAAACAACCAATAGAGTTGTTCTTCATAAAATGCAAAACATAAAACAAACAAAGCTATACCATCACATTCATGAAAAGCTTGATTCTATTATTCTCATATCCTTCAAAATCTTGTATGAAATGATATTTGCTCTCAGATATTTAGCACATGCACAAGATGACATAAAAGGAATGGTGTGTGGTTGATTGATGTTGATGTAAAATATGATGCAAGATGATGAAATGATAATAAGATCAACCATAAGGAACAATTCCCAAAAATCACATCAGGCTCAAATGAGGAATAAAAATGTTTTTTTTTTATAGAAGTCCTAAAAAAAATCAAAGGTGTGTATAAAAAGGATAAAAGATGAATGGCCAAGATAAGAGGGTAGGTAAGAATGAATGAGATTAAGATGTTTATATAAAATGAATGGATAAGATTAAGTGGTAGGTAATGATTAAGTAGAGATTTTAACTCTTGACAACATATCTTTGAATGCAATGAACTTAGACATGTTGGGGGATGGAAATGAAAAAGCTGAATTAAGAGATGAATGATATTTGTCACATGTTTATGAATTTCAATTGTGATCCAAGTGAGCAAGATGATGGATTAAGATTAGAAAGAAAAGGATAATAAATTGATAACTAAATTAAATTTTTTATTTGAGTAATAGAAAAAGGAGATGAAAACTAAATAAATAAATATTTATTTATTTAATTATGGGCACGAAAAGACTATTGAATTAAATAAATAAATACAAACATTTATTTAAATCATAGAGAAGTGGCTAATGAATGAATGAATTAAATAAAAATATTTACTCAATTAATAGAGAAATTATGGTAAAATAATCAAATAAATAAAATATTTATTTAATTGAGGATAATTTTAGATGTCTACAAAAATAACAAAATAAAGCTTCAAGATTAAAAAAATATAGAACTCATTCAACACTAACATATCATAAGATTCACTAAATTAAATCAAATGTCTTCCATCAAAACGTTCAACTTACAAATACTAGATTCTTCTTTTATCTCATATACTCTTAGTGAATGAAAAAATGAATTTTAATAATGTCCATAATAGCAACCTGTCTAATGGACCAAGAAACCTAATGTTAATCTATTTTCAAGTTTCTTTCGATGTCGAGTCTTCTATTATGTATCTTGATTAAGAAATCTACCATTTTGTGAAGCCTTGTCTCCTCAAAAATCTTATTTAAACTGTCCACTTGCACAATCTTTTCTATCTTCACATGTTGCACAATTTAGGATGAAGTTTCATTTGGTTTCAATGAACCCTTTGTTGTAGAAAATGCATGTTCACTCTTCCTGTTCTTTCTTGGGACTATCCATTTTGCTTGTATCACATCTAAGACAATGAGAGCCAATCCTCAATTGATAAACTAAAATTTTAGCCTTTCTCTTAGTTGTGACCCTTAAATAACCTTTTTCATCATGTTCCCACACAGGGTTGACTTTTTTCAATCAATTTGTTTAATCCACATGACAGTCCTGAATTGTTCTAACATAAACATTTTTATCTCTTCATTAGTATTAGGACATGCCTATAGATTAAAGTCCTATTTGCTCAACCAATTCTTGTTTTACTTCATCAAAGTATTCTTCCTATGATCTAACTCCTCACCAACAACCATTTCAAGCCAATGATGTTTATCCATGTTTTCAACTTTTTTAAGTAGCTTAGTAAACAAATTATCCTAATGTTTCCATTGGAAACATTCCTGCTTCAACCAAAAGAATCTCATAGTAAATTATGAATTTGACTTTAATACTAATAATGATCAAAATTATTTTGGATTCTTTCTAGTGCCTCCACTTGAGGTTTGACATGATAATCTCCAAACCTCATAATAATAGAGGACAATTGATAGGACCAACAAATCGAAAAGAGTTTCTTGTTTTTTCAAACAAATAGTACATATGGCTGAAAATAACAAAAAATCAAGTTGCAATAATAGTGGTTGCATGATACTTTGCTCCAAAGGGCCCAAAAACATATAAGGAGAGGAACCTAGATTGGGAAGATCCCTACACATCGCTGAAAAAGGACATTTATGTTTTTAATACTTCTGGTGAAGTCTTAATAATAGGAGATTTTAATGCTAGGAAAACAAACAAGGAAGCCCTCAACTTGAAAAGAAGTTACAAAGAAATAAGTGATTCACTATGGTTAGAAGAAGAGAAGGATTGGTTTTGGAAAAGGTCTTCATGGAACAAAAAGGGCAATGTTAATCATCGCGGGGCAAAATTATTGGTCTTATGTAGCTTGTACAACATGGTCACATGTAATAGTATGAAAGTGTGGCCAAATTCAAGAAACATTACTTGTAAAACATACAACAAACAAAGTGTTGGTGACTATGTTATATACTCTCGAGACCACATCACAAGGGTAAAAGAGATAGAGATAGGAGAATGCCCAATAGGGTTAAAATCAGACCACAACCCAATTTTTAAAAATTGGTCATTCATTTAAATGAATAACATGGAGAACAAATACATCTTAAGAAAAAGAAAGCACCCTCACATGGTAGAATCCTAATGACCTAGGAAAATCCAAAAATCTTCAAGGATGCTCGTAAACATCTAATTAGGATTTTTTAGGGTGAATTTGAGCACACGAAGCAACAACTTGTAAGTAAAGATACCTTAATTCCTCTAATTCATAAGACATTAGAGAAGTGTAAAAGAACTAGACCCAAAAGAGAGGCAAACAATACTTTTCTAGAAAACCCTTGGCTTGATGATGAGTGCAAGTTAGCAAAAAGAAATATGAGAGAAGGAATGAGTAAAGAAAATAGAAAACAACATCACAGGGTCCAAATGACTTGAATATGAAAAGATGTTATATGAGCATGGGCGGGATAAGCATAGACCCCTGGTAATCAATGCCACGAATGATCTTTTCACCATTGAAGATATCTTCCAAGGCATAAAGAGATTGGTAGGGGGAAAAGCCCAATATATTGATGGGTTGAAAGCTGAATATTTGAAATGGAGCATTTATGTCCTTCCACCTCATATCAATCGTATCTTCAATGATGCTAATGAAGAGGGCTTTCCTAAAAATTGGATGACTAGTGTTGTGATTCCTCTCCCCAAAAGTGGTGACATAAATAATCCATCAAATTATCGCACTATCATGATTAACCCCCTCCTTGGGAAGCTCTTTGGTAGCATGGTGGAACACACAATTAGAAAGTGGGTAGAAATAGAAGGTAAAAGAGCTAAGGGGCAGGCTGGTTTCAAACTAAAACATTCCACTATTGATCACAATGTTACACTTAGATTCTTGGTTGAAAAAATATGGAATACTTAGGGTGATGAGGCCTTTTTCTACTTTGTCAACTTTAAAAAGGTTTTTGACATGGTACCACATGACAAACTTTGGGATAGAATGGAAGAACTAAAAATTCCTATTGAGCTCAGGGTTGCAGTACATGGACTATATGAGTAGGTCAAGGCTAAAATCAAAACTATAGATGGGATGTCAAAGTGCTTTGACAATGATATAGGTGTCAAACAAGGATGCCCCCTCTCACCAACCTTATTTGGGTTATATATTGATAAGTTAGAAGAATGGTTAAGAAAAACTAATGGTGATGGGGTTCAACTAGCCAAGTATGTGATAAAGCTACTTCTCTATGCGAATAATCTCATTTTAATTATTAAAATGATTGATGGGCTAAGGGAACACTTGAAGGCGCTTGATATATTTTGTCATGAGGTTGGGATGCAAGTGAACTTTAGCAAAACCAAAGTGATTATCTTCTCTTTGAAAAGAAATAGGAAGAAACATAACACTTTTCTTTTCAAAGGCAATCCTTTAGAGATAGTGGATGAGTACAAGTATCTTGGGATTAACTTTCACAACAAGCTCAGTTGGGAAACATGTAGAGCAAAAAGAATTCAAGGAGGTTGGAAAGCGATATATTCCTTACAAAGTAGATGCAAGAATGTAGAGTAATGGGATTGGAAAATCAAAAAGATGCTTTTTGGTTTGTTGGTTGCCTTGGTGATACTTTACAGATGTGAGATTTGGGGTAGCAACATGTCAAATTAGAAATGGAGGCAACTAGAGAGAATCCAAAAATATTTAATCATCAACAACCTCAAAATTAAAACCGATGTTCCCTATGAGATCTTATTCACATAAATAGGCATATTTTCTTTAGAGGCTTTGATAATAGTTTGGTTGTTAAGTTATCTAAAGAAAACTCAAGGTATGGAAAAACACCACTGACCTAAATTGATCAAAAGACTAGACTGAAGAAAGAACATGTGGATGAAGCAAAACGTCAAATGGATGAAAACATGGAATGTTAATATGCATGAATGTCTAGATAATAATGGAGAAATCAAAAAGTTTGCGATGGAAAAATTCAGGAGTATCAAATGGTCAAAACAAAATGGGCACAAAAAAGCCTACTATATCAAATAATTTAACCCCATGGGAGACTATGATGAGAAAACATATGTAAGAGCAAATATTAAATGGAGAGATAAAATGCTTATAATGCAACTTAGGACAAGTTCACACTATTTGAGGTGTGAAACAAATAGATGGATGATACCTAAGGAAGAATGAGAAGAGATAATATGTCTATTTTACAACATGGGAGTGGTACAGATAGAGCGATATTTTATCATGGAGTGCCCAACATACAATGTCATCCGCTCCAGCTATGAGGATATTTTAGAAGCAGATAATTTAGGTACCTTATTTGAAGAAACACAACTAGATAGAACAACAAACCTAATGATCAAAACTCAATGTCAAAGAACAGTCTCAAAAAAGAAGTTTCAAATGGCTTAAAATTCTGGCACCCTATTTTGAATTGTGTGCTATTTTAGAGGGTCCCATAAACAGACGTTATTAAAATCTTCATTCATTCATCCAATTCCATAATTCCACTTACATGCACTTGTGTTCTGAAGTAGGTAAGCAGCTCTCCGAACCCTTTTTGTTCTGTCTTTTTACCGATTGAACCTATTGTAAAAATCTCAGTTCTTTTGAGTACGTATTCCCTGTGGAGCTAACATCTCTCGAATGACAAACTGTAAGCGTAATAACAACTTAATATCTAAAAGTTTAATTTATCATAATTGTTTTGACTAAGTCTTGAATTCCCCGGGGAAATGGGTGGAGAGTGTTCGATATATGTGGGTAGTGGCAATATTGGAATGACTTCCAAAATAAATTCGAAAGAAGGGAAGTCACTTTGAATATGGCAATGGCTGCAGGCGCACCAGCTATTTTACAGACTTCCTTCAAGCCCCGGAAATTTAATACTTCTATCAAACCTCCTTCTCTCAATAAGCCCAGGCGTCGATTTCAAGCATGCAGGGCTTCCTGGCAGGAGGTATTTCTATTGATATTTATGATTGTGAAAGGCAGTTTGAAGTTGTGGTGACCTTTTAAATCGCGCATTGTGCAGCTTGCTGGCGTTTTAATATTCTCTGCAATTCCCTTCACAGCAGTGAAGGCAATAGCGAACAGCCCATTGGGAACGCAGTTACAGGACAGAATGCAACAGACAAAGTTGTCGGCCATCAAGGAAGCTCCTCAGAGAGAAGCTGCCTTGAGGAGAGCCAGAAATGACAGGTAGCTGCTCACTTTGGTTCTTTTATCTTCTGATTACATTGTCTTGGAAAGGTTTTGTTAGGGTTTTGGAGAATTTTTTATGAGCTATTTTTTCCGCCAATTGGCTAGACAAGCAATTATAAAAATTTTGCCCTCAAAATTCCTATAAAATCTAATTTAAGTTAAAAGATTCGCCAATTTTTCAAGTTTCCATGGTAAATTCTATGTGTTTCTTTAAAAATTAACCCCATACTACACATGTTACTGTTTGTTAGAGATTGAGACATTGGTTTGCTGTTCTATAATATTATATGACTCCAATCCCCTGAATTCTCTAACTACTAATCATAGGTTCAATTCTCCATGGAAATAGCTTAACTGTTGTGAAACATCCTACAATTTTTCTAATATACGCGGAGACTAACATGCCGCATTTAACTGGAGATAAAATCTAGGGTGGCCCATTTTACTGCGACTCAGAGCTTTTCTTGCAGATTTTGAATTCAGGCTTTCTCTACGTTAATTCCTCTGCTTAACAACTTTATCAGGACTTCTGAACTTAGCCCTTATTTTAATTATTCGGAAAGGTGTAACTACAGCAGCAGGGTGGAGTGTAGGGGAGAGGATCCAGTAGTTGAGCATCCTAACTTTACACTTCTCAAAATCCTATGTGGAAATTTCAAATCACTCCCAATTTTTTACAGCAGCTTACTTGGCAAGTCCCCTGCTTATAACTCAGGTTTTAGGGCCACGTCATCAAATATGATACCACATTAGCATGCTTTTTGCCAAGGTGTCCAAAACAGCCCAAAAAATGATGAGACCAATGGTCATGCATAAAGGATACCCATACTTATGCAGCTGATGTGGCATCACATGATTGGTTTCTTTTTACAACTAAGGGTACATTTCCTTCAACTATGGGTAGTCATCATTATTAGGCCATTTTCCTGTCATAGCCAAAAATCCAATGAAAATGGTCTTATCCTGCAAAAACCCTAATAAAATTGTCATGACCACCTGCAAGCTTGTTTTTATCAGTGAAGAAGATGTGTAAGGTCTTATGGCCTGCGAGCTTAGCCTTGGCTAGTTCATGGTGTGTCCAAGCTCCAGTTCAGATCGCATGTGCTCAAGTGTAAAAACCATAAAGATATGGCTGTTTTAAGGTCTGAGAAATAGGTTTGAAACCATGTCCTAGGGCTTCATGAATTTGTCTAAATCCAAAAATCCTAGATAGGTCTATTTCTTCGTTACCTTTTTTGGGCCACTTATTGTCCCTTTCTGCACATGTTCTATTTCCTTGCCTAGGCAGTTAGGTCTTCTTTTCAGCGATTACGCGACTGCAGTGTTTGTGTATTCTCCAAGTCCTGGCAGTCAATGGCTTAACATCTAGCGACCTGGCGGGCAGTTATCTTTTTCTTTAGTCGCTGATTCTCCATATGAAACGGCCAAGGCACTTAGCATTTAGAGATTAAGCGAGGACCGTCGATGTTGATCTTGATCAACGGCTGACGCATGTTCTCGAGATGGAATTAGAGTTAAGCAAGGCATCCAACAATCCAGCGAACACTGCATTCGTGTGTTCTTCGAATATAACCCTGGTCAAGATAAAGATTGAGTGATCTGGTGAATGCCTTCAGTCGCGTGTTCTCCAGATCCAGGATGAGTTAAGGCAAGGTTTTGAGCGGTGGACGAGGACCACAAGATGAGATTTGATCAACGGTCAGCGTGTAATCTCGAGATATAATTGGGGTTGAATGAAAGATCTGTCGACTTGGCGACTAAAGGTTATCTTGTGTTCTTTGAATGTAATCGGGGTTAAAAGAAATGTTTCGAGATCTAGCGAATACTTCATTCATGTGATCTCGTGATCAAGCATGAGTTAAAGATGAGGGCTTGGAGATTGATTTTGGGCCGTTGATGCAGATATGATCGGGTGGTGGTCGCTTGTTCGCTAGATGGAACCATGAGTCAAGAAAATGTTTAGCGATCACACGAATGCTTCATTCGCGTGATCTCCTGATCAGACCCAGGGTTAAGGTTTCTGTTTCGCGACTTGGAGAATGCCTTCAGCCGTATGTTCGCCAAATGATTTGAGGTTAAAGGTTGCTTGCCGAGGTTAAGATAAAGACTTTGCAGGTCCAATAAGATCTAACGGTGGTCGTGATGTCGCAAAGGGAATGTGCTCAAAAGTTAGTCATCGTGGCATTGCGACAGTCGTCGATTCAGATAAAAACCGATGTGGCAGTGGGTCTAGTTGCCAGGTCATGCTGAGGTGCTCGTTTTTGATTGGATGCTGAGATATGATGATGTGGCAAGACTTTTCAAAGCTCAATTGACTGTTGTGTCGATTAATGAGTGCCACCCGATGTACCGGGAGAGGGATTAAGATCAATGGACACGTTTTAAACTAATCAGTTAGCCGTTGCTGCTAGGTTTTGAATCTTTTGCTAGGGTTTTCTGCAGGGTTTGAAACAGCGAGCCGAAAGCCATAAAGCTGGATTAGATTTGATCGTGTTCCAGCTTGGTTGCAGGTGAGAATTTATGAGTAGGATCATGGTGGCCGTCTCGTGCTGATTTTGTGTCCTGAGGTGTTTCTGTCAAGGAAAATTTGACATGAAGGTCACGCCGCCTCTGATGCAGCCTGAATCAAGGGGGGTTTTAATGATTTCTCTATCCTTGTGAGGTACATAGCTAGGGTGTTGCTATTATTGTCAATCAGTTTGATCTCAATGGCCTTGTGTTGGGTGGCATGTCTTGTCTGCGGTAATTCAATTGTTTGAAAGTAGTTGGGTGGCTTTAATTTTGTCCTGAATGATCAGATGCTTGTTGCAATCCTTGTGATAAAAAAGATTTTTCATGATCATTCAGGGGTATTGGGATTTAGGTGTTTGAAAGGCATATTTTTGTGAACCCTATTATTTGTCAGGATTGTAAAATTTTACTTTAGTATTTTGTTAATGAAAGATAGAAAGTTGCAGGTCTAAGCTGTTATTTGCAAGCTTGTACTCTGAGATAAATTGTATGCATAGGTAGGATTCATCATACTTAATAAAAACATCTGGTTCATTTCTCTCCTTTGTGTCAAGTTTTATGAATTTTGAACTTTCTAGTTTAGTACATAATTGTTTATGTGTGTATCTTCATTCTTGAGTTTTGATCTAGGATTAGATTAAATATTGCTCTGGATGGGATATGAGTTCATCCTAGTTTGCACAAGGATTTTCTATAAGTAGTAAGGATTTGTGATAGATGTATTTATGGCTGTGAATCCTTGTATTTTCTAGTCTTTGCATCCCCTTTGTTTTGGAGTTCTCGCCCAATGGATAAGGCACTGGCCTAAGTGAGTATATCTCTTGTTAGCATGTATTGAACAAGGTTGTTACAATCTGCAAAGTTGAATTAAAAACCAGTCATAATCTTTAATTTTGGTTGAGGAGTTGTTAGCTTGTCCATAGCAATGGAGAGTCAATGAATGTTTGGTTGACATTTAGTACTTTCTTGCTATCATTTGTTGTTTAAATCCAGTCTCGGTGTTATAAGAGTATTGTTTTCACTAGATTAGGTATACCCACCTTGGTTTTGCAGAGCCAAAAGTGCAGAGAGCAGTCTTGTCCCTATAGTTGGTCTAATTACCTTAAGCCACTTATACATTTTGGAACTAACCACTCCTAAAGTCTGTCTGAAGGTATATTGGCAACCTAAGAGCATAAGCCGTTTTGAAACACCAATAAGATGGCGACTCTGCTGGGGAAGGAGTAAATGACAACAAGTTTAAGATGATTATTTCCTTGCTTGGCTGAATCATCCCAGAGTTTGGTTGAAGGAATAGAGTGAGTTTCAAAAGCTTTTAAATCTTCTCACCAGTTGTGAGTGGGGACTCTGAGTTCTCTGTTTGATCAGTGCAGTCTCTGATAAACAGTGTATAAAATCTTGGTGAAGTTTTGGTTGACTGGAAGGAGATACAAAATAAGTACAATATTTTCCTCTTCAAGGAGGTGGCGACTCTACAAAGCAAAGAACTTGATGGAGCTATAAGGAGAGCTCTAGATCTGCCCTGCTTCCTAGTCAACAAGCTAAGTTTTAGTTGCAGTACTTCTAGGTAGATTTTCAAATGCATTTTTTTATATGAAAATCAAGTGTAAGAAATGTATCCCTATCAAGTGTTCAACACTAGTATAAAGGGATGAGTGATAGTGGGCAGTTCCTTATGGAGGAATAGAGGCCCTTTAGTTTTGATGGCATTGAAGGTGCCCCTAATGAGTTTTCTACTGAGGATGGGGAAGACTTGCCAAGATTCATGGCTGATGGATCAGTTTCGGAAAGCCAACATGTATATGATCTCATGGGTTTATTTGGTGAAATGGATGTTGAGCATGAAGATGTTGCCATGAGGTTGCTTGTGCAGTCTCTTTCACATAGTGCAAGGGATTGGTTCGTATCCCTTCCTTCATGTTCAATCCCTTCTTGGGATGTATTAAGAGCAACATTTATAGAACATTTTGATGAAGTTGATATGGATGTGTATGAAATAAAAGATAAAGATCAGATACAAGACATTAGTGTCTCTGTTGATCCCACTATCCATGATATTGATTATGAAAATCTTCTCATCAAGATTGCTACTCTCAAGAAGAAACTTGCAGAGAATAGTGCTGTGATCTGGCAGTTAGAGGAGGACAAGAGATTAAGGGAACTAGCAGTTCTTTATGATGATCATGAAGAGGCCAGTTGTTCTGATGCTGATTCTCATTGTGTAGAGAGTATTGATTATGATGCTGACTTTGAGGTCAATGCATATGAGGATGTTGAAGATGAACCCGTGGTTGACAATGTTTCCATTTTGTCTGTAGTTTTTTGTTTTTATCAGCATGAGAAGGCAACCTTCTTGTCTCGGTTTGAAGATGTTTTGTGTAAAAGGCAAGAAAATGAATATGATGCAGATGTTGATTCTTGTAGTGATTGCTTTACACAAGATGATTTGAGGCCAGAGATGTCGGTCCTTGTTTCAGACAGGGATGATGTTTGTAGCATTAGGGGTGAGGCCAATGAAGATAAAAATAAGGTCCAAAGTCCATTGAGCAGTGAAAGGATCTCAACACTTTTGGCTGATAAATTCCAAAGGTATGCACCTGATATGGACTTTGATTTGCAGCCCCCCTTTGACATATCCTTTGACACTGATAATGAGGTGGGTGTTCAAAGTGATGAAGAGTATGATCCATGTGTGCTAGAGTTCCCCTCATGTAGTGACTTTGCAAAAGAAGAGGTTGAAGTCCATGACAGTGTGTTTTCCTGTCATAAAGATTCCAGTGATGAGCAAGTTTCTTGTTCATATCCTTTTCCTTCTTTTGCCAAATATGATAGTGAAGGTGACATTATTGAGGACTTTGTCTTCCATGATTGGGACATAAATTCTTTTGATAGAAATGATGATGTAGATCAACTGTCCCACTGTCACAAAATTTGTGAAAGAGACTTTCACTTGGTTCATGATCCAGTCAGTAAAGACATCATGGAGGAACCAAGTTGCTTGGTGGTTGAGGCAATTCATAAAGGTGAATCTGAGGATCCAAGTCCTTCTCAGCCAGGTATTTTTATGGTAATGCATGATGACCACTATGTTTTATATTCTGATGCATTACTAGATCAATTTTTTGTTTCCAGTCATCAAGAAGAGATGGGTGATGTCCCATACTTCTTGGAGTATGAACATGATAATGGTTGTGACTAGAAGAGCATGGGTAGTGATCAATACAGTTTTATTTTTCAGCCCATGAGTATTCACATATGTTGGTAGCAAGATGATCACGACACTTTCAGGTGGCAGGTTACATGTGGATGAAAATCAAACCTTTGACTCAGGAGGTTTTTGATTTCCCTTTGGTGGCCTGGGGTCACCAAGTAAAGTTTTAAATCTTGTAAGATATTTGTAAATATTTTTCTTTTCTGTTGTGTGTTTCCCTTCCTGTTTCCTTGGTTCGGTTGCTAGTTTTTGAGAAGGTTCCCTATAAGTTTTTTGTCCAGTGGGTGGTCTACTTTCGCCAAAAATTCTGAATTCTTGCATGGGCACAAGTTACCCATCATCCCCAGACAGAGCCACTATTAGGCCATTTTCCTGTCATAGTCAAAAATCCAATGAAAATGGTCTTATCCTGCAAAAACCCTAATAAAATTGTCATGACCACGTGCAAGCTTGTTTTTATCAGCGAAGAAGATGTGTAAGGTCTTATGGCCTGCGAGCTTAGCCTTGGCTAGTTTATGGTGTGTCCAAACTCCAGTTCAGATCGCATGTGCTCAAGTGTAAAAACCAGACAGATATGGTTGTTTTAAGGTCTGAGAAATAGGTTTGAAACCATGTCCTAGGGCTTCATGAATTTGTCTAAATCCAAAAACCCTAGACAGTTCTATTTCTTCGTTACCTTTTTTGGGCCACTTATTGTCCCTTTTTGCACATGTTCTATTTCCTTGCCTGGGTAGTTAGGTCTTCTTTTCAGCGATTACGCGACTGTAGTGTTCGCATATTCTCCAAGTCCTGGTGGTCAATGGCTTAACATCTAGCGACCTGGCGGGCGGTTATCTTTTCCTTCAGTCGCTGATTCTCCAAATGAAAGAGCCAAGGCACTTAGCATTCAGAGATTAAGCGAGGATCATCGATGTTGATCTTGATCAACGGCTGGCGTGTGTTCTCGAGATGGAATCAGAGTTAAGCAAGGCATCCAACGATCTAGCGAACACTGCATTCGCGTGTTCTCCAAATATAACCCTGGTCAAGATAAAGATTGAGCGATTTGGCGAATGCCTTCAGTCGTGTGTTCTCCAGATCCAGGATGAGTTAAGGCAAGGTTTTAAGCGGCGAACGAGGACCGCAAGATGAGATTTGATCAATGGTTAGCGTGTAATCTCGAGATATAATTGGGGTTGAATGAAAGATCTGGCGACTTGGCAAATAAAGGTTATCTTGTGTTCTTTGAATGTAACCGGGGTTAAAAGAAATGTTCCGAGATCTAGCGAATGCTTCATTCGCGTGATCTCGTGATCAAGCATGAGTTAAAGATGAGGGCTTGGAGATTGATTTTGGGCCGTTGATGCAGATATGATCGGGTGGTGGTCGCTTGTTCGCTAGATGGAACCATGAGTCAAGAAAATGTTTAGCGATCACACGAATGCTTCATTCGCGTGATCTCCTAATCAGACCCAGGGTTAAGGTTTCTGTTCCGCGACTTGGAGAATGCCTTCAGTCGCGTGTTCACTGAATGACTTGAGCTTAAAGGTTGCTTGCTGAGGTTAAGATAAAGACTTTGCAGGTCCAATAAGATCTGACGGTGGTTGTGATGTCGCAAAGGGAATGTGCTTGGAAGTTAGTTATCGCGCCATTGCGATAGTCGTCGATTCAGATAAAGACCGATGCGGCAGTGGGTCCAGTTGCTAGGTCATGCTAAGGTGCTTGTTTCTAATTGGATGCCGAGATATGATGATGTGGCCAGACTTTTCAAAGCTCAATTGACTGTTGTGTTGATTAATGAGAGCCGCCCGATGTGCCGGGAAAGGGATTAAGATCAACAGACACGTTTTAAACTAATCAGTTAGCCGTTGCTACCAGGTTTTGAATCTTTTGCTAGGGTTTTCTGCAAGGTTTGAAACAGCAAGCCGAAAGCCATAAAGCCAGATCGGATTTGGTCGTGTTCCAACTCGGTTGCAGGTGAAAATTTATGAGTAGGATCATGGTGGCCGTCTCGTGCTAATTTTGTGTCTCGAGGTGTTTCTGCTGAGGAAAATTTGACATGAAGGTCACGTTGCCTTTGATGCAGCCTGAATCAACTGGGTTTTTAATGATTTTTCTGTCCTTGTGAGGTACATAGCTAGGGTGTTGCTATGATTATCGATCAGTTTGATCTCGATGGCCTTGTGTTGGGTGGCATGTCTTGTCTGCGGTAATTCAATTGTTTGAAAGTAGTTGGGTGGCTTTAATTTTGTCCTGAACGATCAGATGCTTGTTGCAATCCTTGTGATAAAAGGATTTTTCATGATCATTCAGGGGTATTGGGAGTTAGGTGTTTGAAAGACATATTTTTGTGAACCCTATTATTTGTCAGGATTGTAAAATTTTGCTTTAGTTTTTTGTTAATGAAAGATAGAAAGTTGCAGGTCTAAGTTGTTATTTGCAAGCTTGTACTTTGAGATAAATTGTATGCATAGGCAGGATTCATCATACTTAATACAAATATCTGGTTCTTTTCTCTCCTTTGTGTTCAAGTTTTATGAATTTTGAACTTTCTAGTTCAGTACATAATTGTTTATGTGTGTATCTTCATTCTTGAGTTCTGATCTAGGATTAGATTAAATATTGCTTTGGATGGGATATGAGTTCATCCTAGTTTGCACAAGGATTTTCTATAAGTAGTAAGGATTTGTGATAGATGTATTTATGGTTGTGAATCCTTGTATTTTCTAGTCTTTGCTTCCCCTTTGTTTTGGAGTTCTCGCCCAGTGGATAAGGCACTGGCCTAAGTGAGTATATGTCTTGTTAGCATGTATTGATCAAGGTTGTTACAATCTGCAAAGTTGAATTAAAAACCAGTCATAATCTTTAATTTTGGTTGAGGAGTTGTTAGCTTGTCCATAGCAATGGAGAGTCAATGAATGTTTGGTTGACATTTAGTACTTTCTTGCTATCATCTGTTGTCTAAATCCAGTCTTGGTGTTATAAGAGTATTGTTTTCACTGGATTAGGTATACCCAACTTGGTTTTGCAAAGCCAAAAGTGCAAAGGGCAGTCTTGTCTCTATAGTTGGTCCAATTACCTTAAGCCCCTTATACATTTCGGAACTACCTCTCCTAAAATCTGTCTGAAGGTATATTGGCAACCTAAGAGCATAAGCTGTTTTGAAACACCGACAAGATGGCGACTCTGTTGGGGAAGGAGTAAATGACAACAAGTTTAAGATGATTATTTCCTTGCTTGGCTGAATCATCCCATATTTTAGTTGAAGGAATAGATTCAGTTTCAAAAACTTTTAAATCTTCTCACCAGTTGTGAGTGGCGACTCTGAGTTCTCTGTTTGATCAGTGTAGTCAAAGATAAATAGTGTATAAAATCCTGGTGAAGTTTTGGTTGATTGGAAGGAGATACAAAATAAGTACAATATTTTCCTCTTCAAGGAGGCGGCGAGTCTACAAAGCAAAGAACCTGATGGAGCTATAAGGAGAGCTCTAGAGTTGCCTTGCTTCCCAGTCAACAAGCTAAGTTTTAGCTGCAGTACTTCTAGGTATGTTGATTTTCATATGCAAATTTTTTTTATGAAAATCAAGTGTAAGAAATGTATCCCTATCAAGTGTTCAGCACTAGTATAAAGGGATGAGTGATAATGGTCAGTTCCTTATGGAGGAATAGAGGCCCTTTAGTTTTGATGGCATTGAAGGTGCCCCTAATGAGTTTTTTACTGAGGATGGGGAAGACTTGCCAAGATTCATGGCTGATGGATCAGTTTCGGCAAGCCAACATGTATATGATCTCATGGGTTTATTTGGTGAAACGGATGTTGAGCATGAAGATGTTGCCATGAGATTGCTTGTGCAGTCTCTTTCACATAGTGCAAGGGATTGGTTCGTATCCCTTCCTTCATGTTCAATCCCTTCTTGGGATGTATTAAGAGCAACATTTATAGAACATTTTGATGAAGGAGTTGATATGGATGTGTATGAAATAAAAGATAAAGATCAGATACAAGACATTAGTCTCTGTTGATCCCACCATCCATGATACTGATTATGAAAATCTGCTCATCAAGATTGCTACTCTCAAGAAGAAACTTGCAGAGAATAGTGCTGTGATTTGGCAGTTAGAGGAGGACAAGAGATTGAGGGAACTAGCAATTGTTTATGATGATCATGAAGAGGCTAGTTGTTCTGATGCTGATTCTCATTGTGCAGAGAGTATTGATTATGATGCTGACTTTGAGGTCAATGCATATGGGGATATTGAAGATGAACCCGTGGTTGACAATGTTACCATTTTGTGTGCAGTTTTTTCTTCTTATCAACATGAGAAGGCAACCTTCTTGTCTCGATTTGAGGATGTTTTGTGTAAAGGGCAAGAAAATGAATATGATGCAGATGTTGATTTCTGCAGTGATTGCTTTACACAAGATGATTTGAGGCCAGAGATGTCATTGTCAATGATTGAGTCGATGCCATCATATATAAAGTGCACTGTTTAGGTGAGATATATGATGGCACTAGCATTCTCATGCTTTCTAGTTGGCTCATTGTCAACATCAAGTGCAGCAAAGTAGAAAGTGGAAGCAAAGCTGATATAGATGATATACAATGGATTTCACCTTCTCAATGATATAGATGATATACGATGGATTTCATCGTCTCAATGATTGAGTCAATGCCATCATATATCTCACCTAAACAAAGCCCATCCGTGCCGGTATAAATAGATCACAGTGAATATTGTTATGAAAATAATTAGTGCGAAACTATGTAGAGAAGAACAATAAACCATAAACATATATTTATGCGGAAAAACCTCGTAAAGGTATACTAGGAAAAAAAACATGGGCAAAGATCTTTCATATTAATTCTCAGGAAATTTTCACAATTACAACAATCTTCAAAAGTGCATGGAAAGTTAAAACACAATTTTCTCATAGCATATAACAACCAAGTTTTAGAGTCCTAATTGAAGACAACTTTTGCCAAGCGCAAACCTGAGGCACTACTATGGTGCCCCATGATGACTATGTTAGCAATTTAAGTTGTCATTAGTGTATATTCACAAACACCATGCACCGGTAAAAGCCTACCGGTCACTCACATTACTTAGAAGACACCGGTAGACTAGATACAGAGTGTATGCACTAGTGGATGAAGCAAAGGGGATACACTGGTAGATCGATCTAAGTATACAGTACCGGGCTTATAGTGTATACAAGGGATGAACCGAGTATAAGATATACCGGTCTAAACTGTCTAAAGATCCGCATCGGATTCTGCGGAATAGTTTGAGTTAAAACTAGATTATACGGGACATCCACCGCTTAGAAGTGGAGTTAGCTTTTTAACAGTAATTAGTTTTATTTCTACGGATGTTTTGCAAGGTAAACTCCAGATCATAACGCATAGTTTTTTTGCTACTTGCATGATTTATCGTTGAGTTTACAACTTGGCGGTTCTACGAGTTAAGGGTTTCATTAAGGTGAACTCTTGTATAAATACAGGTCATAGGATGCAAGAAATAAGGTTGTTGAGAATTGTTGAGTAAATAGAGCAGTGAAGAGACATCTGCGTAGCAATCATAGTCACTAGAGGTGAAAGTCAAAGAGGTAGAATAGAGATCAACAGCCAGGCAAACCGGAGAAAGATCAATAGGTATGATCTAATTAGACAATTAGTGTCATAATAGATCATTGCTTTTGTAAGGTGTGAAAGCAAGTTAAAATCCATTTATCAGGATGGACCTAATCGGTTCTTTGTAAAATCCCCTAACAGGGTAACAACTTTATTGATGATTGAAAGTCCTCTAACCAGGCGACTCTTAACAGGGTTAAGATCTTAACCGATCTTTTGTAAAATCCCTTAACCAGGTAGCACCTTAAGTAGTGCTTTGTAAGCTCCTAACAGGGCACCTTCATTTTGCAGTAGTGAAGTTGTGAGCTTTGTCTCACCGTGGTTTTTTCCTTCTAATCGAGGGTTTCCACGTATAATACTTGTGTTAATCTATGTGTTTCTTTTTACGCTTGTGAATGATTGTTTTATTCTGCTTATTGGTAAACGATAATTAAACAAGTTTAGAATTACAGTATTGAAAAAGTATTTACTAATTCACCCCCCCTCTCAGTAACCGGTTAGTAATAGCAATTGGTATCAGAGCCTAGTTCTCTATACCTATAAGTCTAATAGCTTGAGAGAAAGATCATGGAGGGTTACTGGTATTAGAAATAACTAGAGGAAGTCAACAACGTTATTGCCTCTCTGGAGAATAGATTGAGGAGATCACTTGGAAAGAGAAAGGAGCTGGCTCTACAATTGAATGAGAGCAATGAAATCATTGATGAACTCTCTGGGTAGAGTGGATTTGATGAAGCTGAGGAGGCAGTATTTGAACTCATGGAAAAGAATCAGATCCTGACTGATCAGATCTCCAACCTTAAGAGGGAACAAGTGGATAATGCCCTGAGGATGACTGAACTTATTGAGAAAAAGAGAAAAGCTGAAGCTAAAAGGAATACAACGGTCAAATCCTTAACTGCCTCTGAAAAAGCAAGGAACCGGGCAGAGGAAGCTATAGGAGCAAATAAACTGATCATTTTGCAACTCCAAGAAGACATGCAAATTGTCACACAAGAAAACGCCAACATGTAGAAGGGATGGCATGATAGGGATGAAGCATGCAAAAGACTGGCACTAGAGTTGTATCAACTGAAGGAACAAATGAAAGAACTTGAAGAAAGAAATGAAATGCTAAGAAGATGCAACGAGAGCTCTGTGAAGCTTGATGAGCAACTCAAAGCTCAAAGAAAGCACAAAGATCACACCGGTCTTGGATTCATCGGTAATGACACCAAAGAAACTGGCAAGTCTTCTGGAGCTAAGTCAAGCAAGAAGGATAAGAAGAAGCCGCTGGCACAAAAAGGTAAGAAAACTTTTAACACCTCTTGCAATCATTGTGGGAAACAGGGTCATAGAACAATCAACTGCAGGAATGCACTAGTAAAGCCAAACAACAGCTACTGCAAGAACTGTTGCAAGTTTAGCCACAAGACCAATGAATGTTGGTCCAGCCCCACATTGGTGTCCAGTGGAAGCAGGGGAAGCTTCAAGGGCTACTGCTATGCATGCAATAAATTTGGACACAAGGTTGAAGAATGCAGATCGAAGACTATGGCATTCAGATCCCCAAGACCGGTATTCACCAAGAGAAACAAGAACCGGAGCACAACCAATTGTGCAAATTGTGGAACACATAGCCACAATGACTCATGGTGCAAATCACCCAATACAAGAAGGGTGAACCCATGGAAGGCAACCGGGATAGTCTGCTATCACTGCAACAAAGTTGGACACCTAGCCAAAGATTGCAGGAACCGGTCATCCAACAAGAAGAAAGAACTGGTCAAACCGGTAGAGAAGATCAACAAGGAAGAGAAGACTGAGAAAATAGTCAGACAGATTTGGTTCAAAAAAGAATCAAAGAGCTCCGTTGAGGAGAAGACAGAGGAAAGATCATCATCTGCAGATGGTGATATCTCTTCAGCAAACTGAGTCGTAAAGGCTTAGAGGGAACCGGTAGACCATCTACTGTTCCTGGTAAGACTGGTGAGAATCGGACTCACTCAGTCTACAAGGACAACCAGACAAGGTAAGGAGTAATCAACTGGGGTTTGCCAAACCGAAAAAGTCGGATCACCGGTTGGAAAAAACGGAAGGAAAAGTTAGGTAAGACATTTATTACTGTAGCCGTTTAACAAATAGTTACCGTTTGGTAATTACCGTTATGAGCTAACCCTATAAAAGAAAGAAGAATTACTCATCATTTTTACTTTGCTATCTTTGTGGTTAACAAATTTTTATGAGTAATACTCTTGCGCTTTGATCATTGTGAGCGATTATCTGTTAGACTGATCAAAGCTTCTTTCTGTGAATCAACTATTCGAAATGGCCTCATCATCCACTACCGTGAAGTTGATCAAGGGAGATCAAGTGGATCGACCTGCAGACGATATTGCACCAATCCAGAATAGAGTAGTCGACATGGATGGAGCTTTGTCCACAGTACTTGATGGCGTCTTCATGACTGAAGATGTAATTGCGTTCATCCACGCCAAGCTGGAAGAACTTGGTGAAACATGCATTTAGGGTGAGTATGTCTCCCTATGTGAGAACGGAAGATTGCAAGATCGATACGCAAGGCTGGTGTCGTCCGGTCTTATCAACGGAGTCACCTATCCGACCATCTTCCGACCAAACTGGATTCGATTGGTCCTCAGTCGAGTGCATGATCCAGGGTGTTCTGGCTACAAAAGGGAGCAGTTATAGAGATAACCAAGGATGACATACATCAAGTCACCGGTTATAGTCAAGTAGGGGAAGCCTTGACGCTGCGAACCATTGCAAATGCAATCGTCACCAAGCTGACGAAATCCAAATCCGATGGTCGTCTCATGACAGTGAACGACATCGAAGACGATGGGGTTCGGTTTGCTTCTGCAGTGATAGGCTATAAGGTCTATCAGTCCAACAACCTAAACAACATACTGGGAGGAGCCATACATGCAGCTCACTGGATTATGCACGACAATGCCCAATATGATATCTGCGGAATGCTTCGAGGGAAAATATTCGAGAACATGAAGAAGCTCGGTGTAGTCAGGAAGAAATCGATGAAGTACGAGACCCTGTTAGTGTGCCTATACTTCTATTACCAGAACTTCTTCCCGGGCATTGGCAAGGTGACATGGAAGACCGATAGACCGGTCATGCACTAGATAGCTGAATTGGCCAACCAATTGGGAAACCAGTTAAGCAATGTAATGAACGAATATTTTGAAGCCTTTCAACTAAGGATGCACGCAAGGGAGCGGATACCATCAACAATCATTGAAGAATAAAAGGATGATGTGTGTTTTCTGGTTTCCACCGATCACTGCATAATTCAAGCAGTGGAACCAAGAACAGAGTATGCTCCTGAGCTAGGATATGAGATCACCATCAACAATCATTGAAGAATACAAGGATGATGTGTGTTTTCTAGTTTCCACCGATCACTGCATAATTCAAGCAGTGGAACCAAGAACAAAGTATGCTCCTGAGCTAGGATATGAGATCACTTCCAAGATTGCTAAGGCATATGCTGATGCCCTAAATGAAGCAAGATTGGATCTCTCTGCAAACCGGTTCGGCACGTTTGCAGAGATTCTAGAGAATCTGAAAAAGAGGGCACCGATCAAGAATGTTTACAAGAGGACCCCCACACCAAAGAAGAAACCGGCCACCGAGCAACCTAAGGCTCAAAAGAAGAGGGTGAAACCGGTATCTGCTACTCAAGAAGTAGAACAAGAGGAGTCAGACTCAGAAGATACAATTCCTTTAATCAAAAGGAAGAGGGGATCAAGCAAACTGGCAAAGGAGGATCCATCGAGAAAAGCCAAGCTCTCAATTGATGAATATGTGGCTTTGCTGAAAGAAACCGGGGGAATGAGTTCAGCAATGTCAAAATACAAGTTTGCTAATGAAGAAGACAAGAGAAAGATTGAAGAAGGGGTTGTGCACTGCCTTCACAAATTTAATCTGCATCCCACCGAACTTACCAGAGTTGTACTGGAGGATCTCCTACAAATTCTTGAAGCCAGATGGGAAGCTTCAATGGAAAGAGAGGAGCTGAGGATTCGAGCTCTTCTAGAGGTTCATAATCACCTCACACTGGAAGAAGCCATAGAACAAGTTGAACTCCATCATTAAACCTTCTTAACAAAAAGGAGGATCGGTCTCATGCTGGTCGGTCAAGCTGAAAAAGTGCATGATGAAGGAGTAGAAATGTGGACCAAACTTCTTCAGACCTAGCAGAAAGCAGAGGACGAAGAGCAACAGTTCCACCAGTTGCTGACACTGGTGAAGGGAAAGGAGTGCTTGGAGCTGAAGCACCAATAATAGTGGACATCACTGATGACAAGAGCAACGAGCCTGCACGACCAGCCGTTCTCATCTCTCTGAGCAAAGGTAACACTAAACCAATGTCAGCCAATGATATAGTTGATGAATGGACTTTGGAATAGTAGACAATGCTGCCAAATGGTATAGTGTGTTAGAAGAAGAGGATAAACAGGCAGTCATTATAGCAATAGTGGAAACATTTCTAGACTATCATAGAACACCAAGGGACTATAGGTCAAAGTTTCCACCGGAATTGAATGCTAGGCTTCAAGTCAAATGGAGAGCCGGTCTATGAATAAATACAAGAATAAGTAGAGAAACCTTGTCTCAAGTAAGACTAGGCCTAAGTGAAGACCACATAAAGCTTCTATTAGAAGAGGCATCAATGAATTTGCAACCTGGAATCAGAGTTGCCAAAATAATAAATGGACTTGATAAAGAGGTCTATGAAGAGACCCTAGATTTCTGGAAAAAGTATGATTTCAGTACCCTAGACAATTTAGGTCCTCAGGATCAAGCTGAACAATTACAAGCACCACCAGTCAGATTCACCACTGGTGAAGAACCTGCCACCAGAATGGAAAAAGGTCAAACAAAAGAGTTCACAGCTAGTGAACAAATAAATGTTGAACAAGAGATAGAGATTGAAGTACCGATGGGTGAACTTCATACAGCTGCAGAGCAACCGGATGCACTACATCAACAGGAACAGAATATAGAGGTTGAAAAGCAACCGGAAGCTGATGCTTAGGCCGAGGAATAACCACCTGCCAAAGAAGACCTACCGGAAGAAGAGGTTCAACCGGAGAATACAACTCAACAAGGAGCTGAAGAGAATAAGGGACAAGAGGAAGAAATCCTAGTCCACACTGAGCAAGCTCAACCGGAGCAAGAGTAAAGGCAACAAGAACAAGCAGACATTCCAAGCTCCTCATTTAAGAGGAAGTTGTCATTTGCCGAGGTGAAGGAAGCCAAAAAGAGTAAGGTCACCGATACAGTGGTGGACATCAACAAGATGTCAACAAGGCAACTAAAAGAGCTGACCAAAAGGAAACAAGACATGGTCCTGACCATCGTAAAGAACATTCTGAGTAACTTTGTACCGGATGCTGATATAGATGAAGATGAACCGGTCATCGATTAGCTAGAAGTTCTGGCACAGGCAATCGGTGAGGATCTCACTGATCCAGAAACAGTGGCCATTGACCACTATGAGAAGAAAAGAGTGGAGATTCTCCACAAACAGGTTGAAGAAATCAATGTTAATTTGACAAACAACCTAAAAGTGCTTTAACCACAACTTCAAGTGGCAAGTAGTCTGATGACAAGAACTTCAAATTTTGATATATTCTTGCAAGATCTGTCAGAGAAATCAGCAAAGGCCTTAGAGGAGATTAGAGCCTTGTCCTCTCAGTTTGATATTAAGAACAAAACTGCAACTACTTACAACAGAGAAATGACAAGTCTGGCTCTAATACTGAGAAAGACAGCTGAAGAGAAGAACAAGCGAATCCAAGACATTATTGGATTTCAAATGTTTATGGCGCCAACATTTGACATCATGCACCAAACTACAACTTCTACAAAAGCTCTGATCAATGAACCGGGTTACAAAACTATGGAAGATATGGAGAACATCATTGTTTCTCTTAAGGCAGCCCAAAAGAACATTGAATATGTAACCGGTTAATGGGCACTGTTTCTTCAATCTACCAAAACAATTTATAAGGATATCTTCACCAAACTTCAAATGTGAAGAGAAGCATAACCCTTTGTCCTATGGAGGCAAAAAGGGGAAGAAGACAGATGAAGCAGAAAAAGTCCAAGAAGACAGAAGAAGCAGAAATGGTCAGAAATGGGAAGTCTCAGAAAGGTCAGAATGGAACAGGATAGAACAACCACACAAGGAGCACTCAGATAGGGGAAGTCTGGAACACAGGGGAAGTGTGCTACAGAGGAAAGAACAGTCTATAGAACAAGGTATAGGTTGTTACAAGTAAGTGAGTATGGTTTGTGTATGGTTTTGCCACCAATGATAAAGGGGAAGATTGATAGCAATTTAAGTTGTCATTAGTGTATATTCACAAACACCATGCACCGGTAAAAGCTCACCGATCACTCACATTACTTAGAAGACACCGGTAGACTAGAAACAGAGTGTATGCACCGGTAGATGAAGCAAAGGGGATACACCTGTAGACCGAGCTAAGTACATAGTATCGGTCTCATAGTGTATACAAGGGATGAACCGGGTATAGGATATACTGGTCTAAACTGTCTAAAGATCCGCACTGGATTCTACGGAACAGTTTGAGTTAAAACCGGATTGTATGGGACATCCACCGCTTAGAAGTGGAGTTAGCTTTTTAACAAGAGTTAGCTTTATTTCTACGGATGTTTTGCAAGGTAAACTCCAGATCATAATGCATAGTTTTTTTGCTACTTGCATGATTTATCGTTGAGTTTATAGCCTGGCGGTTCTATGAGTTAAGGGTTTCATTAAGGTGAACTCTTGTATAAATATAGGTCATAGGATGTAAGAAATAAGGTTGTTGAGAATTGTTGAGTAAACAAAGCAGTGAAGAGACATCTGCGTAGCAATCACAGTCACCAGAGGTGAAAGGCAAAGAAGCAGAATAGAGATCAACAGCCAGGCAAACCGGGGAAAGATCAACTGGTATATCTAATCAGACAATCAGTGTCATAATAGATCATTGCTTTTGTAAGGTGTGAAAACAAGTTAAAATCACTTTATCAGGGTGGACCTAATCGGTTATTTGTAAAATCCCCTAACAGGGTAATATTTTTATTGATGATTGAAAGTCCTCTAACCAGGCGACTCTTAACAGGGTTAAAATCTTAACTGATCTTTTGTAAAATCCCTTAACCGGGTAGCACCTTAACTAGTGCTTTGTAAGCTCCTAATAGTGCACCTTCATTCTGCAGTAGTGAAGTTGTGAGCTCTGTCTCACCGTGGTTTTTTCCTTCTAACCGAGGGTTTCCACGTATAATACTTGTGTTAATCTGTGTGATTCTTTTTATGCTTGTGAATGATTGTTTTATTCTGCTTATCGGTAAAGGATAATTAAACAAGTTTAGAATTACAGTATTGAAAAAGTATTTACTGATTCACCCCCCCTCTCAGTAACCGGTTAGTAATATCAGACTATTCATCATTGTTGGAATAACTCTAGAACTGACTTCATATTCCAACAAATATGGGCTCAATGAAATTAAGGAGATACTTGATGCAATCCCACCAAATGTCACCTATGATCATTTGTTTACCCTTTGCTGCCCTTGTAGTGCTAGATTGCCTCCATATGGACCAATTCAAGTTGTTGACCATGTTAGAAAATGCCTCACGAGCCCTCACAAGTTGTTGAGACCCGTTCTTCCTCCACCTATTTGAAAATCAAAGATAAATTTTTTTTACAAAAATAAATAAAATAAAAAAGTTTACTGAAGTGAAACATAGTTAACTTACCTTCAACAACTCCAATATCAAAAACGTTCTAAATATGCCTTATGATATGTGGTGGTTGGTGACAAACATTTGGATCTCTTCGATCTTAGCATACACTTGTTTGATTCAATCAATTTTGGTGTCAATTTTTTTAGCATAAGGTTGAGGGAGTGGACAACACAAGGTGTCCAAAAAATGTGAATAAAGCTCCTCAACCAATAACTCTCTACAATTTTTAGCATTGTTTGTTATGACTTGCTTAACATTTCGGGGCCCCACTTGCTCAATGGCTTGACAAAGAATGCTAGCAATGAATGGACTATCCTTCATCTCCCCTTCGCAATCCGTGGCTCTCAAAAAAATTGCCCCTTTAGGGGACACTACAATAACATTGATCAATAGTTGATTTTTTGCATCTTTCAATCCAACAGAAATGATGGACAACCTTGTTTTGGCCCACAAACCCCTTATGGGCTTCCAGGATTCCTTTACAAACTTAACCTCTTTTTCAATAAGGTGCTACACACCACCTCATAATTGGGGCCCTTGCCCCCTTTTGGAGACTTAATGATTACTTTTACCATTTGTTGCCAATATGGTGAGTGAACGGCATCAAATGCTAATCCATTCACATAGTCATCTTGCTATGTGTTTATTGGCTATCTCTTGAGACTCATTTTGAATTGCCACTTTTAATGGTCCCTTTGATCTCTTACGTGTATAGGCCATATGTTGTTCTTTAGGTGTGGACAGAAATGGGTGGCTCTTTGTAGGTTGAAGATTAGAAGGTGGTGGAGGAGGCTTCATCCCTTGAGATGCTTTCTTTGACAAAGGATGATGTGATTTAGTTTGCGGCTTGATCTGCTTTTTCATTCTCATCAATATATGTGCTGACTTGCGATTCTAGAATGTCTCACCATCTTTGCCTGAGCAAAATTTAGTGCCTTGTCCAACTTCAGGGATCTTGCACAAATGGCCTTTCACTTGATTGTGTGAGCTTGAATATCTAACGTAACATTCACTGCGAATCCAAACAAAATCGCCACCACTTGGAAGTTGTACCATTTACCATATTTTCAAAGGGGAGTGTTTGTGTTTGTTTTGAAGCTGGGTTGACTCATCGATCTAGAACTGAATTTCGTTGTAATACCTAAGACAACAAATTCAATAAACAACACATTCAAACAATTGAAACAAATGAAAACAAAAACATATATATACAACTTAATTCGTTTTAAAAAAGTAAGCATGTGTTATAGATTCCTAGAAGAATGAAAACAAAACAAAAACTTCAAAACAAAACAAGAGAGTTCATTTGTTAAAAAAATGTAGGATAAAAAAACCAAAAACTAACTACCTCTTTTAAAGAAATCTTCCTCTATGATCTCCATGGCAACAAATGAACTCTTCCAAATGCATAGGAATAGCTACCATCTAGTTTGGAACACTCGCCAATTATTCTTCAATACTATTTGTGCAATGGCCAGCAAGAAAAAAAGTTAAGCAATGATGAATAATATTATTGTTTTTCCTTCATCATATGAAAATGAGTTTGTTTCTGTTTTCAAGATGTCTTCTATACTACTTCTTAGGGTTTGGCGGGCGAATTGTACTTTTTGGTGTAAAAAAAAGTCAAAAAGTTTATAAAAAATGTGTTGAAATTATTACGATAATAGATAGTTTCTAATTTTATCTCTCTTTCGTCTATTTCTAATGGTCACTCTTTTTGTAATGTTTCCATAAACTCCTTCTGTTCGTTATGGAAACTTTCTCTTGTACTCTACAAGAATGTTTCTATTTCCTCCCCTATTCGGTATAGAAACATTCTCTTGTATCTTGTATATATAGATCATTCATGATCATTGTTTAATAACACATTCATTATTTTACCACAATATGGTATTAGAGCAAATTCCTGGCCTCTTCGAAAATCTTTAATTTCTTTTTTAAAATTATTAGTTCAAGATTTTCGAAGCTTTTTTGCTCCGAGTGTGTTCAAAATTTGCATTTGTTTTTCCCGTCTAGGTTTTTTGCATTTTTGACTAAGGTTTTGACCCTTCAGTTCAAGTCGGAATTTTTTTTTGATTCCAGATTCCTTGTGGGTTTTTTGAGAGCTCAACTGGGTTGTGGTCCATTTTTTTTGGGTGCCTCGATTTTCAAGCCAGTAGATCCAAAATCTGCCAGCATATTCCTAGTGGGTTTTTGTAGATCTCAACTGGATTAGTCTCACTTTTTTCTGGGTGCATCATTTTTCGTGCCTCATTTTTGGAGCCAGCAGATTTAGAATCTGACAGCAGATTCTATCTGGGTTTTTTGAGTTCTTCACTGGGTGTCTCTTCAAATTTTCGGGGTCTTCCATTAATCTGCCTTGAAGTTCATGCCCTTTTTTTTGATTTTTCATGTTTTTTCTTTGAAAAACGTGCTATGGCATCAGTCACCAGTCTTATGCTGGAAGGCAGTCAACGTTTCAACACAAAGAACTACAACACTTGGAAGCAACGCATGTTGACGATTTTCGAGTACCGTCGCCTTGAGGCACTTGTTCAGGGTACTGAGACTCATCCTACCACAGCCGATGCGACTCAAGAAAAGTTTGATGAACGTAATCGTGAAGTGGTTATGCTCATTAAGCTTTCAGTTACTAATGATCAGCTGCCTCAAATCCCGTCTGGCAAGACAGCTGCAGAGATCTGGACAGTATTGAAGGATCTCCGTGAGACATCAGATAAAAGCAGAGCCTTCTTTCTGAAGATCTCTCTGATCAACGCGAGCCTACCTTTTACACTTTCTGAGGACACGCAAATTTCTGTTTTTTTGAAGATAGATTGCCATTAAGGGAGGGTATTACGATAATAGATAGTTTCTAATTTTATCTCTCTTTTGTCTATTTCTAATGGTCACTTTTTTTGTAATGTTTCCATAAACTCCTTCTGTTCGTTATGGAAACTTTCTCTTTCACTCTACAAGAATGTTTCTATTTCCTATCCTGTTCGTTATAGAAACATTCTCTTGTATCTTGTATATATAGATCATTCATGATCATTGTTTAATAACACATTCATTATTTTACCACAATAGAAATTCACCGTCTGGGAGCAGATACCTGCCAAATTTGCCATAGACTTGCCCAGGACAGACTCGCATGCAAAAAATACGACCTTGGATGGCCCCGCAGCTGACCAAATTTGAATCCAAACACAAGCTTGGGACCTCCATGTAGTGGACCAACAACTCAAAGAAACAAAAAATTACATATAATTTTAGAATATTTATTATATTAAAAAAATGAAAGTTAAGAAAAGAAAAAAATATAAATATAGATTAAACTAGCATAGATGTTTTAAATCAAGGTTGCACGGGGGCGGAGGTACATGGGTACTTCGGGTACGGGTACGGGTGCAGCTATCTTTCAAAATAGGGGGGGGGGATACTTGGGTACGTCAATTTTTTTAAAAATAATTTAATATTTTATAGAAAATCTGAAAATATGAGTCATGGCAATGGGTTTTCAAAACAAGAACAGTGATAAAGTTTGCAGATGTAATGTATTGTTTTCAGTTTTAGATTTGCAATATGTTTGTAATAATAATATATGCTAAATGTTTAGATGCATAACAGAGAAGGCAAACTTTAAACATGAACAAGAAGATCATAAGTCATATAACAATGACATATTGCAAATGATAAACTTCTGACTTGAACAGTGATAAAGTTTACTGTTAATCAGTATTGTGTCTGTTGAAGTTTGTAGCTTCAGGAGATATCAGCATACCTGATATAAATCTACAGATGAACAGGTTGTTGCGTTTTGGTTTCTTACGGTAACTGAAGAACTTTTATATGGCTTGAGTCTTTTGCCTTTGTGCCTCCGTCAATTCATATTATGTCTTCCTTCAGCTCTATTTCGTATCAACAACCTGTTGTGTTTTTGTCATTCGATGAATTCTGGTTCAGCTGGCTTGTTGATTTTTGTCTTGCTGATGTTTCCTCTTTACCCGCTGTCATATCCTGGAATGTTTGGTTGGATGCTTCTACAGTTTGAGGACTGTTTAAGGTTGTCCGTGTGTTGCAAGTTGTTAGGATATGCTCTGCTGTATATGCCTTTGTCAGAGTTGCACACTTGTGGATGACGTGTGAGCAACTGGCTGCTTGTAAAAGACAAATGACTGTCTCTGTCGTATCTACAGGTGTAGCAGAGAATAGTGTCATTGAATCTCTGTCATATCTACCAGTATTGCACAGGATAGAGGATCGCATTCAAAAGTTAGGGAGTCTTCTTGTTCTATGTTTTTGATTGCATACTATCGTGGAGGCTGAAGATTTAAACACGGGGAACACTTAGGGATGTCCAGTTGCAACTAACATAAGAGCAGGAATTAAAGAGCTGGAGCTTTGTGATTATACATAGGACAGTGAACGTATGCGGGCTATGACGTTTCGGTAGCAGTTTTTTTAAAAGTGGCGTTTCTAATGGAAATTGCGGGAGCTGTGGCATGATGATTAGGAGGCTTTTAGTGTCATATCTATACAAAAACGGAAGTATGTGTTTAAGACAAGTGCACAAGCTTTTTAAAAGCATACGATGAACTGTAAGTGTAACAGTCGGGAATCATTCTCAAGTGTCTTTGGCTACACAGATGGCTGTGAAATAATAAAGGATGTCTGCAGTTTGTGTCATACGAATGAGTCGTGTAGCTGGGTAGCAAGTGGCATGAAAGGGAACGGATTGAATCGGCAGTGAAGAAAAAAATAAAACGTATATGAAAATGAGGAGCCAAAAGGATTTTGGTTTTTATGTGGAAGTTCTGGTTAATAAAAAACTGGTCTTAAAAATCAAGTAGAGTGGTTATTAAAAAATGGGATGAAGCTGAAAATAATGGCAGCACAGTTTAGAACAAGCTTGACAAAAAGAGAACTGTACGCTGTAGGTAGACGTTTTTTTGGAATCGGGGGTGTCTACGTGAGTGACTGAAGTTTTTGAATGAATAATAAAGAAGTGTTGAAAACGGAAAAAGAGTATTGTATATTCTGTATAATCAAGGAGAATAGGTAACAGGTAAGTGTTGTGCTTCATGAGATGCAATAGCAAGGCAGTTTTTTGTTCAAAAAATGATGGGGAACTCAGTCACGGTTGAACCAGTGCCGTGTAAAGTTTGAGTGGAGAATAGAGATGGTTGCATGAGGAGTTAGATATATATTTTTCTGGTAAAAACAATATATATATATATGGGTTTAAAAATGAAGAGTGATCGGGTGCTAAGCTTCAATTAGATATGAAAAACGTTTTCTGTGTTGTTCAAAACATGCACCAGATAGAGACTTTTAATAAGTGTTGACAGTAGTTTTTGAACAAGACTGTTTCAGTGAATTTATATTGTAATAAGTTTTCATCTCCTCAGGCTTTAAAATATATCTCCTGTAAAAGCTTATGAGACAGGGCAAGGAAGTGTAAGCATTACACAGTTTGATAAATCACAATGCTGTCTAGCGTTTTGGACATGAAGGAAAGTCTTTGATAAGAAGGATGCTGCAACAGTAACTTAAAGAGAGAAAAAGGAATCAGGTGCTGTGACTGTGTAGGAGAAAATGCGAAAGGGATAAGCTGGAAATAGGACGTGAGCCAGTGTTTAAGTTGGTGGCAGATTGGAGACAAAAAGGAGCAATGCATGAGATCAAGAGTATCAAAAGGGTGTTAAAAATCTGACTGTTGGATGTTTCATCAGAGAGATGTTTAGGTCGTCATTGTTTATGTTTGTTGAGATCACTCACTGTCAAAGGGTCTTCATGCTGTTGTGAAGACATTGTAAAAATCTTTGGTACAATTTGTAATTGTCTAAAGTGAAGGTTGTAGCCTTCAAGGTCGGGTTGTAGCCTGATTAGCGATGTGATGAGGAGAGTTGTAGCTCTCAGTGTAAAAGGGTTGTTGCCCAAGTGATTAGAGAAGCCGTGGTTTTTTAACCCTGTTGGGTTTTCCATGTGATAAATTTCTGTGTGTCTCTTCCTCTTTTGCGTGTGTGTCTCTCCTTTAATTCTTTTGTATTAGTTTTTGAAACGTTGATTCACCCCCTCCCCCTCTCAGCATTTCTCCGCTTTTCAATTGGTATCGGAGCGGGTCACTCTCTTCCCGTGCTTAAAAGCTTGAGAGTTCGATCCTTGTGTCCATCATGTGTGCCTTAGAAGGTCTAGCTACAAACCGTGCCCCTCTCTTTGATGGAAAAAACTTTGCTTTTTGGAGTGTTCGCATGAAAACTTATATCATGTCTCTTGGCTGTGATGTCTATCTCAGTCTTGTAAATGGCTGCACAATTCCTTCTACTCCTCTTGCAGATGCTGATGATAAAAAAGAATTTGAGAATAATGCCAAGGCCATGAATGCAATGTTGTGTGGTCTATCTAAAGCTGAATTTGTAAAGGTCATGCACTGCGCTACCGCAAAAGAGATTTGGGATAAATTGCACAACGCATATCAAGGTGATGACAAAGTCAGAAAGGCTTAAGTTCAGACTCACCGGGCTATATTTGAAAGTCTTCGCATGAAGGACAGTGAGAACATTGCTGCATTTTTTTTGCGTGTTGATGATGTTGTTAATGCTTTAAGAGGTCTAGGTGAAAAGGTTGAAGTGAAAACTGTGGTTCAGAAGATTCTTCGTTCTCTTCCCATGAGACTTGATGCTAAAGTTTCTGCTGTTGAAGAAATGTCAGATTTAGACACTCTAACTGTTGATAAGCTACATGGTATCTTGACTGCATATGAAATGAGGACTATGGTTGAAGGGTCTTCTTAAACTGAATCTGCATTTAAGGCTTCTAAAAGAAGCAAGGACAAAGAGAACAATCCAAGTAAAGGCTCGGATGAGGATTCCAATGAGGAAATAGATTACCTCATTAGAAGGCTGAAAAAGGGCTTTAACAAAAACAAAAGCAAGTTTGGTCTGAAATGCTTCAACTGCGGAAAGCTTGGTCACTTTGCCTCTAAGTGTCCGTTTGATAAAGAAGAGGATAGCAATGATGAAAAAGATTTCAAACACCAGAAATCTAGGAGGTTTACCAAGAAAAATTGGAAATCTGAAAAAGGTAAGAAGGTGCTGTTTTCAAAAAATGACAGTGATGATTCTTCAAGCAGCGAGAGTGAGTCGATGATAAGTGAAGTCATGTTCATGGCTATTGATGATGTGGCTGTTGATGATGCTAGTTCTGAAGATATTGGAGATGATGAAGATGATGAAGTAGACCTTGAACTTGAATTGATTTCAGCTCTATCTGAGATTAAGAAGCTGAAAAAGAAAAATCTGAGTCTTGTGGATCTTCTACAAGTTGAGGGTGCTGAAAGATTGAAGATTACTACATCTCTTAAAGAGGTTGAATCTCAGCTTGTTGATTCTAAAATTCTGAATGGGGAGGCCAAGAGGATTCATGGGGATTTGGAAACTCAGATTCTGATAAAGGAAGAAAACATTGCCAAGTTGGAAGCTGAAATTGTCGCTATGAGGAACATTGGTAAAACTTCTATGCTTTCTAGTGAAGAACTATCTTTCAACAGTGGTAAAGTCACATTAGATGACGTTCTTGGTTCTCAAAGAGCCACCAAAGATAAAAGAGGAGTTGGCATGCAATTTGAATCAAACACTTCACCATCGGAAAGTAGTCAGCGTACTCCTAACAAGGTAAATAAACCTTTTTTCTATGGCTACTATTTTGCATGTAATTACTTTGGACATAGAGCTGCTGATTGTAGAGCTGTTCCATACAAGATTTATTATCAGCATGAAAGAAATATTTTTAGGAAGTACAACTTGATTTGCTACAGCTGTAATAAGTTTGGCCATACATCAAGATTTTGTAACAGCTATAGTGCAGATTTGTTTTATAATGTTGAGCCTTAAAGAAGAACTAAAGTGACTAAGGTTTGGAGAAGAAAGGTTCAAGAGACTCCACCTCAGTAATTGGTTGGTTTGGTTTCAGCAGAAGCACTTCATTGTTGTATCTTTTGGACTGCTGGTATTGTTGTGTTTCATGGTCATTGATGACAAAGGGGGAGTAGAGCTTAAGGGGGAGATCTGTTTAGATTTGGTAGAGTTTGTTTAGTTGGTTCAGTTTTATGGGGGAGTTGCTTCAGATTTGTAGTGCTTTCAGATCTATTGGTGTATTGTGAGGAAGATTAAACTATGAAGAGATAAGTATTTTATGATTGTATCTTTGATAATGAGTTCATGAATTTTATTGAGAGTAGTGAATCATGTATGCTTCTAGCATTAGTCTATTTGATTCTATTACTAATCTCTCTAAAATTGTTCCAGGATGGATCGAGGAGCACAGGATGATGAGAGATTGCAGCCTGAGCTGAGTTGATGGCTCTTGAAGAAGTACCTATTCAGATTATCTTGTGATCAATTTATTCTAAGAGGAGGATATGAGATTTAGAGGAAGCTTGTGTGGCAGAGGAAGAGTGCCAAGACCTTTTGCAGAGGATCAACAAGCACGTGTAGCAGTGTGATTGATAAAGCTCATTGATGGACAAATATTGGAGTCAATTTCTTGGTATTGTGATTATCAAAGCTTGAGTATGCTGTCTCTATTCAGAGGGAGTCTCAATATTCAGATCTATTCTGTTATGATAATCAATGCAGTATGCTGCCTCGGCTGAGAGGGAGTCTCCATTCAGAGGGAGTCTATCTATTCATCACAAGCAACCTTGGACGAGGAGGTCAGAAGGTTGATATCGGATTTAGAGGGAGTCTAATTTGAGAAGCCTTAAGGTTGATATCTGTCTTAGAGAGAGCCTTATCATCATGAAGATTTGTTAATGAGTTCTTCTCTGTGAGGGAGAAATTCGAGGTGCAATCCCTTGTTAATGAGTTCTTCTTCGCTAGAGAAGTTTGAGGTGCAATTCCTTGTTAATGAGTTCTTCTTTGTGAGAGAAGTTCGACGTGCAATCCCTTGATAATGAGTTCTTCTCTGTGAGAGAAGTTTGAGGTGAAATCCCTTGTTAATGAGTTCTTCTTTGTGAGAGAAGTTCGAGGTGCAATCCCTTGATAATGAGTTCTTCTCTGTGAAAGAAGTTTGAGGTGAAATCCCTTGTACCACCCTCTACGAGTAGGCATGGTGGAACCACCCTCTACGAGTAGGCATGGTGGAACTACCCTCTGCGAGTAGGCAAGGTGGTAATGCATTCTTCTCTGGGAGAAGTTTAAGGTGAAAGCCCTTGTTCCACCTTCTGGGAGTAGCCATGGTGGATGTCATGTTGAGCGACTCCATAACAACATCACGTTGACTAAATCCGTGATGTGAGCTTGTGTTTATTTCACTCATGGGAGTAGTCATGGTGAACATCATGTTGAGTGAATCCATGATGCTATCACGTTGAGAGAATTCATGGTAATTTTTTTGCTTTCAACACATATGGGTGTAGCCATTGTGTTTGTCAGGTTGAGAGACTCCATGACATGAAAATCTGGAAATGATGTCTCCTTTGCTAAGAGGGAGTGTTGAAGTTTGCAGCTTAAGGAGATATCAGCATACTTGATATAAATCTACAGATGAACAGGTTGTTGCATTTTGGTTTCTTATGGTAATTGAAGAACTTTTATATGGCTTGAGTCTTTTGCCTTTGTGCTTCCGTCAATTCATATTATGTCTTCCTTCAGCTCTATTTCGTATCAACTGCCAACTCATGTGCTAGCGTGTAAACACGTGCCTTCATATCTTGTAATAATTCCATGTCTCTCTCTTATTTCGGGTGCCATATATTATTGATTAATGCCTTTATGTGTAACGGTTGCTGATTGATGTGATGTTGAGTGAAACGTCAATTTTCTTGGTCTCTTCGTATTCCCGTGGTAGTGCCGACTCTCAAGCAGTGCATGTCTTGGCTATTCAACGACGGTCTTTGGTGTATTTTTTTAGCATTGAAGGGTAGAGACGGTGCATTCGAAGGTCACGGAAGATATTATGCAGTGTTGTGTTATCCTCTGTGTATTTGGAGATTACTGCAGACATTTTCTATGCTGTGATATTATTCTTATGTTGGTAGTATCTGTGAGATACTTAGAGCGTTATATTTTTGTATTCAAATTCTGAACATAGAAGTTATATTCGAACTGTGAAGAAGGCATCTATTGATTGATTGTTAAGTGTTAACAATCACTGGTTATTCTTTCACCTGATTAAGCTTGAGAACATTGTACTTGTTTTGAGTATACAATAAAGGATCTATCTTTTGTGGGCCTGAGTTTTTCACCCTTGAGTAAGAGGGTTTTCCTAGGGTAAATCTCTGTGTCTTTGTTCTGGTGTTTTGTTTAAGATATCTGCTCTCTGGTTTTGCTATTCTGGTTCAAAACTTAACAGTATCAAAGTTTCAAACTGATTACATATTGAATTAAGCTTGATAAACAGCAAGCTGATACACAAACAAAAAACTGAAACAAAAATCAGAAATCTTAATCAAGGTCCTTAGCTGTTATGCTCTCTACTGAGTACCCGGTACTTGGGTACATGTACTAGTACCCGGTACGTGCCCCCTGGGTATGGGTACGAGTACCCATGCAACATAGTTTTAAATGCATCTATCTAAAACTATGTTAGAGATATAGTCTTGAGATTATTTAAGATAGAAGAATAACATAAATCTCAAGTTTAAAAAATAGCTCCAAATTTCAGTGTTTTTTTTATAGATGTCTTAAGATATCTTTTGTAAGTCTGAAGGGTTCTTTTTCTTAAGAAGATTTAAGAAACCCTATACATCTGTGAGTCTGAAGGGCTTTTGTTGTATTTTCTCAGTATGCTAGTCTTTTGCATGTTTTCATGGATTTTTGAGGGTTCCTTTTTTAAGAAAATTTAAGAAACCCTACACATCTTTGAGTCTGAAGGGCTTCTGTTGTATTTTCTCAGACTTTAGTTGCAGTTGCTAAACTTGTTGCAGTTTTAGACTATTATCTGCCAAAAGTACTGTATGGGACATCAGGCATTAATGGATTGAGAGTGATGTTTGTCACCGATAAATGTATAATCACATAATGCCAACCAAAAGGGGGGACAACTAAGCAAAACATACAACTTAATTTTCATTGTCAACCATCAGTGCCCCGCCCGATCCACCTGGACACCTTTCAGAGGAGGAAAAACTGCTGTTGATCCTGCCAAATGCAGCAGTGCTCCCATGGCCTTGTGAGAATGGTTTCTCTCTTTTACTTCACATGAGCTCATGAAATTTTAAAATTTTGTGATATCTATATATATATTATTTACACATTTAAAGTTTTCTTCACCACCTTCCACAGACTTTTATAAGCTCAAATAAATTACTTTGTAGCAGATTTCAAGTAACTTATAATCCTTTTTAGAAAGTTTCTTCACCTCAATTATCTTCTCCATCGAAGAGCTCTTTAGCTTATGAGCTCATGAAATTTTAAATTTTAGGGAAATATATATTTTTTTTACGTATTTAAAGTTTTCTTTACTACCTTCCAGAGTCTTTTATAAGCTCAAATAGATTACTTTGTAGCATATTATTTCAAGTTACTTATATTCCTCTTGTTAAGGTTTTTTCACCTTTTTTATTTTCTCCATAGAAAAGTTCTTTTGAATCATAAAGTGGATCACTCCACTTTTAAAGGTCTTAATTAGACACCTTTGGGTTTCCATTACTGTGTGTCAATCAGTTCTCTTTACACGTATCGTAATTCTGGGTCTTAATAGAACTTCTTGCCTACCTTGAATGTGGAGTCTTCCAGAGGGCAGCAATGTTTTATGCTTTATTGCATCTTCAATATTTTGGGCCTTTTTGCGGTCTCGAGTGATCATTTGGTGTGGTTTGTTGGTCCTTAAGTCGTCAGGTTTTTCAGTCATTCACAACTCTAGTAACATCATCAATTACGATATCATTAGTATCTTTTACTTCATTTGTATGAATGCTTTCTTTGTTGGGAGGAATAATGAGGAAATATTGATCAATAATAAATTATTAGTTTTATGAAGGTGATAAGAATTGTCAGTGTTCTGATTAGGTAAATCAGGAGGAGGCCTGAACCCTTACATCAAGCCAAAATGTAGAAGAAAAGTGGACTCACAAGGAGTGAGTCCACCCACCTAAAAACCCAGCAACC
The DNA here is from genome assembly GCA_027943335.1 of Chamaecyparis obtusa. Taxonomy (NCBI): domain Eukaryota; kingdom Viridiplantae; phylum Streptophyta; class Pinopsida; order Cupressales; family Cupressaceae; genus Chamaecyparis; species Chamaecyparis obtusa. The sequence continues at coordinate 724,154 of BSBK01000963.1, forward strand.
AAACCTGCCCAAAGAACCAGCATAAACCAAAAAACACAAGCAAGCACCAAAAACAACAAAAAAAAACCTCCTGAGGCCAAACTACAGGGAAGGGGCCTTAGCCTCCTTCCAATCTCGATTCAGCTCCTTCAGAAGGTTCAAGAAAGAACCTTTTCTTTGATTACCCTGCACCAAGGCCGACATAGGAGGACCCTCAATCTCCGTAGCAGCCACCAACTCTCTCTTCTTTCTTTTGGCCCGCCTATGCACAAGCTCTTCCTGTAGAATCTGGAGAGAGCCCAAAGTCTTATCCATCATATCCCTGCTAAACTCCACAATCTCTTTCAGCTGCCTCTTGAGGTTTTCTTGGTTATTTTTCACATTGGTGATGGCATAGAAAATCTCCTTTTCTTCTTTAGAGGGCACAAATTCACGGAGTTCTCTAACTTGTTCCTTAATACTAGCTCAGCTGTCAAGTCTAATGGAAAGATTGTCAGCTGCTTCCCAAATTCTCTGATCCTAGATGAATACTGGTCCTCTGCCCTAGCGTCAGCTTCAACTAGGGCTTCTAATCTATTGATCTTCTTTTCAGCAGTGTGAAGTTGAGACAATAACCATTTGATGATTTCATTTTGCCAATTATAGAGCACATGCAGGCTGTTAACCTTGTCTACAATCTTAGGACAGTCGACATTTTTCTTCGGAAGAGTGAACAGGGGACTTGAGAGGAGGACACTCATAAGGGAAGAAGGCTTAGGAACCAGATGCTTTTGCTTTTGATGGTTATTAACCTGGGTCCATTCAGACTCAATAGACCAAGAGGTCAAAGAATCCATAGAGACCTTTAGAACCTCTATCGGAATCACATTCTTTTCCTGGGCAGAGTTTTTCATTTTGGCCCTTCTTTGAGGGTTAACCCTAGTCGAAGAACCAGGGGGCGAAGTATGAAGCGCAAAGGACAAGGCACCTTTTGCATCTTTCGGATTTTAGAGTTCATCAAACAAATTGGGATTTACAAAGGAAGAGGGGTTAGGGCTTGAACTAGGGGAGAGGGAAAGATGAAAGTTATACAATCTAAGAATGAGGCCTTGGTGCAGAGGAAGCCCCCCTTTAACCTTGGAATTATCAATCAACTAAGAAAGGGAAGAAAAAATCTAGAAAGGAAAATTAAATTTAACCCCACGCCAGAAGTGATTTAACATAGGGAACAAATGGGAGTGAAATAGCTTAAACCTACCTTCTAGGGTGATAAATTTGAGAGCACCAGCGCAACATCTTTCCACTCCCATGGGAGATCTTCTTTGTTGAAATTATTTTGCAGTTGAGAGATCTCTTTAGGACGCAAGAATCTTTTGAAGTCATTCTTATAATGCCCTTTAGAATTTCTAGGGGTGGTCGTTCCTTCCCCAACATGATCGCAGCAATAGACTCCATAGAAACCGTGAAGGAAACCCCGCCAATGGTTATGGCCCCCTTATTCCAATCTTTCATAAATTTCTTTTATAAATCCGGTTCAAAACCCTTCATACCTTCGACATAAGTGGCCGCATTACCCTCAACCAAAATCTGCCAGAACATGGTTGTTTTTGAAATCATCCCACCAATCAGGCTCAGTTTGAATGAGGTCTGCCCCTGGCACTCTAAAAATAGGAAAACACAGAAAAGCCCAGGAGGAAGTAGAATTGAAAACCAGAGACGAGAGTGTTTCAGTGAAGCCATCTAATGCTCCAAAAGGAAATCTTTTCTGAAAAAATCATTTCCAACACATAATAATTACCCAGAATGGCATGGAAAAATATCATTAAGTTGGCAAGGAATGGAATATTAATCAACATGTGAGAGTTGATATTTCAGGATGGCAGCACAAGCTTCTTATGGGATATCATGCAAGGAAGACCACATCTGGATGGAGGCGGTGAAGTGCCCAATAGCAGCCAATCTGTCCGCTGAGTTGTTCCCCTCCCCAGGTTGTGTTAAATCCTAACATTAGCCATGCTTGACAACCCATCTAGGAGTTGCTTTCCTAGTTAACATCATGATGACATTCATTGCGTCTCCTTCAATGATGAGATTGTGGAGGCCTTATTGATAAGCCAAAGCAATCCCATGATGAGCTTCTGCCATCTCAGCAGCATTGGCATAAAGTCAATTTTAAGTTGCCTTTTTCATCTCTAATGAGACCACCCCCACCCATCTGGCCTGGGCTCCCTTTAGAGGAACCATCAAAATTCAGTTTAAGCCATCCAGATAAGAATGGTCAGTGTTAATACAAATTGTCAATGACATTTCTTTTTATATACTGGCACAGGGATTGTTTGTTGGCATGCGTTTATTTGACATAGTTACTTTCATAATTTTTTTGGATGATCACCACTTGTAACTATCAATATGCATAATTTGTTCACAAAAAAAATAAGCTCTCATTTTCTTCCCAACATTAGGTTATTCAGGCAACAATTATAGTGTTGAACTCTACTTGTATTTTATCCCATGATATCCTTTGCTAATGGAACATCTTACTGTTGATTGATTACTAAAGAAATTTCAACTCAGTTCAGAATTTTATATATCTGAAAAGAATATTCTAATCTCTTTTCTCTAGTCTGTACATTTTGTGAATATTTCTTCATTGGCATGCATAGACAGAAATTTCTGATCAAATTTATAGTTTTTAATTTATGTAGTATATGGTATGGCAAAGATCGGCCTCGCTGGCTGTGGATCATCCCTTATGAATATCCAGATTATCTTACTGGTGAAGCACCTGGTGATTATGGCTTTGACATAGCAGGTTTGAGCAAGGACAAAACAAAATTTGATAAATATTTCAAGTAAGTTTTCTTTTCCTTCTTTTTCAAATATTTATTTCATATCATCATAATAACCTCTTTCTCCCAATTAGTTTTTGCACCAACATAATGTTTTCAGTGTAAGATTACTTGTGGCCAGTTTCTTTTGTAATTTAATGGTGTACAAGTTTAGTGCATTAACTCTTAGTAGTATATAGTGGATTGCAATTTATATTTATTTAGATAATTTGATGTTAGCACAACAGTGCATGTAGGATGCTTCTAATTATCCATGATATCCTGTAGTTCATTGTTATAGGGACGGGTCAAGGGAAGAGAGAAGATTTCTCAGTATTAAGGGTATAGGTATGAAAGACAGGAGATCTTTCTTGTATGTTAGCTAATTCAAATTTCCTTGCTCTTTTCGAGATTTGTTTCTTCCTCCTTGCATAGAGGATGCAAATAGAAGTGGACAAAATCCTCTCCAGCGTCAACAGACTTGGAATTGACAACCTATGGAAATAAATGGATGACAAGTTTAACAAATGTCTTGAGTGCTGTAATCCCACACATTCTCTGCCATTTATAATCTTATTGGGTTCTTCTTGGCGAATAGTTATTGATCCTCCATTACTTTAATTATGTTGAAGGAGCAACTAGATAAGACATGTTGAAATGGCTATTGAGTCAGCTGTGGCACCTCTGGATAATACATCATGAGATGACTCTCTTCTGTTCTCTCTCTCTTATCTTTACATCATATTTAGGTGGCACTTTCCTATTTGTCTCCACATACTATTTTGGACTTTGTAGGAATGCAGCCACGAGAAGTGTAGGCCACCTCTTTCGTTTTAACCATTGCTCCTTTTATTGAAAATTATCCCTGCAACATTTGCTTATTTTAGGAGAATGTCTGTCTTTTGTCAAGCATTTTGTTTCAGCTTATGCTTATACAGAACATTTTGCATGTTTAATTTAAGTTATCATATTACCCTTTTTGGGTGGAATATCCAACCTTTCAATGAAATCCTAGTTCAGATTTTGCAATTATTATATCTACTGTTGAATATTTTTTTAGTTTTTTACATGATAAAAGATCTCATGTTTTTGCTATGTTCTACCAAGTTTCTGGTATGCAGGGATGCCATGATAAGGGATGTATTTCGGGGATGGGATTTTTAGGCCATTTTTCGGGACGGCAGGGGACAGCAAAGGGGACTTGTGAGCGTGGGTGTTTGTGCGCACTAAGTCACAGTGTTCAGCAAATTTCATGGATGAAATTCAAATTTTGCCACATTTCAAATGTTTGTTTAGAATTCGTTTAAATTTGACCAATTATTTGTATGGTATATAACATGTCATTTTTTTAAATTAAATTGAAAATTTTAAAAGTATTTTTTTCGCGATTTGATCAGTGTTTAAGTGGTTTTGACTCGTTTTTTAATAAAATGCTGTTCTCCATCCCCTTTAGTTGCACAAATTGCTCTAAGTGGTAAAACTATATTGTTTGTAAGTAGATGTGAGCAGTCGCTGAGTGCTACAGCTGGGTGATAAAAAAGTATTCTGTGTCTTTATTTCTGCCATTTTCTGCAACTCGACTTTGAGGCGGACTGATAGAGGCAAGTCTCTAAGGTGTCTGTAGTTGGCGGACCAAGGTGAGTGCACTCTATGGCTGGCGAATTCTGCGATTTCCAACTCAATCGAAACTTCTCTTGCCGGATTCTTCCCCCCTGCCGCATTCTTTCCCTGTACAGCTTCTGCTGCGATTTGCTTTTGTTTGATGTTTTTTAGGATTGTTTTAAAGCATTCGATATAGTTTATTGTATATATTTTATAAAATTTATAAACTATAAATTAAACTGTATTAAAATGCTGATATATTAAATTTTTAATAATATGAATTTTAAAATATCATATTTAATTAGTTGCATATTGTTATATTTAAAAACTGTTTTATTAAATTAAATCAAATATAATTAAATTATATTAAATTGAATCAAATTTATAAAAATATATGTTTCATAGGGCTTGACCCTTTCGTGAAATGGTGGGGCTTCTTGCCTGTAGTGCTAACAACCAAGGTTCGATTCCCCACAGGGTTGCTCTATTGTGTCAACAATGGAGAGCCTTTACTTTGATCCTTGGTGAAATAGTGGGGCTTCTTGCCTGTAGAGCTTACAACCAAGGTTCAAAATTCTTTAGGGGTTGACCCTTTGGTGAAATGGTGAGGCTTCTTGCCTGTAGTGCCAACAACCAAGGTTCAATTCTCCACGGGGTTGCTTTCTACTATGTAACCAATGGAGAGCCTTTACCTTGACCCTTGGTGAAATAGTGGGGCTTCTTGCCTGTAGAGCTTACAACCAAGTTTCAACAATTTTTAAGGCTTGACCCTTCAGTGAAATTGTTTGGCTTCTTGCTTGTAGTGCCAACAACTAAGGTTCAATTTCCCACGGGGTTGCTCTCTCTCGTGTTGACAATGGAGAGCCTTTACCTTGATCCTTGGTGAAATAGTGGGGCTTCTTGCCTGTAGAGCTTACAACTAAGATTCAACAATTTTTAGATGCTCCTTGCAATGAGAAGTAGGAGCGGTGGGTGCAGCAGTGACGGGTTTCCTAGGGTTACTGTGTCATTGTTGGTCATTGAGGTTGTGGATCAGGAGGAAGCGTTCTCCTTGTTGGTCTTTGGTTCTCTTGGTAAATGCTCTGAGCTCCGTCCTTTTTGTCCTATTTCCGTTGCCGAGTATTGGGGGTTTGTTTTCCCTTTGTAGCCCTCATGTCCCTTTGGTTTCTAATCCTTTTGCCCTGCCTCTGTTTTAGAACATAGAGGGTTCAAGATTGTTGTTCTTTGGAAATCCATTTCCCTCTGTTGCCTTTAGCTGTTGACTTCTTTGGCTTGGAGGGTTTGGAGTAGTGTGCAGCTTCGTGCAGGAAGACTTTTCCCTTGTTCTTGCTTTTTTTGGTGTTGTTTGGGTTCCTGTTGGAGTGGCTATTGCTACTTCTGTGATTGTGGATTTTGGGGGTGAGGAGAGAGGCAGGGTTTTCTCTCCTTTTGGTCATGTGGTTCTCTGTGCTTGGGCGGCTTGGGTTTTAGTGGTGCTCTCTTCTTGTAGTTCTCGCCTGGGAGACTTTGTTTTTGACCTTGGTGGTGTGAAGATTGTTCTTGGTCTCGTCTTCTTGTGTGGGGAACAAATGTTTTTTTCTCCCAGCTTTGGTGTGGTTGGGGTTAAGTTTGTGAGTTGATGCTGGGCTTTCTTTGTGCATTGGATGCTATTTTTTTGCAAATCTGCCTTGGTCTCTATTGGCTTTGCCATGGCTTTGGTGGGCTTGGCGTTCTTTTTTGTGGCTTTGTTTGGGTGATGTTTCCTTTTTGCTTCCTTTGTTGCATTTGCTCTGTTTTTGGTAGCCCTTCTGCTACAGAGGTCTATGAGGTTGTCTTTTGATAGTGGACCTATTGAGGCAGTTAAGGTTGCCCTGTCTGCAGTTGAATCTTTGTTAGGAAACCTGCATATAACCATATGACAATTTCCACATAACCCATTATATATCTGATGCAAATAAACACTTACAATCCACATGCAAAAGAAATACAACATACCCACAAAAATGTGACACAAGATATATCCTGGGAAACCCTCATGAGGGAAAAACCCAGCCTCCAAAAGCATCCATCACAATGTATTATTCAACAAAACACCATTGCAATACAACCATGGAAGCCTTCAAAACCCTAGTCACAACCAAGCAATCCATGTGAACAAGTATGAATCCACACATCCCATGCCATGCTTCCAACCTTCACAAATGCTACCTTGGCTAACCTATCTAACCTCAACAACTACCCTTGTGGTTGCTTTTATAGAAACAAGCTCCCACAAAACCACCAAGTGGTATTACATAAACCATCTGCTACCTAACCATATTGACCCATATTTAATATTGGGTACTTTATTTACTTTATTTCCCCAATATTAAATAATTACATCAAATAATATCACAATGTTACAATACAACCCATAAAGAATATTCTATGGGAATTTTTACATGTTGCACGTCCATCTAGGTGCAACATTTACAGAATAAAATGAAATAGTACAATAATAAACATTATTATGCAAGGTGTACACCATTTTCTCAACAATCTCTCACTTGTATACATTGCATAAGGGTCAATACGTAGCCACATAAATGAGCAAGGGAACAATCCCTCCTAGCACATACACCATCATGAACCAAAGTACACCATGTGCTCCTTCCAGGTACCTGCAACAAAATCAAAGTATCCAGGATCTCATACATGAATGATCCCACCTCCTATTATGCCAAGTCCACATGACATACATAGAAGCCATCCAAAGAGAAATCCACCCAACCTGTCACATAAGAAACATAAATCCTGTACCAACTGATATCCCAAGCACAAACACTCAGTCCAAAGGTAATCACATGTATCTGTAGTCGTAAAAAAACCCATAGCTGAAATAGCACCCACAACAAGTGCTGACCCATCCAACTATCCATACCTCTAAGGTATACCAAGTGAATCCCAAATCAACATATCCAACCTGTAACCTGCAACCACAAGCCTCAAGTGCAATACCTGCCACATACACACCAAGAAGCTCCCACTGCAAAGGTAATGTCAAATCTGAAAACAATCCACTCACAACATCTCATAGAAGTGAATCCATGTAGTATCAAGGACATCCACAACAATATGCAACATATAAACCAATTTCCTTCAAGAACAACTCTCACAACAAGTCTCCAACACTCTCCTAAGTTCTCCACATCCAACAATGAATAAAAGATCAGAAATAACCATGCCATCTCTCACATGACACACATGAACACAAACTAGTGATCACAAACTCCAACCAATCTTAAATCCAATGTAAGTGAAACCGAACATCCAGGAAGATAACCAAGACCAAAGAGAAACTATGCAAATCATAACTTGTATCATGTCCTTCTACACACACCTCTAGATGTCAACTGTGTCAAGTATGATCTCCATATAACCCCAAACAAGAAGCCACAACAACACCCAAACCATACCATATAACCAATCATGGATGTAAGCCTCTCACAAGAAGATCAAACTCATAACCATTCCTAAACCAAGGAACATGCCCGATAAAACCATCTCCTAAACCCAACCATGATGATATCATAATAACAACATATGCACAAGGAGATAACCAATGCCAAAACCATCTCTCAAATGAACCCTCCAGAACTAACTCACACCATAGCTCAAGATCCATATCCATGAAAGATATGCATAAACATAATGCACCTGAGAAGAAACAAAGGGCTATACCTCTCAAGTAGTAAACCGCCGAGTAGACCAAGAGTGGGGAATGAGAATACTCATCAAGATATCTAAGTCTCCAACTAAGACTAATCTAAGAACACTCTCCTCTCAAGTCCATATCATGTGAATGCTCCTCGGTCTTCTTGGTGAAACCATCAACTGTCCCAACACATACATCTCTAATTCCAAGAGAAAAATCAGCATCACCTCTGTCTCTAAGTATCCATGAGCACCTATAACCAATCAATCCATGCCAACCCCAAATGCAACATAGCAATATCATGAAGTATCTAGCAAATGATCACTGTACTCAATACCAAGAAACTAAACCAAGATCAATGTCACAAATCCAACCTAGGAATCAGGATCATAAACATGACAAGCATGATCTAAACCATCTCAACCAAAGAGATACCACGCTCCATATGAACATACCATATCATGCTAAAACTCTAAACACGTATGAAGAGTATACCATGACATAATAATGAAACCATCCTAAAACCAAGGATAACAATGCAAATGAAAGCATAAACCACACCTCTACCAAGGACCCCATGAGTCTCTTAGATGTCACCATCTCCACACACCATGAAGATAACCACCACCTACAAGTGCACCAACAAATGTCAAAGATGCTTTTGTAGCAACAGGATCTAACACACCCTCCAACATCTGCAAGCACTAAATCCATATCACTGCCAACAACTGCCACTCAATCGTGGTATTGAGTCACCCATGGCATCATGATATCCATCTCCTACACCAAGAAGATACAAAACCGCCAACAAACAAACCAAGAACCAATCCTGCACCACCACACCATCACTGTCACAAGCTCCCACTGAACCGTGTATCCAAGCTATCCATGACATCATGATGAAAACCATCCTCTAACATGAGAATCAACCAAAGCATCAAACCATCAAAGAACTCATAGTGCGCAATCATGAGCTCCCCAAAAGAAACCAAAATAACCATGATCCTCAACGAAGAAGATATGCCGCCATAACCAAAATTAGGAATCCAATCAAATAATCATCAACCAAAATACCTGTCAGCATAACAGTCAACCACAATTCTCCACCATGATTGTACTTGGTAACATCAACTCATCCCCTCTACATGAAGACAAATCAGCAAATCATGTGACAAAACCATGCCACCAATCTGAGTATGTATCAATAATGAAAGATCTATGGGCATAGACAACCCATATCCAAGTCATAAATGCAACCTGTAAGTATAGACCGCTTAGACAAATGCACAATTTGTAGACCCAACAAGGCATCATACATATCCAAATCAAATTGATAACCATGTCAACATGAAACCAAACTGCTATAGAAACTGAGTATACAATGACTTCAAATCATATCTCCAAAATAACCATGTCATAAACTCACAATGTCACCATAGTCAATATAATTCATAAATCTTTTCATATCAATATATCAGCAAATAAATCATCTCAAACCTGCACCAAATCTGAACTAATGCGTAGAGCTCTCCAAGAGCTTTCCGTCGACTATTTGAAGTCCAAAATCCGACTTTGTATGCCCAAGTTATGCTCATTGGAAGAAATCAGCCTCCTAGGCCATAAATACAACAATAGGATTCCCCAAAAAATCATTTTTGAATTTCTTTTTCAATATGCCAAAATGATATTTTTCATTTCTTCTTTTTCTTTTCCCAAGTCTGATTCGACCCCATATAACCAGGCATATAAAAAATTGGGCATATAAAAAAAATTGCAGCAGCAAAAATCATTTTATAATTTCAAAATTTTTTATTAAAAAAAATTTTTACAAAAAAATTGGCGGCATTTTCATTTATTTATTTATTTCAAAGTTCTTATATAAAAAACACTTAATAAAAAGGAATAACCCCCATGGGGGGGCTCGCACCCCACATTCACGTGGGGGGGGCTCACCCCATGGTAGGGGATCCTAGCGGTAGTGGTGCCGCTGCTGGCAAGCCGACAGTGGGTACTGTCAGCGGTACCACTGCTGACAGCTCCGCAGGGAGTAAAAGAGGGGGGTGGGTCTGCAGACTCCTCCCAATACAAATTTTTTGTTTTTAAAAAAAAAAAACTTTAAACCTCCTCCCTCACGCGCTTTCAAGTGCTTTTTAATTTTTGTTTATTTATTTTTCGATTTTTGCAGGTTCGACAGGATGATTTTTTTTTAAAAATTATTTTCTGCAGACGAAAATTGACGGCCGTCGCGGCCTGTAACCAATTTTTTTTTTGCATTTTCCTTCAACTTGGCCAAATTAGGGCAAATTTTATATTAAAATTTATGGAAAGGCCAACCTGGATCCAATGGCGAGGTCCATTTTTACTTAGGAGGTCATTTCTGCAAACTCCCCTCCAAAACCCTCATTTAAATGAAACATCCAAAAAAACCCTTTTGACCAACAATTTCTCATGCCCAAAATCTGCCAACAACCCATCATAACAGCAAACCCATAACCCTCAGATCTGCAATAAACAACCTACAAAACCCATATATCTTGTCATTTCTTACATTCTTTCATGCATTCCCATGGATTCAACCTAGGGTTACAACACCACAAACATAGATTTGATACCACTTGTTAGGAAACTTGCATACAACCATATGACAATTTCCACATAACCCATAATAGATCTGATGCAAATAAACACTTAGAATCCACATGCAAGAGAAAAGACAACATACCCACAAAAATGTGACATAAGATATATCCTGAGAAATCCTCATGAGGGAAAAACATAGCCTCCAAAAGCATCCATCACCATGTATTATTCAGCAAAACACCATTGCAATACAACCATGGAAGCCTTCAAAACCCTAGCCCCAACCAAGCAATCCATGTGAATAAGCATGAATTCACACATCCCATGCCATCCTTCCAACCTTCACAAATGCTATTCTGTCTAACCTCAACAACTACCCTTGTGGTTGCTTTTATAAAAACAAGCTTCCACAAAACCACCAAGTGGTATTACATAAACCATGTGCTACCTAACCCTATTGACCCACATTTAATATTGGGTACTTTATTTACTTTATTTCTCCAATATCAAATGATTACATCAAATAATATCACAATGTTACAATACAACTCACAAAGAATACTCCATGAAAATCTCTACATGTTGCACGTCCATCTAGGTGCAACATTTACATAATAAAATGAAATAGTACAATAATAAACATTATTATGCAAAGTGTACAACACCATTTTCTCAACAATCTTTTTGGTCGAGGTTGGACTTTTTTTTGACCTCTTCTCTTTCTATGAACTTAGGTATTTGTAGTGGTCTTATTTGTAATGGGTTGGAGGATGCCTCTCAAAACCTCTTGGACTTTAGATTGGAGGATGCCTTTCAAAACCTGCTGGTTTTCTTTAGTGGTTCTGCTGATAATGAACCTATTGAGGTGGTTCATGATGTTATGTATGCAAGGATTTCTACTAGAAAAGGTTTAGGGATGCCTTTCAAAACCCTTTGTCTAAGTTTGCCACAAGTTTTTGGATGCCTCTAATGATTTGTGAGATTTTTTCAGTTTGATGGTTCGGGGTTGCTACCTAAACCCCTCTGCTCTTGTTTCTATTATGTGATTTTTTTTGGGGCAGGTCCCTTGTTCCTGCCGGTTATTGCTCCGTTCAAAAGCATTTTCTTAAGTAAAGGGTTTTCTCTATACTAGTTTTGGTGGTCTTATTGTTTGTGAGCTCCTCCCTTTTCTTTTGTCTTTTGGCTTGATATTTGGGTTCAGGCCCCTCCCAATTTATCTAATAAGAACATATATGTTTCATAATATAATTATATGAAGTGTACGATGCAATTTTTATTTATGATGTTATATGATGCAATGTAAAACTATTTTGATAATTTATTGGATATATTGCTTATTTTAAAAATAAAAAAAATTATATTATTGGATATATTACTTTTTAAAAATAAATAAAATTATTTAAGGTGAATTTAATTGGAATTTTTACCCTTGCTGAACTTCATCCTAATTTTATGGTTGCCAAATTGAAATGTTGTGGCTTTGTGTGTGTGTGTGTTGACTTTGCTCTGTTTGCACCCACGAAAAGCAAGAATGGCAAAAAACAAAAGGTTTTGAAACCCCTGCTGCTCTTCTTCTCAGCAGCGAAGTCCGTGCTTGAAATTTGCCAGTTTAGCATCTGAAACTCATATAAAACTCGTGAGATTTCTTGCTGGACATAACTTGTGAGTTACTCACCTGCAAGAAAAACTTGTGAGTTTGTGGCAGAATTCACTGTATTGCCTACTTTGATGAGAACAATATAGAGATAGTCCAATGCAACTTAAAAAGTTTCTCCATAAATATGCTGCAAGTTGATGGGCTTTATAATAATTGTTAATAGGAGTAAAGGAGCACATTGGGTTAATTGGTCAACGTCTACAAAGATGCAATCCTTACTGTGAGTCACTTTAATGGTCCCCAGACAGCAGGTCTTTTGATGAATCAAACATATATGATTATTATGTGCTTAAAAAGTTTTGCCTTAAACAATTATGATTATCTATAAAACTTCCATGCAGTACCTTTATTTCACTGTTACCTTTTTTTCAGACCATGTTCTTTAGTGAAGTTTCACCTGGCTGGTATTTTTTGGAATTCTGTTTTTGTATATTTTGATGCTGCTTCAACTCTGTTTTCCCTTTTTTTTATTTGGTTGCAGTTTTGAAGTGCTTCATGCTCGGTGGGCCATGCTTGCAGCTCTGGGTGTTGTCATTCCTGAATTGCTGGATCTTTTTGGAGCTGTGGACTTCATTGAGCCTGTCTGGTGGCGTGTCGGTTATGCAAAGCTCAAGGCAAGCATCTGAAGGCATGGCTGCAAATTTATGTAATCACATGTTTCTGGAGCCAGCATATGTACTGAACATTCCTCCATCCAAATTTTACTATCAGACATCACAGTAAATAAGGTAGATTGCTACAGGGTGAATTATTAAGAACACATATTGTATATGACTGGAACACAGTAGAATATTGTGGACATTTTTTAACTGAACTGGATTATGATATGCCAAACATGATAAAGACAAGTTGTGTTTTTCTTGACCTTTTGGTCTTTGCAAATTACATGTCACAAGCTTCTTAGAAGGTATGCATGTATATTGCGTACAAATTTTTAATTTGTTATAGGATGAAGCAATGTGGTAAATAGAGGACAGCTTGCACAGAAAGACAAAATGGTAAACATAAAAAAGATGATTTTCAAACCTTCTATTGTGGGAGTGAGATTGCTGTTGAACATTAAAACATCTGTTCTGGTGGAGAAATGTTGCAAGGTTTGGTAGAAGCTTTTATGGTAAACTAATATGTAGGTTTCGATGTGTCTTACTAGGTGTCAATTCGTGCTTTACAATTAATTTATGCTGCTAAACATAAGCCCTGACCTTTCTAATTAGTACACAAAATCTAGCATTTCTGTGTATTATCATTATGTGTGCTTCAACCATTGCTATTTAATGTCTGATAAAAAATCACTGCATATGTGTTTGTGGGTCCTGTCTTACATTGCCTTGGTAAGAATGTGAAGTGGTTTTATGTAATGGGCCAAGGAGCAGTATTTAGCAAACATAAATTATTCTTGTAATACTTTGGAAGTAGTGTTGAATGACCAGAAAGCATACAATTGTAACTGAACTTGTTAGGATGTGCAAACTCATAACAAGTTATTTGGCAAAATTGAAGGACCAGCTGCCAAGAAGAAAATGGATTACAATATACCATGCTATGCATTTATGTGAGACAGCTACACAACATCAAATAAAGGCTAGTAGTGTTTGATATGCCACTGCAATAGGAAATCTTCCGTTTATACTCAAAACAGTAGACACAACTTAAGTCATTTAAATATAGATTGGAGCTGAAGAGTGAACAGGTGAATTGGGAAAGGATGCAAGAGATGAGCTAAACTGTTGAAAAATACCAATGGTTGTATGCCTAGAAAGGTTTTCATTTAACTAAAGGTAATATGATGGCAGATGTATTCATCAAACTTTGGACAAGATTTTATATTTAGAGTTTATAGTTTTACTTTTTGGATAATCTTTATCCACACAACAGTCCTTGGGTGGAGCAGATTGGTTTTGCTTCTCACAAGAATTGCAAAATTCAGTCAATTGTTTTTCTCTGTCTGTTATCAATGTTAATTGCAACAGACAAGAATCCTGTCTGATCAAACCCTAGGATAAAGATGTTGGGATGGAAGTAAAATATCTGGACAGAGAACCAACTGGATATAAAGGAAGGAATTGCAACAGATATATGACTGTAACAAAGAAAAATAGTCCTTGTAAAGATTAGGCAGATCATTTGATACTGAAGATGATACAAAGTGATTTAAAACAAAGTAATTATAGTGTACAGATTAATGAATTTCCAAAAGAAGAGGTAACATAATCCTTACTGGGATCAGTCTGCAAAAAGATAAACATATATGGATGTGGAGAAACTAGAAAAATGGAGGTTTTTGAATCCTACATCTTCTGTAAATTGTAATAAAGTCATACACAGAAGCAAGAAGGAATAATGAGATAATGAACTTGTGAAGTGTGAAGCTGGGTTATTTCATTGCTAAAAGGAGTAAGAATGGGTGCGGGGAAGTGATTGTTTGTATTCCAGTGTAATGAGAAAATGCCTTAAGGAGACAATGTATTAGTCACTTCCAATTATGTTTATATATAGTTTTATTCTTTATTTGAAAATCTCATGATTGTGTGCACAACACATTGAAAACTATTGATACATTGGAACAAAATTATCCTCACATTTGTAAATGTGCTTTATATTTTTCAGGGTGATACTCTAGATTACCTTGGAATACCAGGATTGCATATTGCGGGAGCGCAAGGAGTTTTAGTCATTGCAGTTTGTCAATTTCTTCTCATGGTATGTATTACACTTGGGGCTTTGACAGTAAAATTCATGTAGAAGTGTTGCAATGAGAAAGCTAATTTACAATTCAAACTCAAATGAGTAAATGAACATTTGTTCATATGTGTTAGCAGTAAACATAGTGAGATTTCTTCATGTTGACTGGAGGAACGATATGATTCTTCAACTGGATGCTAACAAACATTGCTCTAGTGACAATTAATCACTAAATTTTACACTGTATGGCCTGGGATCACTTATGTCTAGTAACCGTGTTTATACATGGTATAGGTTAGAACTATCCCACCTACTTGCTTTAAAGCATAGGCAAAGAAGAGTCTTGTGCTTGAAAAACTTGCTTTCTTAAAGAAGCTTTTTCATTTAGGCAATTTAATAAATAATCTCATTAAATATTGACCTGCCCCTGGCATAATTTAACCTGTCCCAAAAACTGGGAAACTCAAAAACGTGTCCCTGGCTGTCCCATAGTATTAACGTTTGAGTTTTGATAATTAGTTTGACTTCGACTCTTATGTGAACTCTCAATTTAAATTATTTAACAGAAATGCTATATGTTAAGGTTCTATAATGTATATTAAGCATGCTTTATCCATGTTTTCATATGAATATTTAAAATTTCCCTATATATTTTAATTTTTCCCTATTTTTTATATAGCTGTCCCCTCCATCCCCTAAAATGGCAAAAATAAAATTTGTCCCAGAAATCTATTTCCCTATCTCTCTGTCCCCCTGTCCCGGAAACCTGGGGTTACGTAGCTTTTGGTTGAAAGGATTTTGTTTGTGTATTTGATTGCTTATAGTATCTTCTTTTAGCTTTGGTAGTCCAATTTATTCACATATATTGTACTTAGTTATTTTATTTCATGTAGAATCAATGAAATACATCTTTGTTAGGAAAAATCAAAGCATATCCTTCTTCTTAACCAGTTCTTTTAGATTTTGATTTAAAATAATAAATACCTGAGTGTGGGTGAATTGGCAGTCTAGTTTGCTTTTGATATTGGTTGTGAGGTTGAAACTTGAGGGTACAAAAATTTAGACAGCATATAAGATTAAGTGGAAGCAAATCCTCTTTTGGGCTTCCACAAAGAGGGCTCAGAATAGGTAGTTCAGGCAAGTGTTTTACTTTTGACAGACTATCTGAAAACTAGTAGGTCAAGTTGTTGGAGACATCACTTGGGGACTGTATCTCAAAACAATCCCATTCAGAAAATGCTTAGAAGTTAGAAGCTTAAGACAGCATGATGAAAGGGTGTCTAAATTTGACCCCCTGAAATCCACTTAGGAAGTCCTGAAAATTGCAAAATAAAAAGTTGAAATAGTTCCAGAAATTTTAAAAAACCCGAATTTTATTTTTGATCAGTTTCATGCCAAGACAAATCCAAAGGTGAATCACAGCATTTTCTATTTATACACACTTCATTTTCTTGCCAGAGATAGTTATCTAAGAATTGCCCTCAAAATGTACGAAATCAGATGTAGAGCAACTTGTAGCATAGTAGAGAGAGCTGAGAGTGTACTTTGGTAGGTTCACATCTCTTCTTGGAGAGTGTTTCGTATGAGTCAGGTTGTTTTAGCTTCATACCTCTTCGTAGAGATTGCTTCCTGATTTTTGTAATAATTTAGAACAATAACTGTCTCTTTTGAGTCCTTGTAGCTATGTTATCAAATTGGTAGGAAAACCTTGCGTTTCTGGGTCTGATTTGTCCCAAAATTAGATTCAAATGTGATTTGACTATGTATTGGGTAGAGTTTGCATTTGAGTGGTCAAAATTGTATGGAAATGGCAAAGGGTGTACTTAGGTGATTCTTGGGTGGATATGGCAATTCCAAACCAGTTCCAAGATTATAGTGTTGGGTGAGCTTTCGAAGGCAATTCTTTTGACATTTTTATCACCTTGAAACCCTAAACAATCGTCTCAAAATCCTAAACAATCATCTCGAAGCCTTACATGATTGGCATATAACTCATTTTGAGTGTTCAGCAACTTGCAACAGGAAAGAGGCTTTTTATGTGTTGAAGTGAGCTCTTAATTCTATGCGTGATGTAGAGCTTAGGCATGTTCCACACTTGAATTGAATCCTTCATAACATGATAGTCCTGCTCATCCTTGAGCTTTTTTTTTATTTGACAACTCCAAAAGGATGAAAATTTCACAGCTCACTTTGAAACATATACCCTTCGCTGTAAAGACAAAAATTTATTGTTTTGTGCATTACACTTTATTTGGATTCACTTGTCTTCATATGCTATAATGTACTATCATAGCTATATATTTCTTTTTATATTATTATGAAAGAATCACTATGATTTAATTTGTATATGTTTCAGTCCAAATTACCAGGTTCTTCTGAATTGGTTCCCATTCTCATACCCAATCAATATAGGTTTGGTAGTGGTAATGGGAGCGTCCCTAATGCCCTGAGTTCCCCGTGGGTATCTATAGGGATCTTGGGATCTTGGGATGCTCCCTGCTCAATCCCAAGTGCTCCCAAATGCTCTTACAAGAAGAAAACAACAAAACCGCCCAAGAAATGAATTAAAAAGTAGTTTTTCAAATACTAAAACATAAAAAAAATCTAAACCCTAAACCCACCATTATGTGTGTTGCCTATCCCACACAAACTCATTCTTATGCCATTTTTAAGGAGAATGATCACAAATGACCTAATTTCTCTATTAAGTGATAAAATTGTGAAAATGGTGTGTGCCATGAAGGTTTGTGTGGTTTCAAAGGCCTTAATTTGGGTTTGGTGGCAAGAACTCTGCCCCTTGAACTTGCCTTGTATTGCAATAGATAACATGATAGGGATCCCCTCAACCCCGCTAGGGATGTGGCCCTTGGATCCCCACAATAAGCGTTGCTGCTCAAGTCTGCTGGGGATGTTGCTTCTAGATTCCCATGAGGGGCACTGCGCCTTAACCCATGTAGGGCATTGCACCTAAACTCCTTTGAGGGGTGCTGCCCCTCAACTCTGTTGGGGTGTTTCCCCTCAACCCTGTTGGTTCCTCACTCCCAACCCCCTCTAGTTATTGGGATATCCTGTCACATAAGAAACTTGATTACAATGAGGGGGTTTAGGAGTGGAGATCAAAATTGACAATCTAGACAGTTATCTTTATGACTATCATAGTATCATTGATCAATGATGAAGTATCATATTACCAAAGATTAAATGTCATTATTATTATAAAATATAATATTGTATGATGTATCAACTGTACTTGGAATTTTGTATATTTTAATTTTTTTAATATATATTATATAGCCGTACCCAAACATATTGTACCCAATTTTTTTTTTCCATATTGACAGACTAGACCCTCGTACCATTACTGACAACTTAAGTTTTACTTCAAATTGCTAAAATTTGTAAATGGGATTTAGAGAATGATACAATAAATTTTAAACTTTTGTTCATAATATAAAGTGTTATGGTGAATCAAATTTATATTTATAACATAACATGGTATTGAATAACTATAGCATAATTACAAGACTTGAACTTGGTACAAACTTGGCAAGCTAATTTTTGACTTGGACTTAATCAAACTCAACAAAGACTTCATAATTTGAAAAATCATGAAATATAGAGATTTTAAAGAATTTAAAGCTTTTATGGTTTACTATGCACCCTTTAGTAAGTCATCTTTAAAGACACAATAACCTTATCAATTAGAAGCTGCTTTGATCACATATACAGGTGTACATTGATCAGCTCAGTAAATAAGTAGATTTGAGTTGAAGGAAACCATTTGTTTAAATATGTAACCATTTTCAAGCATTTCAGGTGTACAGTACTCTGAATTATCATGTCCATGGCATCAAAAACAAAAATAACAACATAGAGTCATGGACTATAGTAGAGAGGAGCATTTGTAGCTCTATGTGGGTTCTTGCATTTGTATCTTAGATAAGTATGTAAATGTTTCTCTAATCATAGGAGAATTACTTAGGATAACCAAAAGCATAAATTTAATTTAGCTACTTGGGAAAAAGTTGAAAGAATTAAAAAAAGTTTGTTTCATTTAGCATGGCCCAAGAATACCTCTATTTTGTGGTTTCTAAACTAGAGCTGAAATTTGGGGGTGACAGCACCTAGCAGGGATGAGGGGTAAGCCCTTCGTGGGGTAGCTATTTTGCACAAATTTATCACAAACATCTGCACACATGAGAGACACAAGATTTTATGTGGAAACCCTTTTGGGAGAAAACCATGACGAATAGCTTCTTGGATCTACTGTCCAAATCCAGCCTCAGCAAAATGAAATCTTCTTTACAAAGCTTTGTAGGCACCAACCCACATGAGAAACCAATCCCCTACGATTGGGTATCAACTTAGTAAAAGACACTAATCTCTTTTGATGAGAGGCACCAACCTCTAAATAACAATATGATAACTATTTGGACTTATTCTCAGATCAGCTCTAATTCACCTTCTCAAATCTGCTCATGACCTCATCAAAATCTGCCTTAATATCTGTTCACAAACTTGCAATATTTTTGTACTCACAAATCTGCAATATAGCTGCTCACAAATCTGCAATTTAATCTTCAACCATTTCTGCTCATAAATCTACCTTGATCTTGGTTTTAGATCTGCTATAAACTCGATTTAGATCTGCTCTAAAATAGAAAGATTTTCAATAATTGCCTGCCTTCACAAACTCTTCTCAAATTCTACTTCTATCTTCTCAAGTGGGGCGACCTAATTGAAAGAACATATCACTTTGCGAGGACTTGCAACTGTTAATTTGTATGAACCTTTTCATGCCAAAATTGGGTGCTCCATTAGGGAGGTTGGCCCTAGCAAGATATTATTATTTTTATTTTAAAACCTCTTGGCATGGGTCAGACCTAGCCAAGTGTTATTTTGTTTTTATTTGTAAACCTTTTTAGCATGGGTAAGCCCAATACATAAAATTATTATTTGCAAATTTGAAAAACTTTACAAGAGGTCAGCCAACATTATCAACATTAAATTTTTAAATCCTATATTTTGATTTACTTTCACCCAAGCTGGGCGAATAACCAGTAGATGACAAACAGTAATCAAATGCTGTGGAGACAGAAGTAAAAACCATAATAGCTCTCGCAGCGACAATAATATCAAATCCACGACTTTCTTGAATGATAACCACACACCCTAATCTCTGCCTGTGGTCAACACTGCCCAGAAAGACTAGAACCGAAAGTAGCCAAAGAGTCACTGCTTGAAGAACCATAACTATTCGACGGCAGTTACACTTCATTGTGTTCGGTATATCAACAGACACTTCATCTCTATCTTTTATCAATGCTTTAATATGAAACAATAAAAACCAATAATAGAGGAAGACGTTCACAACATGATTATTGCCAGCGAGCACGATTAACTTCACGGAGCTTAATACCTGATAACACTTCATTAATAACGGTGATGGTAAGAGAGCCGTTTCACCTCCAACCCATCAAATACAAAGACGGTAATGAGATAAGGAAGAAAACGGTGGCAAAATAGCTGGCCACACAAATACAGCTGCTTCAATCGCATACGCACGAAGACAAGGATAATGCGGTAGAATATAGAGAGCTGTGAGAGAACAAACTGAATCAGCAACTCAGCCGAAGGAGCAATGTGCAGAAAGCTCTAGAAGAGGAGCCGGCGAAGACAACAGAAATAAGAATAGTTCACCATAGTCGATCTGAGAAAGCTTGAGAACAAGATAACATCAACAGAAGAAAATAGCACAACCATCACAGGTACAATGATGTCTCCTGAAGCTACCAAACATTAACACTTACCACTGAGGAATGTCAAATTTGTATGTATTTTTAAAATATTTACTCTTAGATTCCATAGGGATTTAGCACACATGCAGTTAAACTCATACGATCATGTTGTTCTAACTTGTCCTCATTTTGTTTTCATGATTTCATCTGAAATGCTAGCTTTAGCTTTATACAGTCTTAGAAGGATTAATTGTACTTCAGTTTGGGAAAAACATGGATTCTTTGTGATGTGGGGAAACTAGCAAATAAAACCAAAATCTCAAAATGTAGACACTTGGCCTGACAACTGAGGAATGTCAAATTTGTATGTATTTTTTAAATATTCACTCTTAGATTTCAGAGCGATTGCAGATTTAAAATGAATAGCACAAATGCAGTTAAACTCATAGGACCCTGATATTCTAACTTGTCTTAGTTTTGATTTCATCTGCAATGCTAGCATTAGCTTTATACAGTCTTAGAAAGATTCATTATACTTTAGTTTGACTAATATCTGCAAAATTTATGTTTATCTGGGTTATACCTCTGCTATTTTATTGTTCATTTTCACATATTTATTGGGCTCTCTAAATTTTGCTATTGTTGAAGTAGTTAGCTGTATCATAGCACCAAGTGCACTTAAACTTGTTCTGGGTCTTGTGAGAGAGTTTCTAATTGTAATATGAATCTCTGGAAATTATAACCTATTTTGCTACATTTAAATTGAGATTTGTAGAATATGTTCTCAGGTTGGCCCTGAGTATGCAAGGTATTGTGGAATTGAAGCCTTAGAACCACTTGGCATCTATTTACCAGGAGATGAAAATTATCCAGGGGGAATATTGTTTGACCCCTTAGGTCTATCAAATGATCCTGTTGCATTTGAGGAATTGAAGGTGAAAGAAATAAAGAATGGGCGTCTCGCTATGGTGGCTTGGCTAGGTTTCTATGCCCAAGCTGCCCTCACAGGAAAAGGGCCCATAGAAAATTTACGGGATCACATAAATGATCCTGTTCATAACAATGTGGCAACTTGTATAAGCAGCATTTTGTCAAAGGTGCATTAGTTATCAATATTTTAGGTTCTATGTAGGTTTTTTGAAGCTAAATATGTTTTTTCTTAAAGGCTTCTCCCTTTAGTTTAGTATTGGAATTTCTAGTAAGCAGCATTTGTCAGAGGTGTAGTACTTATTAATGTTTTATGTTCTATGTAAAAGTTTGATTTGAAAGTTGAAGCTAATAATATTGTGTTAAAACTTTAAAAGAGTCTTTCTTATTTTAGTGCTGGATTTTCTAATAAGCAGCATTGGTCAAAGGTGTATTGCTTATTGATATTTTATATTCTATATAAATTTTTTTTGTGTTGAAAGTCGAAGCTAATAATATTTTTTGTTAAAAGACATGATTTGTCCTTGACCTGCTATACTCGTGCAAGTTTGTGCCATAATGTATATAATGTTAACCAGCTACTGCCTGCTTTTCCGAAGGTAAAGTATTCTAGAATTTCTCAAGCTTTACAGAATTCATTTTGGTGTTTAACTTTTATTCTTGTGATCACAGTCACAAGGAGCTTTACCAGTTACATAGAGGGAGAAACTTATAAATTTGGGGTGTACTGACTTTGATTTGAGTTTTAACAATAAGTTCTCTAGTTTACCCAGGCATGTCATCTCTATTTAAGACGTAAGGAAATTGTATGTATCGCATAAATTTGGTAGCTTTCTATTTTGTGGAAGTGTCATATATGTTTTTAATGCCTCATCTTGATAAGGTTTATTGTACCCATATGAAATTATGTGAATTATGTCAAGTTTAAAGCTAAAATCGATCACTTTCCCAAGGACGGGTGATGTTTCTGTTTTGTTCAGTTTTTTTTTTTGGATTGGGTTTAAAATTACATTTTCATAGACAATTTCTCATGATCTGAATAGAAGTTTTGTCAAAGAGAATAACACACAAGGACAAGTGCGCACTTAGTAAAGGACAAACAAATGATCCAATGGAGAGGTGCATGCAGGCGAGATCAAGGTCAAAGTTTCATTTTAAGGGACACCTTTGAGAGGGCTTTCAAATTAAAAATTGGTTATTGTATTGAGGTGGATACATTGAGCAAAGTTGTGCACTTGAAAAAGGTTAAAGTCCAAAGTTTTTCATTGTTAGGTGTGTGGGAGTGAGTTGAGCGTACTTTGAAGGGGAAGAGTGCAAAGTTTGAAATAGAAGCTAGAAGTGTACCTACACATGAAGGGTATCAAGTTTCAAACAGATTCAAAGCCTATTGTGATTCATACACTTGAAGCATAAGTGCATACTCAATAAGAGCAATTTGGTATTGAATTTAGGTTGTACAGTATAATATAAAGGGTGCATATGGGAGCACTAGGGCACACTTGATAGAAGAGGTCAAAGCCAGTGGGAATTATTGTTTGAAATTACTGTGAGGTGCACATGTGAACTAGAAGTTCACACTTTGTAAGGGAAAATACCAAGTTTCTTATAGCATTTTTACATCTACATCTAACCTTAAAGTACTCACTTGAAACAAGGGAATTCTTTTTCAAAATTTAAAGTTGAAAATTCATTTTAAGGTATGGATCTAGTGGATTGGGACACACTTGGCAAATGGGAGATTATTTTTGAAGACAAATTGTAATGTTGAAGGGTGCATTCAAGAACAAAGAAACTCTAGTTTAAAATAAACTTCAAATCCAATTATAAGGTATGCACCTTAGGGGCAAGTGTACACCTCAACAAAAGAAATTTCAATTTAGATCAAAGTTTAAATTCTAGTAGGCAAGTATATGTTTGGAGTGGATGTGCATACCTTTATATAGGGTTTCCAAGACAAACTCAATAAGGTGGTTGCTTAATATATAAGGATGTACTTATGAAAGGAGCAACCAAATAAAATCTCCTTTTAATAGGCACCTTAATGCAAGTAGTTGACTATCTATTTTAACAGGGTGGTAAATATATTAATAAGAGCAAAGCATCTATTCCAAATAGTCGTCTTTTTCAAAAGAAGTCTTATATAAACAAGATGGTGGTGTTTGTCAACTAATTTCCCTCATTGCTTCACACAATTGGCAAGGTACAATAGGGTGCACAAATAGAGTACTAAAATAAAAACTAGCAGAGAAATTGCAAGTTTAGAAGATAAAATAACAACATAATACTAACAAAAGTAAGCAAAGCATTGCTTTCTTCAAAGTTTGTACTCTCACACCATTCATTAGCTTTTGTGACAAACATGGTTTTTAAATGTATTAGATTTATAATTATTTATCAACAAATTCAAAGTACAATCAATCACAAGGGTGTTTTGAAAGGAAGTTTCTTTAGAGGTCTTTCACAAGAGTTTTGGAAAATATAAGGTTTTTAAATCCTAACTTAGTTTCTAGAACAATTATGTAGTAGGATTGTGAAATAGATCTTTGATAAAATTATATAGAATTTTTTTGTAGAAGGTAGGGAATAGTTTCTAGACTTAGAAATTTGTGGTTCCAATTAGGGTTTGATGAGGTGAGATCAACTAAATAAAAGATTGTTTAAATTCAATGCCTAAAAGAAATGTGAGTTTATGTTTCCAAGATTTTCAAAATTTTATCATGATAGCTTAAATTTACGTTAGAATGATTCAATCATCTATCTAGTTTTTTTTAATATTTATCATGTGCTTGACCCCGATTTCAAGGAAGAACATATTTTGAGATATGTCGTAACACATGCTATATTTTTTTAGTTCTCCTCTAGTTCTAACATGTTTTATTTGTATCTCATAGTCAACTATTGTTATATTACCTATATTTGGATCTCTTGCTAGGGGAGAGGAACCATAATGTGTGCACCCTAAGTTGACAGTTCCATGTAAGTTGTCACGTGGACCCAATGGTCAAACCAAATATCCTTCCATTGAGGATGTTGAGTTGGCAACCCGAAATCAAAATTTTTATGCACGACTCACCGATTTGCCATGTCATCAGACTATTTACATCCAACGTGTGCAAACACCCTTTTCGGACAATCAACAGGGACTGCGTGAACCCACAACCAAAACATGTGCACCCTAATGTTCGAAGTGGAGAGGGTGACCACATGGCATTCAAGCACATGACCACCTAATCCACTAACATCACCACCATTGTTTCTTGTCGATACCTTACACTTGAATGAGCAATCGTATTTATGACATGTCACTTCTCTTTACTTCCACTTGCCAAGTGGCTTATTTCGATGTCTTTCAAATTCAATATGACTAACTCCTCGTAGCTTGAGCTATCTTTCTTTTCATTCTATCTCACCCTTTCTAGAATTCTCACTAGTTTTGGGACCGAAATGTATTGGGTCATGACCCTTGCAACAGTGCCATGCAACCATTACCTATCCTCTTTGCGCCATGAAGCACAAGGTGAACGTAGGTATTATAATGGGTTTTGGTTTATATTGCAAGGTTGTGTTTGTTATTCCACATGATGCATGTCCTCCATTTTACTTGTAGGCGGTGTGGAGTTCTCATGCAACGATGTGAACGCTGATGAGTTCTTTCAGTTTGTCTTCGACACAAGTGAGGAATATTTCCTCACTAAGGTCACCCATTCACATTGTGCATTTTCAAAGCATTTTTTTTGCACTTGTTTTGGGTTTTGCAAGGTAAATGGTCATTTTGTTGTTGTGTTCGTCTGGGAGGAAATGACTTTCTGGTGTTAGTGTTTATGAACACAACTTGTAGTGTTCATAGACACTTTCATCCATAAAAGGAAATCTTACTCCTCTGTTGAAGCGTCATTGCAATATTGTTGGTCTTATGCATTTTGTTTTTCTATTACAAAGCATTGCTTTTGGTATTTGATCTTCATTTGCTCTTCTACGGTTTACTAGGTCTCTAATGATATGTTGAGGATTGTAATTGAAAGAAATACATCTATGCCTGTAAAAAAAGAGTCATAAATCTCTTCTTCTGCGCAAAGAATCGATGACCTTTATTCTAGGTTACAGAAGAAAATATCTTTCCCACCACATCTTGAGTATTCTTTCCACAACTCGATGTACTTCTTAGGACAATCTTTTATCGTCCGCAATTTATAGTTTCTTGTGTTTTATTTTGAAGGGTTGTTTAGAGATTTGTGTGCATTTCTCGAGTGTTTCTCTTGTGCATGATCTATGTGCATTTCTCAAGTGTTTTTGATTAATATTATTTAACTTGAGGAGGACATGAGTCTAAAAATTTAATAATTGTTTGGTTCAGTAATCTTAGAGCCATGGGTTTATTGCCACTCAGGACCTATTTGCTTTATAGGAGGAATAAGCTCGAGTCAGTTGAACAATGTTAGATTAGTGTGAACTCTGCATCATGGTATACCTCTATTCAAAAGCCCTATCCACCCTTTTATTATTGGTTATACATTATGTAGGGACTGCATTATTTTTGGACATTCGTGCAAGTTTTCATGTTTCCTCCTTTATTCTTGAGCATACACTTAGGTGTTCCTAATTTTGATTTGGAACTCCACCAGTTCTTACAAGCATTCATGTTTTATCATCCACTGTCTAACTTCCAGAAAGTTTATTAGAGTGCTATCTTTTTATTTCAAATTGTATATATTTATATAAAAGATGTTGTAGAAAATCTTTTCTTTATATATCATTATTAAAGAATAAGAGTAGCTAGATAGATACAAAAGCGTGGATGCGAAAATGGGGGTAGTTTATGTTAGGTGCTTAGACATGTCAATTTTTTTGCATGCCTGTTTACAACTTAATAATGTTTGGGGTTTTAAGCTACATGTAATATAATATGTTGTTACTGTGATTAGTGATTAAGAATAGTAGAGAATATGGAAGTTTCATAGGGAATATAATCTGTTTATGCAAAAATTAATAAGTAAAAGATTTTTAAATATTTTTAATAAGTTTATGCAAAATAATTGTTTGAATGATTGACACATTTATAACAGTTTTTTTCTCAAAATCTTTTATAATCACAATTACTGTGATAATGAACTAATACTAAGAACAATAACAACAACTAATACTAGTTCATGATCACACCGATTAGTATTGGTTCATTTATAAAAAGAACTACCAACATGAAGTATTAGTTCAACAACATCTATAACGAACTATAAAAAGAACTACTCCTTGTTGCCTTTGATAACATAGTTTAGATTTTGTTTGTCATTGTTCACATGTTTTATTTATTTTCCTTTAATACATGTATGCACGCACATGTGCATGCACACATGCCCACGACACGCGCACACACACATGCCCATGACATGCGCACATACACACGCATGCACGCACACACACACATGCATGCACACACGCGTGTACATAGACACCCACATACACATAGACACACACACAGACATGCTCATGCACACACACACATGCACATATAATACACGCACAGAGGTAGAGGCACACACACACATGCACAAACACACATGTGCGCGCGCATACACATGCACACACACCCACACACAAGCAGAAAGGGATGAATTGAGTAAAAGTGTTTTGAGGTGATTGGAAAACTTGAGTGGTTCAAGTTGGAAGGTGAGGTTGTATAAATAAGCCAGAACATTTGTGAATTGTTGAATTTGACAAATAGGTCATTATAGTAAATTAAGAGATATTATTTTCTTTCTTTCACCGTGTCTTTTGGAAAGCAGTGTGCTCTCTTGGAATAATTATGGAGATCTACATTTCTTGTTCAAATTTAGGATTAGTGAGATCCTTGGTAGTGCACCTAAAATAGTAGGGACAATGAGTTCCTTGGCTTTTGGCCTAAAACTTTGTAATCGAATATTTACATATAGCGAGTGTATTTCTCACCGTAGTTTTTCCCGTCTTGGGTTTTCTAAGTATATTTGGTGTTCATGTTTATGTTTTATCATTGCTATATATTTTATCAATGGCTAGTTGGATCAATAAATAACGACTGAAAAGTGTGGTAGAATCATTATTTTTATTTGTGTTGATTTGCCCCTCCCTTCACCACCTTGTCATGTTCAACAATTATAATACCATGCATATTAATTCATTGGGCCTCAAATTTGGAGGCTTTTTTCCCATTGTCATAATAAATTTTTGTTAAAATCAAGTCTCATTTACCTCCTTTTAATGGGTATTGGCTCATGGATTTCAAACATGTGATCATCCCTTTCCACATATTGTAATATGAAGACCCTTGAATAAATTCTTCCCATGAATCTATGTTACTACTTAGAAGGCTTTCAAGCCATTATTTAGTGCTCCCTTTGAAGATTTCACAAACAAATTTATCGTGCCATCACCATCTTCAATTTCATACTCATTGGTAATATCGATGAAGTGTATAAGGTTTTTTCCTCCAATAATAATGTTATTACATTGGAATTTTGGTCTTGTTTCCATGGTTTCATTAGGAATTTAATTTAGACAACTAGTGATACCGTGAAAATCTAATTGACTATATATTTCCATCCATAAGGGTTGTCTTTGTGGTGAGAATCTTAGAAAATGTCTTTAGAATTAGACTATCACATTTGCTCTATTTTTGAGTTGTTGGTTACATTACTGATTTAACACTTGATTGTTGCAAATATTTGAACATAATTTTGGCTTTGATGTTGGGAGTTTTGGGCAAGTTGGGCATGTTGCAATATAGTCTAAGCATGGAATTCTTGCAACATTTCCCTTAGATGTCAGT
Organism: Chamaecyparis obtusa; assembly: GCA_027943335.1. Taxonomy (NCBI): domain Eukaryota; kingdom Viridiplantae; phylum Streptophyta; class Pinopsida; order Cupressales; family Cupressaceae; genus Chamaecyparis; species Chamaecyparis obtusa. The sequence goes on from BSBK01000963.1 coordinate 752,598, forward strand.
TAGTCCTATCCTTTGATCAATATATTTATCCCCGTGTTTATTCTTGTAGTGTCTGGTTGAATTTGTATAATAGTAGGAAGGGCATTGATCATGATCAACTCTTTGAGATGAGGAAGTATGAGTATTGGGATGTGAATCCATCCTTTTTATTCTTACATTTGAAGAATTAGGTAGAACTCCTACTTCTTTTACATAGATTGATTTTATTTAAGATTGGTATATTACGTTCATGCCTACTATTTCTACTGGTGTTTTTAGCCATTTTGTCACTTGAGTGATTTAAGGCATATGAATATTGATCTTTCAAATTAGTAAACATTCGATCTCTACTTTAAGTATCTGTAATACCCCAAAAATGGGCTATAGGTTTATTAACCTCCTACATCTTCAATTCGAACGAAATCGACATCAAAGTCCTAACCTAAGGCACATCTACATATCATTTTATCAAAAATTGATTTTATCCTAAAATCTGCATCGGAGAATATTCCTAGCAATATTCCGATTTATCCTAATTATCTTTGATTTAATAATTATTTGACGATAAATCCTATTTATCCTAAAGTTTGATTAATTGAATATGATGAATATTTAATTAATTAGATTTAATACTGCCACTTAATTATTTAATTAAATTTATTCCTAAATTGCATTATTTAATTTTGATAATAAATTTAAAATCTCACGACTAATTGATTAAATTCTTATTTAATTAATAAATGTCAATTGTCAATTTTTAATAATATAGTTTTTGAATAAAAGTTTGATTTAATAATTGATTAACCCATAAATCAATTCTTTTAATTCAAAAATCAATTAAGTTGAGAATAAATCACTTTATTTTTGAAATTAATTTATAATTAAATCATGCACAATCAGAAAAGTAGGCAACTAGAAATTAACAGTCAATTTTAAAATTGAAACTCAACATCTGATGATGAGTTGAAATTTGATCTAAACTCTATTTTGAATTAAAACACTGCTTTTGCATGATTTTTGAGAGTTAATTATCTCTGATTTCCTGATAACTCAAAAATCAACCTGAGTTTATCAAGAGTGATTTATGGTTTTTCTCATGCATCCTCAAAGCCCTGGATTACTATAAAATCAAGGCTCAGCTCTTCATAATTATCAACACTCGAATTTGCACAATTACTCTGGCGAATTGACGATTGGAGGATTAAGCACTTGCGATAGACAATTTGTGAGATCTTTCATTGTTGATCATAGTCTTACATAATTTTCATATCATAGCATTCATATCAATTCCTATCATTCTTAGATTAAATCTGCATTCAATTTCATTCATCTAGCTTAGATTCATACAATTTTTCATATTATTGCACAGAAAATACAAAAATATAGATTAATCTGCATTCATATAGTTTTTCATTCTTTTTCATTCAAATCCTTCGTTTAGGTGTTGCATTGTCACTGATCTCGATTTCAATCTGAGAACATCATACTCGCACCTACTAGAAGGCAGTAAATCGTCTAGTTAGCATAGTTTCCTTTATTTGTAGATTTTGATTTTGCTAACCTTTAATGTTTTACTGAAGTGTTGTGTCCACAACTAGGTACAATTTTCACACACACATTTCTGGCGCCCATATTTCTAGCTGTGATCTTTGCATCAAAGAAACTGAGACATTATATGTTAGCTCATACCACACATTTGGTAGCTAAGATTGATCTATTAAAGTACCTACTAAGAAAAGCTGCCCTCACAGGTAGACTAGCTAAATGGGTGATGCTCTTAAGTGGATTTGACATTGAATATGTTGAAAGAAAAACTATCAAAGGACAGGTAATTGCTGATCAACTAGAAGACGCACCTTTGTTTGATGATACACCAATGCAAATGGAATTCCTACATTCCTCTATCATGAATCTTTCTTCTAGAGCATGGAAGTTATTCTTTGACGACTCCTATACATAGAATGGATCTGGAGCAGGCATATTGTTCATCACTCCTCAAGGATACTCAATCCCTAAAGCATTCGGAATCAAGTTTCCTTGCACAAACAATATTGTTGAATATGAAACCCTTCTTAATGGCACGAAGATAGCAATTGAATGGAGAGTAACATAAATGCACATTCATGGAGACTCACAACTTGTAATATACCAAGTCAATGATGTGTATCAAATGAAAGATGGAAAGTTGATCCCATACAAGAGAATGGTAGATGATCTAAAGAAATATTTCATATCTATGACATTTGAGAAAATACCTAGAACAGAGAACAAGGCTGCCGATGCCATGACAATGCTATCTAATTTATTACAGAAGATTGAACATGAGCTACACTACGAGTTCCTGGCGGAAGCACTATCTTATCCTGCATATGATTTCCCCGAAACCTGCATGATCTGCACTGTTGTTGGTCATGATTCATCCCGATACAAAAAGCTTTTCTCCTATCTCCAAGATCAAATCATTCCCGATACCTTCAACTGCCATGAGAAATGATACCTTATCAAAAATGCATCCCGGTATGTCATCATTGGTCACGATTTGTACAAATGAGGTCTAGATGGTACACTACTTAGATGTTTAGAATGGGAAGAGTCTCAACGTGCATTAAAAGAAGTCCACGAAGGTATATGTGGCTCGCACTCTAATGGTTTAACACTAACTCAAAAACTTATTAGGGCTGGGTACTATTGGTCTGAAATGGAAAAAGAGGCTATCAAGTTTGCTAAGAATTGTCAAAAGTGCCAAGTACATGGTAACTTAATTCATGCACCAGGGAGAGATCTAATTCCCTTTACTACACAATGACCTTTTCACCAATGGGCATTTGTCTTATAGGAGCCATGCATCCTCATTCTTTTAATGGACATACCCATATTATTACAGCTACAGATTATTTTACAAAATGGGTAGAAGCAGTCCCTTTGACTCAAGCGACTAGCAAACAAATTTCAATGTTCATCTTGAACTACATCATATGTCAGTATGGTATTCCGCATTCTATAGTCACATATAATGGTGGAAAATTCAAGAACAGAGACTTAGATGATCTATGTGCCAAATTCAAGATTACACAATATTGGTCATCTATATCCTATCCTCAAGGGAATGGACAAGCAGAGGCTTCAAACAAGAATCTATTGAAAATCTTGCACCGAACAGTTAATAAAATAGGAAGAGATTGGCACCTAATGATCAATCTAGCTCTCTGGGCCTATAGAAAAAGTATCAGAACACCCACCGGGGCTACACCATTCACTTTAGTTTATGGGTCTAAAGCGGGTACTACCTATTGAGGTTGAAATCCCATCACTAAGAATCAAAATGCATGGTCTAGTAATTGATGATGACTACAGAGTGTCTAGGTTGCAAGGACTTGAACTACTAGATGAGCACAGATAAGCAACGTATGATCATCTCAGAGTATATCATAAGAGAATGTGTAGAGGTTACAATAAGAAAGTCAAACACAAAGAATTTTAGGTTGGCGATTTAGTCTTGAGAGAGAATCCTAAAAATCAATCACATAGAGAATGTAAGGGGAAGTTTGAACCCAATTGGCTGGGTCCATTTCTTATCACTGCTACTTTTGGCTCTAGAGCCTATCAACTCTCAACGACTGAAGAACAGCTCCGAGAAGCCATCAACATTCTCCATCTGAAAAAATTCTACGCCTAAGGCATTCAGTCTATGGTAAAATATTTTGAAAAAATTATAAAAATCAGAAAAAGTTTTGAAAAAAATGAACATCTTGGTGAAAACCTAGCAATAGGCGCCTTGATGATTCACAAAAAAATAAAAAAAAATCAAAAGTACAAAAAAATTTAAAAAATGAAACATACAAAAAAAAATGAGAAAAAGAAAAAGTGCCTTGGTGAAAACCTTGAAACAGGCACCTTGGTAGCAAAAATAGAATCTCTGCCCAGATGGTGAAAACCTAGCAAACGGGTGCCACTTGTTTCAAAATGCTCCATCTATCAGCGCAATCTTGGTTTTTCTCAGCTTTCAGTCTTGCTTTAGTTTGTACATATCTCTCAGTTTGTTTCTGCATTCCTGTTTTCAATAAAGTCGGTCTATACACCAATCTGCAAAAACATCTGTATCCTATCAATGTTTCAAACTTGAGGGCAATCAAAGTCATCCTATAGTCCTCAGTATCTCAGACGTGTCATATTCAGTCAGAGTCCTTTGAAGCTTCATCCGAGTTAGTCAGTCAGTCTCCTCTCTAGAAAATATTTTGCATCTGCAACAACGCAATCAAACATTAACACACACTGAAAACAATCTATGCTTTTACATGCTTTTATCTTGTTGTATGCTTATTGATTCGCATTGAGATTTTTGCATATTGTGTCCCTTTGAGCTCTTCGATGATGTCCTTTATAGGATTTAGAGAGTGATGACTGGGGACATAATCTTTTCTTTGTCTTCTGCTTGTATGTGAAAATCTAACAACTTTGAAAATTTTGGATTGAAATGGTGTCTGTCTATAAGAGCTTCTATCTCGTATTGGATGGCCATGCGTACCTCGACCATTGATACTCAAAAAATTCAAGGAAGTTTGATCTAACTACTATCTTTTTGAGAAAGTTCTTACTCCTACTGTGAAACACGATCTTAGCTAAGGACGTGAACGATAAAGGGTCACTACGGGTAATTCACACTGGATTTAGAATGATCTCTTGACTGCTTGATGTGTTTGTTCTGCAAGACGTATTTTGGTCATCACAACGTCTATGTTCTGATGCTTATACAAATTGCTATATCAAAATGGACATGATATTTAGGTCATCCTGGCTTTTGTGCCTTGGTGCTTATATCTAATCCAACATTCCGAAAACAAAATCAATATTCATATGTCCATGGTTGTCTAGCCAGTGGGCGTTGTATTGATTCTTGCGCATACAAATCAATATTCATATGTCTATAGTTTCATAACTAGTGGGCATTGTATTGATTTATCCATTTACTTAAAAAGTTCAATGATGACAACAAATCGACACATGGTCAGTGACTAGGTCCTAGGTCTTAGGTTTGCATTTCATTTTGCATGTCATTTTTGCACTTTACATGATTGCATGATCTCACAAATTTCTTGAACACTTCAATGATCCTTCAAAACTAAACTTAAACTGGACACGAAGAGTTGAATCTCACACGAAGGTTTCCTCACAGAACCGCAAGCAGTCACCATCCTGGGTTAGACATCCTTTTTGAGATAAGACTGAGTACTTGTCTTCATCAATACCTACAACACATATCATGTGTATCAATGCATTTTCATTACATATTCATGATCATTCCATCTCTTGCATTACATTACATACATGTGCATAATCAAAATCATACATTTTTCCATAATCAATTACATTTGCATAACATTCATACATATGAAAGAAATCATTGCATTGCATAAACCCATACATACATTCTACACTACTCATAGCATTTACATCATATGATATCATCACAAATCAAAACATGACAAGTGCAAATGAAGTCATAACCAAAATCTTGACCTCATATCATATAACTCGAACTAGTCAAGGGTGCACTACTGGTACAATGTACAAATGAATGAACTCATGTGAGCTATCATAACTCAGAACAGTAGACATGAGCAAAAAGAGTAAAAATATTTGCATATCTAGACAAATCACCTATCTGCCTGATCCTCTGCATCTGATGGAGGTGGTGGTGGTGCATTAGGCACTGCCTCGGCTCTGGGTGCCCTGGCTCCCTCTGACACTATCATATATTGAGAGTATGTGGGTACTCTTTGAGTAGCAGGAACAATCGCATAATAGGCTGAGACGTAATAGGCAGCTCTCGAGGTCTGATGTGTCACCTTTGTTTGTAATCTCCTGTTCTCCTTTCAGAGCAACGATCGCTGTCTATCTGCCTTAGTAAATCGCTCCTCCCAATGAGAACTCCATACCTTCAGGTCCCTAACCTGTAATCTAAGTTGTCTAATGATCTCCTAAGGAGTCAGTGGTACACTAGGATCTACATCTGCTGTAGGCATATCAGTATCTCCAACAAGCTGCTCAGTAGTCTCTTCTCTCTACGCCTTACGATGTCTAACCTCAGCTCCTAGATCAAAACTAGTATCAACATGTGTAGGATCTAGACCGGCCCCTATATCCTGCTCTGCACCTAGTACCTCATCTGCTATACCAACACTACCTAAAGTCCCACTCTCTCCTCTAGTTGATCTCCTATGTAAAATTGCAGGTCTACCTACTGATGAACTAGAGGGATGAGGTGGTCTCATTTGACCATATGGTCTTTGTGGAGGTGTAAAAACTACTCTTGGCCTCAGAGGTGTAGGCTGGGGCATCGAAACTTGTGTGCCTATACATCTCTACCCTCTACCCATCAGAGCACCTGTAACATCCATCACCTCCTCCATGGAAGGTATCAACTCTGTCGGATTTGAAAACCTATATATGGGATGCTCTGCAAGCCATCCAATGAATCCATTTGTGACCCCTGCATCTGAAACATCTGCTCGATAATCCCAATCTCGGCCCACAATACCACTATACTCCTGTGTACAAAGAGCATATGACAATTCGAGGGCCCCATCCTAATCCAAGCTCTCTATGAATTCATGCATAAGTAGCATGCTCCCGTGGTGCATCCTGAATGATGTCGTACTATCTCCACACTCTAGTGATGAGGAAGCACTCAATAACTACAGTAGACCTCCCAATCAATACTCGACTCTGGCAGAAATAGCTGAACTGCTCCCGTGTAGTAGGCCAGGCCTCAATCTGTAAATAGGGACACCCGATGACATATGTGCTATCATCCAAGCAACATCTAAAGTACTTCGTATGACCCATGCGCACCTATGTAACATAACTAGAATATACATATATCACCAGCTCATGTGGCTGGCACTAATCCTGACATACTGGTCTACATACTGGGATATGCTCCCAGGCCCATATCTAAAGAACCAAAGCTCCAAAAGAAAAAGACTTGCCATCTTGATACACAATCTTGTGCATCTCAGAGAACATGTGAGCCAACATACACTGACCCCAACCCAACTCAGAAGGAGTGGCCATCAATTGTGCAACCATCGGGGCCCAACCCATCAAGAGACTGTTCTGCTGATGGTCAAACATGATAATGCCTCCTATCATCCCAGCTATGATGCACTCTAATCTATGGGTTTTCCCATAGCGCTACACTAATGTCTGCCAAGAAATAGAACCAGTGAGTTGTGTATCATCTCCAAATAATCATCTGAAGGCATGTAATCCAGAGCTCCCCGAGCTCATGTAATCTGGACGACGACCATGGAATGGAATACACAAGATCCTGTACACATCCTCTGGTGTAACAGTAATCTCTCCTGTGGGGAGGTGAAAGGTCTGGGTCTTTGAATGAAACCTCTCAATCAACACCGTCAGCAATCCGTGGTTCACCCTAATCTCGGGAAACCGAATCAGATACTTGAACCCACAAGTAGCTAGATGTACCCTCATCGGGTCTGGAAAAGAAATGCATAGTCTTTGAGTCACAGGATGAGAGATGTGAACATCAATGTCAAGGTATATGACCTACATAGAATAGAAATAGGGAATCCTATTAGTAAATTGGTTGAAAAATAGGCTAACAGTACATAAATTCAAAAGTTCACTATCTTAGAAGGTGCATTAAATGCTCAACAATCAGCCTAAGGAATTAGAAAATAAAAAATTTTGACCTAAAAAGGAGTTTCAAGCTCACTGTTTTCCATACGACAATATAGTCTGGCATCAAAACTAGTACGAGTTTCAGCAGGGTCCCATACGACAAACCTTGGTTATACGACTTTCTAGGTCTCACTCTATGACATATGAGGGACCCGATGAAACATCGTGCGACTCTTGGGTCCCTCTCAAACAAGTTTCTAGGGGTTATGGTACGACAATCTACAGGGGATTGAAAAGTCATATGAGTTACGGAGGATAGTCGTACGAGTTTCCATGCATGCGAGAATTGAAATTTAAAAACGTACGAAAAATGACCTAAAAATGCTATAAACATGCAAAAATGGAATTTACAAAGAGGCACAGAGGTCCACTTACCAGATGTCCATATTGCGGAGGTCATTGATGTCTCCGGCTGTGCTCAAATATGTGGGAAGAGACAGGTACCTTCATCTCAACCATTTTCTCACTCAGAGGGCTCCACAAGGTTTCAAAAGTCAAAAGTGAATAATGAATTGAAAATACCCTTTTGGTCCTTATATAGCTTTTGACCTAATTTTCAAAAGTGCTCTGTTTTCCACAAAAATTGCACCCTTGGCTAATTTTGACATTCTGAATCTATTTTTGGGATCAAAATCAAAATATGAGAGCATTTACTATGTTAAAATCATGATTTAAAATTTTTAGACCCAGGATGGCTGACTGCTTGCATAATCAACCTTCAATCATCATAGAAATCCTGAATTCAACTTAACTAATTATCTTACATCAAACTATTGAAATTTCAACTTGGTCAACCATGGTCAACTCATGGTCAAACCTAGTCAAACTTAGTCTCTAGGACCTCTAAACTATGCAGAACGCGTTCTCAGACGTGTATAACCACTTCTCAAATCAATTAACATGCTTCTAAACCACTCAACGCTGACTTTTCTTGTCAGATTTCAATTTTAATCCCGAAGGGGGCATGGTATTACACATCATTCAAAGTCTGTAAATCTAAATTTGTAAATCTTAGTGATCAAGAAAATAACCACGTCTAGTTACCGATTCATCAAAAGTCCTCATTGCTTGGGGAAAATCTATCATTTCTTCGAGCATATCAGATTCATCGAGATCCATATCAATCTGGTATCCTAAATCTATCTTGTAAACTGTATCAACTTTTCATAACCATCGATTCATTAGTGTTATTTCCTTGTTTTTTCGTAACTGATGGGTTCAGGATGTGATACCAATATGATTCTCTTTGGACAATCAAGTTTGGAATTAGTCACTCACTTCTTCACAATCATAAGGTTCAGAATGAGGCATTTTGACACTTTTTCGTAATCACCGGTTCATTGTTGTTATAGTTCACATTATCTTTGGTCAATCAGGACCTAAATCTTAAATCTTTAAATCTTTCAATCAGTTTCTGTCTCGGAATCGATTAATCTTTCAAATCAGTTTCATACATCTTTACCATATATAGACTATTCTTTGAACCACTACGCTTTGCACAGTGATTCAAAAAGGGGCAAAATGTAATACCCCAAAAATGGGCTATAGGTTTATTAACCTCCTACATCTTCAATTTGAATGAAATCGACATCAAAGTCCTAACCTAAGGCACATTTGCACATCATTTTATCAAAAATTGATTTTATCCTAAAATCTGCATCGGAGAATATTCCTAGCAATATTCTCATTTATCCTAATTATCTTTGATTTAATAATTATTTGGCGATAAATCCTATTTAGCCTAAAGTTTGATTAATTGAATCTGATGAATATTTAATTAATTAGATTTAATACTGCCACTTAATTTTTTAATTAATTTTATTCCTAAATTGCATTATTTAATTTTGACAATAAATCTAAAATCTCATGACTAATTGATTAAATTCTTATTTAATTAATAAATGTCAATTATTAATTTTTAATAATATAGTTTTTGAATAAAAGTTTGATTTAATAATTGATTAACCCATAAATCAATTGTTTTAATTCAAAAATTAGTTAAGTTGAGAATAAATCACTTTATTTTTAAAATTAATTTATAATTAAATCATGCACAATCAGAAAAGCAGGCAACTAAAAATTAACAGTCAATTTTAAAATTGAAACTCAACATTTGATGATGAGTTGAAATTTGATCTAAACTCTATTTTGAGTTAAAACACTGCTTTTGCATGATTTTTGAGAGTTAATTATCTCCGATTTCCTGATAACTCAAAAATCAACCCGAGTTTATCAAGAGTGATTTATGGTTTTTCTCATGCATCCTCAAAGCCCTGGATTTTTATAAAATCAAGGCTAAGCTCTTCATAATTATCAACACTCGAATTTGCACAATTACTCTAGGGAATTGGCGATTGAAGGATTAAGCACTTGCGACAGGTGATTTGTGAGATCTTTCATTGTTGATCATAGTCTTGCATAGTTTTCATATCATAGCATTCATATCAATTCCTATCATTCTTAGATTAAATCTGCATTCAATTTCATTCATCTAGCTTAGATTCATACAATTTTTCATATTATTGCACAAAAAATACAAAAATATAGATTAATCTGCATTCATATAGTTGTTCATTCTTTTGCATTCAAATCCTTCGTTTAGGTGTTGCATTGTCACTGATCTCGATTTCAATTTGATAACATCATAATCACACCTACTAGAAGGTAGTAAATTGCCTGGTCAACATAGTTTCCTTTATTTGTAGATTTTGATTTTGCTAACCTCTAATGTTTTACTGAAGTGTTGTGTCCACAACTAGGTACAATTTTCACACACACAGTATCAACATCATTTGTTTGAAAAATAGGTTCAATAGACATACCTTTCTTCCCAATTTTTTAAGAAGCTTTGTATCTTCTTGCTTGACCTGTCATATCTTCAAGTCCTTGAGAATCTTTGGAATGACTCCCTATTTCTATTTTCAATTGTTTTGAGTTACAATATAGTATTGGGCTTGATAAAAATTGAGTTACCACTCTTTAGTTGGAAGAGACAAAATTTCATTTATCAACAAAAGCTTTTACAATATCAACCAAGAACTTATGTACCTAGCAATGACACCATTTGTTGGTGATCAAAGTTATGAGCTCCCAAATCCCTAAAGCTACATTTTTTCTTGAGTCCTAGGGGTGTCAAACTAAAGACACAAGATCCTCAACTTATAATCAAGTAGGGACCATGATGGACCAATTCACTGAGGTGGGTAATGCTTTCTTTGACTTGAGGATCAACTAGATCAAGGGAGGCATTCCCTTAGGTGCTATATCAAAGATAACTATAGGAGGTGAAAATAAACCCCTAAATAAATCATACCCATGGCATAAAGTTATTTGTATGTCATTAAGTGCCAGCATGCTAGTTTGACAAAATGGGGCTTTTGTTCCTTTAGAGAGAAAATGAACAACCATGTAAAGATATTTGAGAAATTAAATATAATAAGAACAACAAAATATAAAAGTAAGATTGGTTTGTATGTTTTGAATGTGCTAGTGAGATAGAGGTTGAGCATAAAGAAGACAAGTGTTGTTTTCTAGCAAGGGCAACATAGTCTTAAGTTTTATGATCCAAAGAGGAATGTACAATGAAACCCAATATATGATACTTCAATCATGATATCAACAAGGACAATACCTAGATTCCATACACAAGCTAGGTTCTATGATAAAAACAAGCAGGTAGATGGAATTATAGGTCATCTAATTGAATATAGCTTAATTATGCAAACAAACCTACACATGTATACTATATTATTTTGATAAGATGCCTTGAAAAATATTTGCAAGTAGTTTTTCATCCTTTCAATTGACGAATTAGTCAATATAACGTGCAAATCACCAAAGTGATCACAAAAATTATTAAAATTAGTAATACAAATAATATTTATGGAGACATTGAAAATAAAATGAATATATGCATATTTAAAACATCATTGTCAATTTAGAGTAAGATATAATATAATTTGGGAAGAAAACCAAATTGTAACAATATTAAAAATGTGTTAGATTTATTGTTAGATATAAGCTCTAATGATCTGTAATCTCTTCTCTTTTTATATTAGCTTTACAACCTTCTTGCATGCTCTTTTTCATTAGAAAATTTAGTATATATCTGATTCCACACCACCATGTGACCTTGGGAGAAGAAATCATATAATACTCTTGCATCATCATGACATGGACATGCATGTGAAACTATGCCTTTAACATCAACAAAGCTACATCTTGCTACAAAAATCAAGTCTTTGAGAAGTCCATAGGCATTGGAAGATGTATGAATGCCATCCCTCATCTATTCTTGTCCATTCCAAGACCATTAGTGGAATTTTAGATCAGGCAAGGAGGTAGATAGCGTTTTCAAGTTAGTTAGTTATAAAATTTTGATGAAGAACTAGCTATTATGACTTTGGTGTGCAAGATAAGGTAAAACATAGAAAATCAATAAAATTGAATATTTGAAATTAGACGTGAGGACAATTGAGAATTGGAAGTTGATACCATTATACTAATGGTGAGAAAGAATTATTCATCATCTATTGTCAAATATATAAGAAAGTTTGCATCCTTGAGATAGAAAATAGTGTGTGGATGTAAAAATCCATTTGGGGAAGTTTTAGGGTCAAATTTGGTCATTAATGACATCTTGGGAGGATCTAGGTTGACATCAATAGGAGGAAATGGAAAAAAAATGCAAATCAAGAAGTTCAAAAAGGGGATGTAAGGATTTGTTATGAGAGAGGACATTATGACTAAGTATAATAATGAAATTATTTGTTCATCCAAATGCCATAAGAGAGGTGAAATGAGAAAAAGAAATGAAATAAACAAATGCAATAAAAAGATGCAAAGCTAGACATGGGAACATGGTATCCAATTGAAAAAGTGGATATTTGAAAGATAGCTTGAACTCCACATTAGAAGAAACGAAGACCAAAAGGCATTAGGATCTTTTACAAGGATTTGATGTGAAATTGGACGTCGAGATAGGTCATTAGAATAGAACTCCAAAAGTCCTCTTAAAGTTCACATGAAAAGGTTAAAGAGAATGCGAAAAAAAAAGTGAAAGGATGACCCATTTAAGTTTGAGATTAGAGGAGAGACCTAGACATGGGATGAAAGTCTAGAGGTACAATACACCTCCACAACTAATTGTGATTGAGTGAGTTGAGGGTGTGGGGAAATAAGGGGGAATCAATGATCGAAAGTGGAGGAGGATAAATGAAGAGGTTCTAACCCACCTTGAGATTCCACAAAAGTGAGGAAAAGGGGGATTTATGAGGATAAGGGAGAGGAACATAGTGTTGAAAAGTTGTCTATACTAAGATATATGACTAGATATAGAGTTTTCATTATGGAAATAAAGTCATATAGCAGTTTGGAGTTAGTGCACTAAGTGTAAAGATCATAATTTAGTTAAGTGTTGAAGACTGGATAGCATACAAAGCACCAAAGACTCAGAGCATCAGCGCACGTGTGTATAGATGAATTATGGTATGTACCCTGGAAGTTAAGGTTGTTAGACTATAATTATGCTTAGTCTACGAGCGCATAAGTAGATATGCAAAGATGTGAAAGTTACAGTCAGTTGAAGTTGCACAGCCAGTGTGTGCCAGCAGAGAACAGAGCATGGAGCCGACAGTGACTATTTTGGTTTACGATTATAAATTAATGTTGTAGAGGCTATGGGCCCATTGTATTTAGGTTGCCAACCTATGCACATATATAATTGTAAGCATGCTTAAGCCAATTATTTTGGAAGTGTTATTTGTAATTAGTTATAGGGATGACCTATTTATGTATTTGTATAAGCGCATAAATATAAGGTGCGCCCATTGTATTTGGTATGGAAGTAGAAATAGAGTTGTGATAAGCAGAAAAGAGGTATGCGAAGTGAGCATATGATGTATTAAAGATTTGCTAGAGGTCAAAGCATCATCGCACCAAAGGAACTGATCTGACAAGTAGTGTCACAGTGAACAGTTCACCTGCAGATATAGTGTGTATCTGAATCAGAAGGTTATAGCCTTCACCATTTGAGCAGTGAGCTCTAGGACAGTGAGTCCACTCCCCTAACAGGGATCATTGTAAAAGACTCCTAACAGGGTCCTACCCTTAACAAGGTCTACTGTACTTAAAGCATTGTAAAGCTACTCCTAACAAGGTAAGGGATCTTCTAACAAGGATCAAAAAACACTAGTACAGATTATTAGTGGGTATCAAGTTCCACCGGGGTTTTTACCTATTTGGATTTCCCCGTAACTATATTGGTGTCATGTGTTGATTTCATATTTCATGTTTATGTGAATGTTTAATTCAGCTCTTAAACATTTATGTTTAACATAAAGATTAAAGTAAAAAGTTAAAATACAGTGAACACTGACTCACCCCCCCTCTCTCAGTGTTCCCATTCCTAAAAATTGGTATTAGAGCTCTAGTCCTCAGAAAAGAAGTTTAACCACTTGAGGAGATCATGGAAAAAGCAGATATGAAACATCTAAAGAAAAATCTTGAAGTCACTCTTGAAGACCTGGACAATTCAGAAAGAGAAATTGAAGAACTAAAAGAAAAATTCAGTGATGCTCAATTAGTTATCAAAAGACCAAGAAATGATTTGAAAGGATGCTCTAATAGTGAACTTGAAGAAAAAGTCAAGAAGTTGAGTGAAGAAAATGCATCCCTGTTAAGTCAGCTTGAAGAATTTGATGACAAACTGATGAACAATCAAGATGTCTACAATGAAAAAGTCAAGGAGAACCTTCAATTGAATGAAGAACTAAGGGAAAATAACTTAGAAATCTTGGAGCTAAAGAATATCAAAGAGAGCTTGGAATTTGAATTGAAGAAGTCAAAGGATCATATTGACAAAATACACACCAGTACTGAGTTGGTAGAATCATAGTTGTATGCAAGAAGAATCAAAGGAGACACTAGTTGCATTGGATACAATGAAGCACAAAATCAGATTGACAATATGTGAGCAAGAAATGAATCACAAAAGAACTCTATTGATGATGAGAAGACTGAAGATCAAACCAAAGACAATAGTGGTCCTCCTAGGAATGAGCGCAAGCAAGTAGAATGCACTTGTTTTGCTTGTAACAAGCATGGACACATTGCAAGAAACTGTAAAGAGGTAAAACCTTTCAATGGCTACTTTTTTTCATGCAATAGATTTGGTCATAAAGCTATGAATTGCAAGACTAGTAAGAAGAACAAGACTCAACAAGATCAAAGAAATTAGAATCAGACAAATGTTAGAAGTTCTCAGAATGTTACATGTCAGATATGTAACTATAATGGTCACTCTGCTAGAACATGCAGAATGGTGACTCATGTCAATGCACCGAGGAATAATAGACCTCCAGTCATTTTTCACTCTTGTAACAATGCTGGACATATCTCAAAATTTTATAGATCAAGGACACAAGGTCAGGAAATTCCTAAAAAGGCCGAAGAACCAGTTTTGGATCCTGAAGTAGAAGTCAAGTTTGTGAAAGCCTCAGAGGATGCGAGCTTGATTTGGTTAGAAGAAAATAAGGAAAAAGCGAATGAGAATGTATTGGATGCATCCTAAGTGGACGCACCCTCTACATCTGTATAAATGGCCCTCAGGGTCATAGGGGGAGCTAATTTAGCTCTAGACCCCTGTGTGGTTGGTATACTCATCCTCAGAGTATGCACCTTTGGAATTAAGCTATTGGAGTGTATAGGAACCTTTGTGCAAGAGTGCACATGCTGATTGTTAGTGGAACTTGAGTTTGAAAATTTGAAGTGATAGCCTAGTTTACACAAGTTGCATTAATGGTGAATTTCTTACTTTAAGCACACAAAAAGTTGTTTGTTCACTCATTGTATTCATATTCAGAGAAATTGGAGAGCAGATTGAGCCTTGGAAGTTGTTGTGAAGATTTGGAGATTAAATTATCAGTGTTTGCAGTGAATTTGATCGGTTGCAAGAAACCCTAGCTCGTTGCACCAATTCGGAAGCCGTCAGAACATCTTAGAGTTCATTTGGAAAGAAAATATCCAGTAAGTCATGGCCACTCCTATTGTTTTTGATGTTGCTGAGAAGAAGAGGTATGTTTTCAAGAGGCACCTATTTAAATCAACCCTAGATGATTTAGAGGGAGCATTTTCCCACATGCCGATGGGCAATCATGCATGTAGAAGACATAAGGGCTTACATCTATTGTAAGAAGGAACCTGTTGGACTAGATAGGTTAAGGGTGCACATGGACACAATGTTGAAACTAGACAAAACGTTCATGGATGAATACACCAAATGGAATGATCACCCCATTGTTGAATTTTCAACGGCATATGAATTCTATGAGACTGAATGAATAAAGATATTGTTGAGAAGAATCCATGATGATTTGTTTTGGATTGGAGATGTGCCAGTAAGAATCACAAAAGGCTTAATTCATGAGATGACAGGCCTTTCTAAGATAGGCACCATCCTTCCTGTGGGTAAGGATGTTAGGAAAATGGTGGAGCAAGTGTGTAAATCTAGGAGTGATAAGCACGGCATGAATATTGAGCCTATAGAGCAAGAAAACATCAAATTGATGTCAATGATACTGGGTTACAAGTTTCATCACACCAGTAGGGTGAATAGTGTGTCTGCGGGCACTATTCTATCAGCTATTAGGCTTGTGCAAGAAGATGGAGAGTTCAACTTGTGTGAGATCTTGTGCACACAGTTGATAGATAACATCAAGGCTATCAAACATGAAAAGACTAAGGTATTCAGGTTTGGATCCCTAATCATCTATATGTACCTTCATATAGTTGGTAAAGTGTCAGACTTGTATCTAGACAAGTCCATTCCTACCATGCCACAAATATCAAACAAGGCATCCATAGAAAGCACACTAAGAGATTACATCACTTTGGAATTGAAGACCTTCAGAGAAAGGATGCAGATGAGGTACAGGATTCCCGAGAGTATTGTAGATAAGTATAAGGATACAATATGCTTCATGGTGGAGATTGATACTACATGTATGGAAGTTGTGGAACCTAGAACTAAGTGGATTCATCCACTTGGGTATGAGGTTGAAGAACAAGTTCTTGAAGTTTATGCATAGGTACTGCTATCGACCCTTAAGGATGACAATGAACCTAGGTGGGGAACCTATGAAGAGAAGACTAGAGAAGTTGATGCTAAGTTGAGCAATGCTGCAACAAAAAGAAAGGTTGCAAAGGTCACATCAGAGATCCTAAGAATACATGGTGTATCACAAGTAGACCTTGATAAAGCAAGGGATGAGAAGATTTCTCTAGAATTGAAGAGCACATCAGAAGAACAAGAAGATCCCAAGATGAAAAAGATAAAAATTGAAAAAGATGATAGTCAGAAGGATAAAGAAGACAATACTCCTTCTACGTCCAAAGATACTCCTTTGAAGTATAAACCAATGGTCAAGGGGAAGAAATAAGCTAGCACTGATCATCCATCTTCGCGAGCTACAAGGAGCAGAAGAAACATTAAAGCACCTCCTAAGGTAGGATTCTGGCCTAGCCTTAAAGTTTTGAGCTCTAGAATTATTGATGAGGGCAGAATTGATCAAGTAGGGAAACATTATGAATCATATAGTGAGATTGATAAGTCAAAAATTCATGGTATGATTATCAAGCATATGATAAAGTTCAAGAAGATAATTCTTGAATTGAAAACATAAATTCTAGATAATATATGGGACATTTGAGAACACCTAAAGAGACAAGCTAATGAGGAAAATCAAATAATAAGAGAAAAAGTATTAGAAGATACACTACCTGTATGTTCTAAAGATGAAGAAGCACTAATATTGAATCTAGTGAAGCCGCACCTAAGAACAAAGATGAGAACTCTTCATATCATGAACAAGGACTATGAGTTGATAAAGAAGGAAACAAAAAAAACATTTGAGAAGGTGTTGTTAGAACAACAGATCAAACCACCTACTGCACCCATCATTCATGCACCCATCAAGGAAGATAAAGTGGTAGAGCCCACTAATGTACCAATGACAGGTCCTCAAGACTCAGCGCCCATAGTAGAAACTCAAACAAAAGTAGATCAGTCTGCACCCATGACAGAATCACCCAAAGACAACATAATTATCATAGATAATGTGGAGATAGCCATGGTGGCTACTGATGAGGACTTGGAAAAATTTGAGGAAGCATTTGTCAACACTGAGGAAGCAAAAATCCTATGCAGCAATATCCTTCCCACTCAACAAGAAGAATTAATCATAGAAGATATATCTAATGAGAAAGAAGAAGAAAAGAAAGAAGAAGTAGAGGTAGAAAAGAAATATGAATCTTCTGTTGATTTGGTCAAGGTGAAGCAAGAGGTGATGGATAGCACTCCCATCACTCCCTCAACATTTTTGTCAAGTTTCACACCTGACACTAGCAATTTGGACTCTTGGAAGGAAGAAGATCTAATTAAGTTCAGCGTCCTGGCTATGGAGAAGGCTAAGGAAAAGCAAGTAATGAGAAATACTCTCCTGGTGGAATCAGTAAATATTTTGAATAGTTTTCTGCAAGAGGATAAGAAGATGGTAAATGTACATTCAGTTGATGATGTGAGCATAGTCATCTCTTAGTTCAAAGTCAATTTTTCAAGCCTAGAAGAATTTGCGGCCATAGTGGCAGAGGAGAAGTACTTAAAGAAGAGACTCAATGAACTGATGAGTAATTTTGCACTAGAATTGAACTCTCTTAAGTTTGGTCAAGCATCATTGAAGGAATTTACAAATCAAAGAAGGAAAGTCATTGCAGAATTCATGGATCAGGATAAGTTCACTGATGCCCATCTTAAGAAGATCAAAGATGCAAAGGTAATGATTGAGAAGGTGAAGAATTCAGTGTTAGAAACATCCACTAATGTGAACATGTGTAACAATGTCTATCAAGGTCAGTTAGACATAATCAAGAAGGCAGAGAAAGAAATGGAGAAGATAAGGTCTAGACAGACTCTATTGAGGAACGCTCTTGCGCCCTCACTAGACATTCTTAGTCAGAACATAAAGGAGATTGATGCGACCATGATAACCTATGATCAAGGTCCAAGCATAGAATTGGAGAAGATGAAGAAGCTTCAATATGCATTATGCGCCCATCTATAGATAGTGAATTCTCTGATAACCTTTTGGAAGAAGGAGATCCAGAACCTCAAGATTGAATATCCAGATGTTTTCCCACATTGAGTAAGGGTACATATAGTTTTTTTGATGCACCTTTGTCATTAATGTCAAAGGGGGAGTTGTGTATAGAATATGGATTACATATATGTATAGGGAGATATAAGATTATGTATAAAAGATGTATAGAAGACAAAAGTTTTGTATTAAGGGACAATTAGCAACTTGGCCATATTCCTTTGTTGCCATCAATGAAAAAGGGGGAGATTGCTAGAAAGTTGTCTATACTGAGACATATGACTAGATATAGTGTTGTCATTATGGCAACAAAGTCATATAGTAGTTTGGAGTCAGCGCACTAAGTATAAAGATCAAAATTCAGTTAAGTGTCGAAGATTGGACAACATATAGAGCACCAGAGACTCAGAGCATCAGCACATGTGTGTACGGATGAATTATGGTATGCGCCCTAGAAGTTAAGGTTTTTAGAGTATAATTATGCTTAGTCTAAGAGTGCATAAGTAGATATGCAAAGATGTGAAAGTTACAGTCAGTTGAAGTTGCACAGCTAGTGTGTGCCAGCAGAGAACAAAGCATGGAGCCGACAGTGACTATTTTGGTTTACGATTATAAATCAATGTTGTAGAGGCTATGCACCCATTGTATTTAGGTTTCTGACACATGTACATGTATAATTGTAAGTACGCTTAAGCCAATTATTTTGGAAGTGTTATTTGTAATTAGTTATAGGGCCAACCTATTTATGTATTTTGTATAAGTGCATAAATATAAGGTGCACCCATTGTATTTGGTATGGAAGTAGAAATAGAGTTGTGATAAGAAGAGAAGAGGTATGAAAAGTGAGCATATGATGTATTAAATATTTTCTAGAGGTCAAAGCATCATCACACCAAAGGAATTGATCTGACAAGTAGTGTCACAGTGAATAGTTCACCTGCAAATATAGTGTGTATCTGAATCAGAAGGTTGTAGCCTTCACCATTTGAGCAGTGAATTCTAAGACAGTGAGTCCACTCCCCTAATAGGGATCATTGTAAAAGACTCCTAACAGGGTCTGACCCTTAACAAGGTCTACTGTACTTAAAGCATTTTAAAGCTACTCCTAATAGGGTAAAGGATCTTCTAATAAGGATCACAAAACACTAGTGCAGATTATTAGTGGGTATCAAGTCCCACCGAGGTTTTTAGCTATTTGGGTTTCCTTGTAACCATATTGGTGTCATGTGTTGATTTCATGTTTCATGTTTATGTGAATGTTTAATTCAGTTGTTAAATATTTATGTTCAACATAAAGATTAATGTAAAAAGTTAAAATACAGTGAACACTGATTCACCCCCTCTCTTAGTGTTCCCATTTCTAACACATAGATTGAGACATATAAACCAATTTCTAGATGTCTAGCAAAATCACACAAGAGAGAGAAGTAGGGGAAAATGAAAGGAAGAAGGGGTGCAATAAATCTCATAGAACTCTTGCACATTATTAACAATTAGAACATGGCATTGGATGCGAAAGAAGTTCCCTATAGTCCATCAACTCTTGTAATTCTATAAAAAAAAATAGTATAAAATGACCAAAACACTCTCAACTTTAAACTTTCGTGAATATTGAATAACTTAGAATTATTTGAATAATAATTGTACTAATAAGATGGTGAAAACTATGTGAAGTAGATAGGACTTGTGAGTCCTAGCCTTCTATGTTTGCAATGACTCTACACATGGGCACTAGTACATTTGAGTCCTTTTTCTGATGGCTATTCGTCACAATTCTAACACCCACCCATTGACCAAGTGACACTAACTGTTGTTGCAGTTTTGGTGTCGGAATCACCGATGGCTATGATGTACATTATAATTATGATGGAAATGACTGTCACAATATGCATAGTAAAAGGGCCTGCTAACATGGTCAGAGATGGTCAACATGCTGTCGAGACTCATTATTACTATCACAATTACGATGTTAGTGTGATGGAGATGTTGTATCAGTGACGGCTTCCCATCAGATAGTTCTGACAAATAGCTGTCGGTCATCATTTGACTGTCATCATGCCCTTATTATGGGTGTCGCAAGTATGATTTTCTTGCGATAGATATGATGTACATACGACGTCTACCTCTTGGATAATTCTGACAGATAGCTGTTGTGTCTATTGCTTTATTATCGGTCATTCTCTGATGACTGTCATAATTGTGACTGTATGTTGTATTTAAAAAAAAATATTTATTGTGCATGGAGTGAGACCTTAAAAATATTGAGCTTCTCCTTGTTCCAAGAATAGTTTAACATTCTCTACTTAATAGGGCCAACCACGTGAAGGTGGAAGCTTGTCTGACCCCTCCTAGCAGGCTCTTATGACCCTTTATGACACTTTAAGACCTCTAAGATGTATTCTTAGGGATCGTAAAGGGTCATAAGGGGTCTTGGGACACAACAGTTGAGAAACATAAATGTAGGCATCATGGTCACAATTTTTTGGAGACACAACATAATTGAGTGGTATACCCAGACCTTGCAACACAACCACTACTCCTCTGGTTCCAAGTTGACACTGCATGATCCAAAAATCATAGATAAGGAATATATTTAGAGAGCGGAGGAGGAGGGCCATAACAACTAAAATAATATAGGGACCTTATATTATTTCATTTGTTATGACTCTCCTCCTCCTCTCTCTAAATTTTTTCCTTATCTATGGTTTTTGGATCTTGCAGTGTCAACTTGGAACTAGACAAGTAGTGGTTGCGTTGCATCATTTGGATATACGACTCAATTATGTTGTGTCTCTAAACAATGGTGACCATGATATCTACATTTATGTTTCTCAGTTGTTGTGATATCTACATTTATGTTTCTCAGCTGTCGTGTTTATGTGCATGTTCTTTATGTCTTTGGCTTCTCTCCCTTACATCCAAAATAATATTTTCCCACTCTGAATTGAGAATGCATGTGTAGCTGCATAGAAAATGCATGGGTAACAGGTGGAGCTAAAAAAATGCACCACATTTACATTTTTTAATAGGTCTATAAGTTTTTTAATTTATAGACCATCGTGAACATTACAACTCTGGCAGCTAAGGGTGAGAGAATGTCCTCAACAAGCCAGAAAATAAAAAGTCTTGATTTTCTTGCATGTTGAGGACATTACCCTCACCTATAAGAGTCAAAATTACAATGTTCGCGATGGTCTATAACTTAAAATACCTAATTAAAGAACTCTATAAAAAATGCAAACCTGTTGCATTTTTCAGCTCCACCTAATGTCCTATGCATATGAATTGAGATTGCATATTGAACTAGGTGCCTCCTTCTGCATTGCCTGAAACCAAGATTGTCACAGTTAATATCTAAAACTAGCACCATATTTACTACTACATTCCTATTGAAATACAAGTTAAAAACAAACGTTCAAATATTTACCATTAAAAATGCAATGTTGTCAATTTATTTACTACTACATGCCCATTGAAATCACACAGGCAAGACATGTGAACTATTTTATAGAATGCCTCAAAGAAATGTGGTCTTGTGGCAAGCCATGAGTGTGGGATATGCACAAAATTGATTTTTTGAAAACACACACACAAGTATATTCACATGCTTGCAAATATATATACATTGGAGATGCACATGCATGCAAATGTAGGTGGAGTTAGAAAGTTGTGATGCCCAAAATTAAGGTGTGAAAAAACATGTATTTGGTTGCAGGGTTAGTTGTTTTAGACAAGAGGAGTCTCCTAGATGTATGGCCTAAAATATTTAGAGTCCTAGGTGGAGTTATAAAGTTGTCATGCAATCATAGGTTAATGTTGAGCTTCACTTGGTTTCAAGAATAGTTTAATATTCTCTACTAATTGAGGCCAACCACGTGAAGGTGGAAGCTCATTTCCCCCCTAACATCACTCTAAATTCCCAATTAACATCTAAAATTCATTCATTCATCCATCTATTAATAAAATGTAACATTCATCAATTATCACAACATTCATTAACACATAAAATTAATTAGCATTCATTAACACACATTCATTGACATTCATAAGATTCATTAGCATTCATTAACACATCATAACATTCATTAACACATCATAAAATTCATTAACACATAAGATTAAAACATCTAGACATAAACATCAGTCATTATCAAATAAGTTGCATAAATGAGAATCATTTTTTTTTTAGTTTCCCTAAATTGTTGTAGAGGCATATCCATCTCGCTATCATCTTGTCTTCTTGCCCGTGCACATGATCTCACTGTCCTTGGCAAAGGTGGGTCCTCTGCAATAACAAATAAATGGGTTAAATTAAAAACATATTATCATAATTGGAGTTGATTTAAAAACATATTATCATAATTGTTACAAGCATTTTAGTACTTTAAAGAACATAAACGTGACACTCTTTACCTTATCAAACCACATCATCATGCCCTATGGCTTGAACCTCAACATGCTCATCAGGAAAAACCTCTACATCCCTTGCAATTGCAATACAAAATATTTTTTTAATCCCAACACATTATAATTAAATTTTATTACTACGCCAAATTCAATTAAAATTTTTTGCTTGTATTAATAATTCAATAATCAAACTTTGAATAGAAAATGCATACCTTGAGTACTACAATACACATTCGAATCGATGCCTCCATCATGCTCAGATGCTATATCAGGATCAACAGGCTGCATTCCAATGTAAATAATTAGTCCATTTATCGACAATATATACATTTAAATACAAGACAAAAATTGAGAAATGTTTTGATTACGTAAAAATAGGTTTTGAAAGGACCCAAAACCTTATACAAGAGCATAAAAAAAATGACAATAGAAGGCCAATACAACTATGGTGCCCCACCAAACAAACCAAAGTTCCTACCAAATGGACAAAAGCCAAAACCTGATACAACAAAGGGCGATCAAGATTTACATTTTTTCCTGTTCTTATGTGAACATAAGTTCATATCAAAAGGAGTGAAAGGTTTAAATTTTTTTCCCTTCACTGTTGTCCATCCATCCTCCACCTTTTCAGTAGCCATCTGCCAGTCCATAGAAGAGCTAGACAAGCCCACAAAAGTAGAGCTCGAAACTCCAACACCCAAGACAACATTTGGACCAAAGACAACATCACCCACTTCGGAGTGAGAGACAACATTAAGAGTAGTAAAACCTGTAGCATCCATAGACAGGGCCGCTGAACCAGAGACAACACCAGCAATCTAGACAGGGGTAGAAAAAGTAGCACTAGAAAGGACAACATTAACATCTTGAGCCAGAGCCACAATAGAGCCAGCACTAGGAGCATCAGAGACAACTTCAGAATCAACCGAAGCATCAACAAAGGCTCTAGCCAAAGCATGATCATTTTGAATAGGGATCAAATTCGAGCCCCCTTCCTTAGAAACTTTTTGAACCATATAATGATGGTCAGAGGCCCCCAACCACAAAGAAGGCAATTTCTTTGATTTAACCTTGTTTGAAGAACACCGCACAACAAGATGCCTAGTCATGTGACAAGTCTGGCATCTGAATGGAATACCCTCGCAATCTAGATTCTGAGTCCAAGAGCTCAAAGGAGAAGCCATAATTATCTACTCAGGGAGACCCTTAGAAACATTAACCTCCACAAGAATACTATCATAAGTAGTCTTAAAATTTTTAGAGGAGTCTGAATCCACCATTTGGAAATCCCCAATAGCCTCACCTACAGTTTCCAAAATGTAATCCAGCCAAAGATGAAGGGGAAGATTCAACAATCTTACCCATAAGTGTATTTTATTGAATGACTCTGAAAGAAGATCAAACCCTTGATACTAGGGTTTGGACATCAGGGAAAAATTCCCCTCCCAAGTGAAACAACTGTCACACAAAATCATTTTCCTATCATCAACATTTTCAAACTTAACAATAAAAAAACCCTTTCCACTAGGTATATCTGAACCGCATCGGATAGGATGGCTTCCCAATGCTTGGAGATCCAAGCATGAAAATCAGATAGCGAGGGCCAGAAACCCCTAAACTGAAAGATAGTAGCATTGGAAGAGAAATCATCCACATTTAAAAACATCTCATCCACTATTTCAGAATCTAGCTTAACCCTAATGGGTTTACATACCGTAATAGGATGCAAAAGAGGAGCTCGAGAACCCCCTACCAGCAGGGGTAGAACCATGGATTCCCACTTCAAAGACCACCACATCGGCGTAGGAAACCGCAACACCAACAGACACATGAACAACAACTCCCAAACCCGCAGTAGCAACACCCAAAATTGCCTGAGAGGAAGACCCAGGCAAAGAGCCAGCAGACGCAGGAGCAATAACTCCCAAACCGGCAACAACAACTCCCAAAGATAAAGAGCTAGTAGAGTCTAATGGAGCACTAGACCTAGCATTAGATCCAACCACAAAGCCCGATCGTTCAAATTTTTTTTGAGCGGGAGCTCGTGTGGAAGCAGGAGCGACATTCATCGTTAAACTTAAAAACTAAGAAATGTTAATCATTTAGTTTAATACATATAAATATATTCACTTTAAAGTTTTAAACAAATATATATTCATTGTTTCCTTAAAAAAATATATTCACTTTATGTTGGAACTTAACATCAAATATAGTAATTGGTAAAGTATTCAACTTGAAATAAAAATCAATTGGCTCTTTTACCTGATTGACAGATCCACCAGAAGAACCTTGCGCACTCATTGCTCAGAATCATTCAACCACGACTGTATAACCTTATTTGTAGCCTATTTTCTTGTCCTCTCCTAAAATCTTTTGTTTGAACTCCAAGGCCTACCTTTTTTCTTGGTATCATGAATTTTTATTGTAGTGAATTTCATCAAAACTAAATTGATCACAATTTATAAATATTTGTATACGGTTTTTCATTTACTAATACTTACAATTCATGCAACAAGTTTTGATTATCCACCCGAGCCGAGCTTGTGTTGCCTGTGTTTTTGATTTCTTGGTTTTGTTTCCTTTGATATGTCAGGAAACCTATGTGATGTTTGAAATATGTTAGATCACATAAGTACAAAGAGTAAATAGTACATAATTTCATTATTAAGATTATCACGTACCTTCTGCCATCGGGTGGTAGTATTTCTCCACCATGTCTTGTGCTTCTCTCAAGTGCATCCATGATTCTCCCACTCATTAACAGGAACATAGGGGGGGCGCTCGTAATAAGGGTTGAGTTCTATTTGGGACCTATAGTTGTCCCTAATATACTTCAAAGCTTGGCCCGCTTTCTCAAGGAGCCTAAGTCTTTGAAAGACATTGGGTCCAAAAAGTTTTTTCATAGAGTCCATGAGTTTATCCTTTATCTCTTTATCTTGTAATTGCCACCTTTAAAAAAAAAAACTATTACATTCATAAATGAAGTGAAGCTACCTTTTAATATACTTGAAGAAAGGGATGAAAGGAAATCTGATCTAGCAATGAAATCAAAATATGATACCATGTGCATATGGTCGGCCCAAAAATGTGCAAACATTCATCATTAAGTTTTTCATAAAATAGATTATTCCCTGCAAAATAATAGTGGGATTATTAGTTATTGCAAGGGACTGCACAGGGGGTTAGTGCATTACATTATGAGTATAAGATTGTATAGTAAAGAACGGATCAATCTTTAAAGTACCTAGAAGCTGGGCTACTCTCAGAGGAAGTCCATCTTCAATGCTCATGAGAAATTGATCACAATTCTTTATTGTTCCCGTACATCTAACTCGAGTACATCTAGGAATTTCCTCATTGCCTCCTACATTAAATGAATAAAATATTACAAAATACCCCCTAAGAAAGAATAGTTGAAGAAAAATAAACACATGATAAATGAGAGAGAAAAAGATGAATCTACACACCAATAGGCATTTCCATTGCATCTATGGCCATGCTACGTGTTGTCGACATTACAGACGGCAATACCTCTGTGGTTATGTTCCTTGTAGCAGGCGGCATACTCATAGGATCAATGGTAGGTGCTGAAAAATAAGATTTTTAAAGCATTAAAAAAATGGACAACCATGGACAAGATTGTTAGAGCTATTAAAAAAATATTGTTCAAGAAAAACACAAGTGGAGGATAGAACATGCGATGTACTTGAACCACCTGAAGTATTTGCATCTGGGGCATCACCCTTAAATTGTTTTTGCATCCTCTATAAAAATAACACATATGTGTTTTAGTTAATGACATAAATAAAAGATATACTATAAAAACCATTATTGAACTTTTATTATAATTAAAAACTACATTAATACTTATTGTACAAGGCCGAGCTAGGTGAATCAACTCATCCTCTTGTTAGCTTTTTGTGACTGATAAGGAAAGTACTATACATTTTTCCTCTTGCCCTCACCGGGGTTCGAGGTTGACATATTTTTGGCTAATTCTGGGCCGACATGTTGTAACTCATTCTAACCCTAAAGTGGAAAAATATTGTATAATATGGCTTAGGGTTAGGGTTTTCATTATGTATGTTTTAGTAGCTTCTTGTGGTGGTATTGAGCTGTAAGGGATTACAGATTTTAATCAGGTTCTAATCACTGGATAATAAAATATTGGACTCACTGTTGGTGGATGTAGCCCAAGGATTGGGTGAACCACATTAAATATTTGTGTCTTCTGTTCTCTTCTGTGTGGTTTATGGTTGTTCTAATATTGGTTATATTTGCATATAATTTTTATTTCTGTCTTGTTAATCCTAACACCTCTCTCATTTGTATTTGAGGAGTCTGAGGTCAAATCTCTACCAATTGAGTTAACTCTTGATAGTGCACGAAGTACCTTTTGCAATGCAACCACATGATCAACATCTGATGTAAAATCAACAATGAATGGATTCTGCTCATCTTGCGGCTCCTCATGGACTACTTATTCCTTTCCCTTTTTTTGATTAGCACTAGTTTGCGAGAACAATATTATTAGCACTTTATTTAAAAGCAATCCAAAATAGTAGTGAAGAATAAAACATAACAAAAAAAATACGCATTGACATTTTTCTTGTATGTTCATTTGTACAACAACAATGAGTTTTACCTATCAGGAAGAAGTCCCATGAGAAACATCATCATGTGTATCATGTGGCTGTTGATCCATACTATAGCCCTGTACTATTTAAAAAAAAAATCATTTTGACATGTTAAAACACGTGTTTTTTTTCTAAGTTATGTTGAATAATAGACAATTATCAGAATGCTTCAATTAAAAGAAGAGATAGTTTCTTAATTTTTAAACAATTCTGAATGGCATACCACCTCATCCATAATAGTGGGTTTTCTTATATCTATGCGATTCAAATTGTAATCGATAAGCAGCTCTTCGCCTCCATGTTTTGATTTGATCTCACATACAAATACATAATTTTCCTCACATGCCTTAAATATGCAATTGGGTTGCTTCTTAGTTGACGCAGGTCATGTACTATTTATAAAACTTGCAATATTCCCTAATGCTTTTGGCCTTCCGTCAATGTATATAGCTAATGTTTTACTTTGTTCACTGACTTTTTGTTGTATATAATTTTCCGCGAGTGCATACCTACACATACTTTTTTTATATCTAACAATCTGCATCCAACTACTGTAATCATAACAAGGTCTGACATACTCCATCAATTCAACAACTTTGTTGTAAGAGACCTTTATGCCATCCATGAAAAATAGGCCCAAACAATGTAATGAAGACAGTGATATGCGATATATCATCTCTCTAACACAAAAATCAGTGTTTATTGGAGGAAGTTTATTGGGGACCCATTATTTCTGTAGATTTTTGTACCTAAAGGACAACTTAGAGTCACGTTTTCTCTCATCATCATAAGAACATGATCCCCTTTGAGCAAGAAAAAATTCCATGCATTTATTGAATTTCTTTATGATCTTTTGACCTCGAGTCGATCTCCTTGATTTAGACATACTAAATGTCTCACTTTCTTCTTCCATTCCTACATTTTCCTCGCTTGAGTAAGAGAAATCTAAAAAATATGTATTCATTGGTACTTGCACTCCATGAAATGAGAGAGACAAGTGGAAATGAGAGATATTTTAAAAATGGTAAAAGACATTAATCTCCATGGGGTGTATTGACTTATACCTGATAATCTATGAGATTGTGCGGGATTCCCGTGAAAGGGGTTCGGGTTTCTACATATGTAAATCAATTGTCTTATGTCATTGATCTATCAAGAACTCAATATTGAATAACATAGGCATGGAAAACATAATTGTACATTTCATTCATATCATTGATATTCTTCTTCATCCATCTCATCATCAAGATCATTTTCATCGACGACATCATCACCACCTCTATCATCATCGTCATCATCAAAATCATCATCATTATCCTCCTCCTCCTCCTCATCATCATGATCAGTAGTAGTATCATCATCTTCTTCTTCGAATAACTCTCGATCGTGATCATCATCTACATCATCTTCCACTTCTTCCTCTTCCTTGATATCTTCTTCTTCCATCGCATTATAATTTATTGGCCTTCCTCTTGGATCATGTCTAACAACAAATGACCAACTCGGTTTATGTGGAACCTCTGAGTAAAATACCTGCTCACATTGGCTTGGAAGAACACATGGCTCTTACCCAATTGACTCAAACAACCTTGTATTAATCATTGGAAATCCATTGTCATGTTCAATAACAATTCTATTAGGATCATTTTGATTGAGTCCTAGTCTGTACCATTTCACAACGAAGATAAATAATTTGAAGGAATTAAAGTCACACTCAAGTATATCAACCAAAATGCCATAGTATCGATTTAGATACTCTAGAGGATGTAGGTCATTTCTATATGAAATATTAGTCACCTGGAAGACTACACTTATCCCAGAATCACAAGTTCTCTTCGTGTCATCCAACTTTTTGATGGGAAATTTATAACCATTGCATAAAATGTCCTCGTGGTGTTTCACCTACAAGAATGTCAAACATGTATAAATTATTGCATCACGAGTTGAAAAACATACGATTGATTAACAAATTTATAAGTACCTGGAGATCTCTTAAACCATATGCTAAGTCTATTTCCTTTTGTGTAACATTGGGATCTCCATTACGATGAGATTGTATAACCAATGAAGACATGGATTCCCATTTTAATCTATGACCATAATGTTGACATCATTCAATCTATACTATCATCCAATCTTGATTGTTTGCAATAAACAAATGTATTGCATCCCACTCTTTAGCAACTATACAAAAGTAAATAGATGACTTAGAACATATTTATTTTGAAGATTAAGAATTAATTAACTACAATAACATCTCATAATTTATTACCCTTCACTTTCCTAACTCTACTGTTCCCCACCAAGTACTCCCCTTCAAATTATTTAATGGAGTCGAGATCCCAAATGCAATCTATATGGGTCTTTGCTGCAAGATTAGGAAGATATTGAGTAACATACACCATCATCTGGTATACCATATATCCCTCAACCATAGAACCCTTGGGACATGCTCTTTTTCGAACCAAACCCTTCAAAAATTTCAAGTGTCTCTCAACTATCCATATTGACCTAGCTTGTGCAGGTCTACATAATTCAATCTCCTCAACTTAGTGTATGAGGTAGTGTTCTTGTGCATTGAAAAAAGTTAAAGGTAAACACATTTACATTTCACACATTAGTAGACAAATTCTTTTCTTCCAATATTTTATATCTCTTTATGGATTTCTTTAGATGACAACCACCTCGGGATTCAAGACACAAAAATATATAAATACAAGACTTTACAATATATTACTCATTTGATATTATTGTTTGATATATTGAACAAATATCACATCTTATCTCATGTATTTTCCAAGATCATATATCACTTGTTTGATATTATTGTCGAAGTTCTCTCAGAGTGATAGGGGTAGCACATACTGCAACAATTGTCAATTGATCATTTCATACAATGAAAAATGAATGTAGATACACAAATATATTGTAAATACAAAAGACTGTGACTTACCTTGATGAAGGTATGCTAATCATGCATTTTCATCCCTAACCCAAAATCACTTTTCTTTGATATGAGATTGCTTATATTCACAAAAAATCCTGTAGGAAATCAAATTTTTCGTATGACTTATTTTATAGCATTACTTTTTTGTTCTATTAATAACCAAAGAAGAGAACTTGCATTAATCTGGTCTCCATTGCTATTTGATTCAATGATATTTTTCATTGCATGATTAATTGGAATCATGAATTTCACTACAAATTTTGCCAAGTTTTTCTTTGTCATGTCTTCCATCCAATATTTTCTACAATGTCTTTGTTACATTCTTTCCAATATGTATAGTATCAAATAAATGCAAAATTTGTAGCTGCTCATAGGAGGGAAGCCTACTAAATTTTCTGGGATAACATTTTAGTCCCTTTGGAAGGTGGTCAATGATGCCTTCACGACCTTCCCGATCATCAACTATAGAACTAGCTAACAAAACACAATCAAAATATATAATTTTCAAACATAAACCATTAGGTGAAATGATATTACCTTGAATTCTATTATATTCCAACTGCCATAAGTGAGGTGTCATTCTTTAGGGCTTTGATGTAGTCTCTTCTTTCCCATTGAAAAGATATTTTTCCGCACTTCAATACTTATGATTTATGTGGAGGAAGTGTCTATACTCATCAAACACCTGCTTTCTTAAACTTTTGGAATGATAAAATTTTGTCTTTGGACCACACATTGGACATGAAATTTTTCCCTTTGTTTGAATACCTACAAGATAACGATACAATTAGATTAAGTATGTTAATTTTTAGAATTAGAATTATCATGTACAACTAGAATTCACCAAAACATATTACATAAATGTGTCAACCTTGGGGCATCATAAATTGTCCACAAAAACATTGCATGGAATCGAAATTGTCTTTGTCCAATTGGTTTAAAGATGTCATACATAGTGAAACCATTCCATAACACCAACAAATCATCGATAAGAGGTGCAATATATACATTCATATCTTTCACTTGGTACTTACCTAGTTGAATTAACAACAACATCAGATAATTATTGCAGCCATTTCACTCCAAGACTTATAATTACATGTAGATAACTATAAAATAATAAAATACTTAGAACAATCATTGCCAACATAATGTGCTCCCTCTTTATTGAAATCCATGGAGGAAGGTTATTGTTGATAACAAAAACATATCACACTGAGTAAATAGATCTCATCTCTCCAAATGGATTGACACCATTTGCTGCCAGAGAAACCCTAATATTTCAAGGTTCTTTAAAGTGTGGCCTTTTTTCCTCTATTCCCATAAATGATGAACCATCCATAGGCATTTGAATAATTTCATCATGACTCCTGTTGTGTGCATGGTAATCCATAAATTGTACCAAGCTATTGCACCTGAATAATCATTTTAGACGTGGAATAATGGGGATGTAATGAAGAAACTTGCAAGGCACCTTTTTTGTCATTTGATACTATCGATATCTGCTCGTATGGCATTCAGGGAATTCTATTGCGTATTCATGTTCTTTATGGTAAATACCATGATCTTCAGGACAAGCATCTATTGCTTGATACTCTATTCCAATATGTTTCATAGTGGCACATAATTCTCGGTACGAGCGAGGGAAAATATTTGATGGTGGTAAGAGAAACTCACTTATTAATCTACAACAAAAAATATAAGTTGTTACTATAAACAATCTTAATGGTACATGTTTCACCTTTTATAGACTATAATGTTGTATATGACAAACCTTAGCATACGTGACATTGCTATGTTGGATAAACCATTCATAACCTTCAAATTCACCAATAATAATACAACAGAGAGAAGAGTAGATTGAGAGCCTTCGTAATGGGCTGTGTTCACCTTCTTAAGTAGAGGTATATCATGGAAGATGTCAATGTCATCCTCATCATTATAATCATCATCAACAACAACAACAATAGAAACAACACCAGTACCAAATGTGTCAATGATCAATGCATTCATACCTTTATCTTCAAATGTGTTTTCTGGCGATCTTCCATGGGATCATGATCTTCAGCTTCAATACTCACAACTCCATGTTCCTCTATATTCACACCCCCATGTTCCTCTAAGATGTGGTGGTCCATATCATGTACTACATTGGGGAGACCAACCTATATAAAAATGATCATAATCAAATCCCCCTTCAATGTGATAATCAAACCTCCTTCCATGGTTCATATGTATATTAATTGTGAAAACAATATAAAAAACAACTTACCAATGGATTATAATCAAACCCCCCTTCAATGTGACCATTCTCCCTACAATGTCTCTTTTCTATTTTGATTTTGATTCTTCATCTTTAAGTTGTTACAACTCTTGCATGGAAAATAAAATCTATCATTGCCTTCTCTTTGAAAGTTAGACAACAATCTAGCGATTGTCTCCCTATTTTGATCGAATTCCCTTGTATTATCTGACATGATCCTTATTGTGTATATCTGCAAAAAAATTGGACATTTTGTACTTAATGTTTATATCTGTACATATGGTTTTGATAGAAAATGGTCACTCTATTTTCTCATGGTGAGAACTCTTTAGTTGTGACAAAAAATGACATGCTACGGTAGGTTTTATAAATGATATATTTCTTTGTAAATTTTACTTGATCAAACTTCTTGTCATACACGACCTTCTTACTATAAAACCCCAAATTGGATGGGATACTTTTGTGGATTATGGCTTAGAAACTGATGAACCCCAACCAGATTCAAGGTGGTTTTGACTTTCTACCTAGTTTGTTTCTATTACCTAGTTTTGTTACAGGATAGTAAACCTCCTTTCACAATCTCTTACTCTTCACTACATTACCATGAAATCCTTATCACAACTCCTAATTCTCCTTCACAATACCATTAATCTCCTATCAAAAACTATCTCCTAACACAAGTCAACATACATGAGTAAATGAGAATAAACAATAGTGTACCAAACATTTCCTAAAGAGATGATGGAAGGATGACTAAGATGTGAATCTAGTGTGCTCCTACTTGATCTAGAACCTGTAAGAAGGAAAGAAATGGGGTTAGATCCAAGGGATCTAAGCAATGCATGATATCCTATCACATATCCTTATCTACATTCATGCATGTGCATAATCAAGCCATACATTTCTAGAAGGAAACCATGCTCCAAGACATGTGCACTCAGAAAGATGCTACAGGAGGAAGAAGATACCATCATAGAAAACATCAAGTGGACATACATAAGTCATAGTAGTGAAAGAGTGTGGTTAGTACTATGTATGCATCATCCAAATAATGCAACAACAACATCAAATGTTGGTGTTTCATTTGATGTTTCTATGACATCATTTCCAAATGAGGCATCCACAACAATAACTCAGAACATGTCAAAAGGTCATGGTGTTCCAATATAAGGTGATGCAATCATAATCAAACATGCATTTTTATTAGCTTCTTGCTATGATTTCCACTTTTTCTCTGATTACAAAAAATTAGTCCTAAAATGTCTAATCTGATTAGTGATAATACAAGTTTTTGGTTGGGTCTAATCACAAGTTATGTGTTCCTTCTAATAAGGTTTTGTATGGTTTGGAACACTCATATTTTTTTCCTTTGAAATCCATACTTGTCTACATACCCTTACCAAATCCTTGAAGGTATTGTCCCCCTTGCATGTTCATTTTCTATTATTTGATCATAGTCTGATCATAAGTATTTATCTTTGCAAGTTCACTATTTATTTGTGTTCCTTGAAGCCTCTAGGTTGGATGTTGTGTTAGACACCCCCATGTACATTGTGGGAAGTCATTCCAAAAGTTTTCAAACCTTGTTTCTAAGGGTATCTTGTTCATTTTCATAATTAGGATAGTCCCGAGGTTGTGACTAATTCATTTTTTTAATTAATAATTTGAAGGAAGGTGTATGGTAGTCTAGGGAATGCCCTAACACCCTAGATAATGGTTGTGAGTATAAGAAAGGCTAGTAGATTGTCAAGTTGTAGAGGTAACTAGGACTATCATAGACATTCATTAAAAAAGGACATAAGAGTCCTTGATAACTTGGTGGGTATTGTAATACCCCAAAAATGGGCTATAGGTTCATTGACCTCCCATATCAATACATCAAACGAAATTGACATCAAAGTCCTAACCTAAGACACATCATCACATTATCAAATCTTAATTGATTATTCTAAAATCTGCATCGGGGAATATTCCTTATTCCTATTTATCCTAATTATCTTTAATTTAATGATTATTTGGCAATAAATCTTGTTTATCCTAAAGTTTGATTAATTGAATATTCTAAATATTTAATTAATTAGATTTAATACTACCACTTAATTATTTAATTAGATTTAATTATATTTATTCCTAAATTGTATTATTTTGACAATAAATCAAATATCCTATGACTAATTGATTAAATTCTTATTTAATTAATTAATGTCAATTGTCAAATTTAATAATATAGTTTTTGAATAAAAGTTTGATTTAATAATTGATTAACCCATAAATCAATTATTTTATTTTTAAAATCAGTTAAGTTGAGGATAAATCACTTTATTTATTAAATTAATTCATAATTAATTATGCACATCCAAAAAATAGTTAAGCTTTAAATTAGAAAATTAATTCAAGTTGTTTTAAAAATAAACTCAACTCTCTTTTGAGTTGAAAGCTGATCTCAACTTTTGATTTAAATCAAAAAGTTGATTTGCATGATTTTGTGAGTTAATCTATCTCTAAATTCTTGATAACTTAAAAATCAATTTGAGTTTATCAAGAGTGATTTATGGCTTTTCCATGCACCTCTAAAGTTCTGGATTTCTATAAATTAAGGCCTCAGCTCTTCATTTTGGATCCATCCACAAATTGCATCCTCACACTGGTGAATTGGTGATCGAAGAATCAATCTTTGTGAATCCAAGCTGTTGTGAGATTTTCATTATTTTTGAGCATTCATATCATTTAGCATATCATTGTTAAATTAATTGCATGCCATATCAATTTCTCATATAGAATAGATTCATATCAGTTTATTTCATCTTATTGCATAGAAAATTAAAAAAAATAGATTAATTTGCATTCATCTCAGATCTAGATTCTGCATTCAAATCCTTCGTTTAGGTGTTGTCAAGGTCACTGATCTTGGTCCAATTTGAGAATAACATACTCACACCTACTAGAAGGCAATAAATCACCTGGTTAGATTAGTTTCCATTTCACTGCATGATTTTGATTTTAGCTAACCTCAAATTTTTTACTGAAGTGTTGTGTCTACAACTAGGTACAAAGTTCACACACACATTTTTGGCGCCCACCGTGGGGCCCTGAAATGGGTTTCCATTCAATTTCTATCAATTTCTATCATCTTCTTATTGTTTTCTGTTCTAAGCTGCGATTTTTAATTTTTGTCCATACAATTTTCATACGAGTTTTGTCAAAAACTCATATTAGGTGGTACCCACTGTCATACAACAATTGATTTGATCAAGGATCATACCATCAGAAACACAGTGTCATTTGGAAGCTCTGTTGTCATATGATCTGATACCCATTGTCGTACAAGTTTTTGGACTGTCGTCTGGGAGGTGACCCACTGTCGTATGAGTTTCAGTGCCAAGTTTTAATTGTTGTTTCACTTTTTCAGGTAGTTTTCCAGGTTTTTTTTCTAGATTTGGATTGACAACTAACATTAACAATTGAAATTTGCTGTTTCTGATTGATTTTTGCTGATTTTGATTGGAAAGCACAAGGAAAATTGCTAAAAATAGGTAAAAATCTACTAATTGCATTGTGAGGAATTTAGGTAATCTTCTCAGTTGATAACATTTCGATTTGGATTAAAAAGAACTCTTGCGTGTCAAGCTTGTGTGACCTATATTGCTTTCATATCACAAATTTCATTTTGGGCTATAAAAATGAACATAGATTTGCTTTTCAGCATCTTTGTTACACATAGTAAATAGGTCATATGAACACTATTTGTGGTTCTTGAGAGAGTGGGTTTCCAGTGAAACTCTTCTCAATGAAGGAACCCTTGTAGGTAGGGAGGCTACTGAGAGCATCTCATATTCTACTAGATTTGTGCATCTTTAGCTTTTGATTGATACATTCTCTCTCCAGAGAGGTTGATAGATCATAAGTGGTTGACATCATAGATCTTTGTGAGATAATCTTGGTCTTAGTGTGTCAGATTAATCTGTCTACTTTATTTGGGTTAAAAGTGAAAAGGCTAGAGGACTATGCTCTACTCCCTTTTTGGGTAGTATCAGAAACTCATATCCTTGAATCTGGAACCAGTCTCCATATGGTATCTTTTGTGAGTCACCTTTAGAGAGGGTTAACCATAGTGGACATTCCCTTAATTGGGTAAACCACGTTGACGGAACCTCAAGCGGTAATAGCCATTTTCACCATGGTAGCAATAGCCACTATATAAATGTCCTTGTGGAGGAAATTTTCACAGGTGTGGTCTCTTGTTGGGCTATCAGATCTCCCTAGCAGCTCCTGATTGATTAATTTATCAGACTGTGTCAAAACCCCGGTGCACCTAGATTGGAGTTCTCCCTCTTGAGATCAAAAAAGTTGTATAGTCAGACCATTACTACAAACCCTAGTGAGGCCCAATTTTCATTTTCTAGGAATATGTGCGTTATTGCAATTTTTTATAGAACATACACTGTTAACACTCCTAGGGATTAGCAAATTTAGTCACTTGCTTGTTCATGCGCAGGGTTGCTTTGTCCCCTATTCATTATTTTTAGACGTGCTTGAAATCACTTGCTTGCTATTTTGCGTGCCTTTTTATCTATCTAGTTACTAAGAATGAATCAATCCGGTACAATCTTCAAATCTGGACAAACAATTTTATGAACAAATTGAAATTGAAAATCTAAAAATTGCAAAATCTGATGTCAAACACCTTTTTGGAGTCAAAAGTCATCTTGTAAAGTCAGAAAGTTGTACGACTTTTGGCTATTGTCATTTCAGAATCCCTAGATTGTCGTATGGTATCTGGTATATTGTCATACGAGTTTTGCTGCTAGTCAATTCAAAAAGTCAACAATCCTGCTATCAACTATTGTGCGAGTTTTGCAATAGTCGTACGAGTTTGTCAATTATCATTTCATAGCCTACCCACTATCGTATGAGCCAGCAGAAATTTGTTTGAGAAATTTTGAAAAATTGCCAGAAAGTTGTCAGAACTGTCAGAGACCCAGCTTTTCCAGCCTATTTCTAGAGTCTGTCAAGAAAATCACCATGTTAGGAATAGAGCAACAATTACTAAGAATCCAATCATTTTTCTAAAGTGGCCTTTTGAATCTGAATTAGCCTTCTGTTTAATTGATTTGAGTCTTTTTCATCGTGTCAAAACCTTGTCATAACTATGAATCTTCAATCCATCTTCAAAATGACTAAGTGTTGTGAACTCATGTTCGCTATATTTTGGGCATCTACCCATACATCCAAGGTACAATATCCTTCATTTACATCTAATCTAAGCTTCAATCAATCAAACCTTGACAAGGTTGCATCATTTGATCTTCTTGAATCAGATCTTTCTTCAGTTGTCTTCGTCGTATTCTTTTGCTTCACCTAAGGTTAATGGTGGAAACTAGAGCTTCCTCTCACAAGAAATTAGGGGAAATATCTCATACCTTACCTTTGACTCATATCCAGGGTCCCACTCTTGAACAACTATACAATTCTAGTCTTTACGAAGATGATGGTCTTGGCAACTTTAGATTAAAAATTGGTTACATTCCTCCACCATCAACTCACGGAGGTATTCAAAAAACTCCTCCTCGATCTATCCCAAGGAGTCTTAAAAATCCTACCATGTCTCAAGTAGGGACAAACCATGGCTCTCAAAGAGCTAAATCTCAACATGGTGCAGATCAAGAACCCACACCTGAAGAAATTGCTCGGTATCAAAATGATGATGACTTCAAAAGACTGATGAACCATTTCTTGAAAGAAGATAGAGAAACATACTTTTTACAATTATCTCATCAAGGAGCTAAGCTTCCTCCAAATTTTAATGTGGAAGATATCATTACACATGAGGAAGAAATGCCAATTTCAGCTATGATGAAACAAATGCACGCCATGCAAGTAAAACTTAACAAAATGGAAAAAAAAAGAACCTAAAGAGTTCTCCATGGAGGCCCTATGTCCTTTTCCATTCGATAAAGACTTGTATATGCCACCATTCCCTAAAAGGGTGGAAATGCCAAAATATGATAAGTATGATGGAAACTTTGATCCTCAAGATCATGTCAGAGAATTCTATACTCAATCTATGGAGTTCATGCACGAACTGACCTATCTGATGCATCTTTTTCCTTGGTCTCTGGGAGGGGCAGCCATTCATTGGTTCTCTAGGATGCCTCCTACAATCAAAACCTTTGAGGAGTTGATCAAATTGTTCTATCAGCAATACTCCTACAACATCTAACATCCAGTCACCATGATTGACATCTGCAATCTCAAACAATATCCAGGAGAACCATTCCTGACATTTCTCAAGAGATGGAGAAAGAAATTCTCTCTATATGCTAGGCCTATTCCAGAAACTGAGAAGCTGGAAATCTTCATCAACAATCTTGTTCTAGAAATCAACTATCCTTTACAAATGCAAAATCATACATCTTTTGACAAGATGGTAGATAATGCAATCAAAATTGAAAAAGTACTTGTGAAAAAAGGAGATGTCACACTTCAAAAGGACAAGTATGAATATAGTTCTAAGGATAAGAACAAAAATTGGAACAAGAATAAGGGCATCATCACAGATGACATTGTTGATAATCATGCCCCATCTAAAGCACCTGCTTTCAATCTAACCATTGGTACTCAAGCCATCAAAGCTTTAGAACAAAAGGTGTCTGAATCATCTCAAAAGAAGCCAGAATAGAAATCTTGGTCCACTGATAATAAATGAAAGTTCACTCCTCTTGGAGAATCTTTGGAATCAGCTATGAGAACTCTGTTGGCTAATAACATCATCTCTTTTCTTGAGATCTGACAATCTGATCCTGATCCTAAGCCAAAATTGTGGAGAGAGAATGAATTCTGTGATTTCCATCAGGGTAAAGGTCACAAAACTAATAACTACTTGCGCTTGAATCATACCATTCAAGACAAGATTGATAATGGAGAAATCATGATTGATAATCCTAAAAGCAGTAATGATCACACAACATTCACCAAACCATTTCCAAAGCATAGCCAAGGAGATTTGTCTTCTTAGCCTAATGTGGGTGCTAAGGTCAATTATGCCTATCTTGGAAATAATACTATTATCAATATGGTTAAACCAAGCCTATTTGAGCGTTGCAATGCCATCACAATTGTAATAAGAGATAGAGAAAATCAATTAGCTAATGTAGTTACTCGATCACAAGCTCAGGCACACCTACAAGGAAAAATCCTAGATCAATCAAATATCCCTAAGGTGCCTTTTGTAATACCCCAAAAATGGGCTATAAGTTCATTAACCTCCTACATCTACAAATCGAACGAAATCAACATCGAAGTCCTAATCTAAGGCACATCTAAACATCATCAAATCATAATTGATTATCTTAAATTCTGCATCGGGGAATATTCTTAGTAATATTCCTAATCATCATAATTATCTTTAATTTAATGATTATTTGGTGATAAATCCCATTTATCCTAAATTTGATTAATTGAATATTTTCATATTTAATTAATTGGATTTAATACTGCCACTTAATTATTTAATTGAATTTAATTATATTTATTCCTAATTATTATTATTTAATTTTGACAATAAATCAAAATTCCTATCATTAATTGATTAAATTCTTGTTTAATTAATTAAAGCAAGTTGTCATATTTAATAATATTATTTTTAGAATAAAAGTTTGAAAAAATAATTGATTAACCCATAAATCAATTATTTTATTTTTAAAATCAGTTAAGTTGAGAATAAATCACTTTATTTATTTATTAATTCATAATTATCCATGTGCACAATCAAAGAGCAGTTAAACTCCAAATCAGAAAATCAATGCAAGTTATTGACTTTTTGGAACTCAACATCATTTTTGAGTTTTAAAATTGATCTAAACTTCTAATTTGAGTTAAAAAGCTATTTTTGCATGATTTGCATGTTTTTGTGAATTAAATTATCTTTATTTAAAAATAACTCAAAAATCAAGCTGAGTTATTTGAGTGATTTATGGCTTTTATCCATGCACCTCTAAAGCCTAGATTTCTATAAATTAAGGCTTCAGCTCATCCCAAATCATCTCATAATTGTGCAAACTTATGCTGGAGAATCGACATCTGGAGAATCAAAGCTTATTACGAATCAAGGCTATTGTGAGATCAATTTGTTTTTTTTTTTACATTCATTTAGATTCATTTTCATATCATTGTTAGATCATTTAGCATATCATAGATCAAATTTCATATTAGCACAAATTCATATCATTTTTCATCTTATTGCATAGAAAATACCAAAAAAAAAGATTAATTGCATTCATATTTCATATCAGTTTTGCATTCAAATCCTTCATTTAGGTGTCGTCTAGGTCACTGATCTCGATAACAATCTTAGAACATCAATCTTGCACCTACTAGAAGGCAGTAAATCGCTTGGTTAAATTAGATTTTAATTTTGCACGATTTTGATTTTTGCTAACCTCTAATGTTTTACTGAAGTGTTGTGTCTATAGATCAGGTACAAAATTCACACACACACCTTTCAATCTATCTTCCACTGCCAAACAAAGGGCAATATCTAAATCTTCAAATCCTAAGGACACGAGGCCTATTTCATACAATATCATTCAACAACTCCAACATACTAATTCAAAAATCTCCATGTTTGAGTTGCTTCAGATATCTCTAGCTCATAGAGCCATTCTAGACAAAGCTCTGCTCGGATCCAATGTTCCTAATAATATTGATTTAGATAGATTCTAGGCTATGGTTTGTCATCTTACGTCTCCATAGTATATCTCCTTTTTAGAGGACAATGATAACTCCTTGAGTCATCTGCATAACCAGCCCTTGCATATTGAAGTCTTGATCCAAAACTGTCATGTTAAATGTGTGTTGATAGATGGGGGTGCTGGTCTGAATATTTGTTCTTACAGCTTGATCACACAATTGGGATTTTAAAAAATAACCATAGATCCTAGAAAGAAAATAACTATCAAAGCATATGATGAAGAAGAAAGATCCTCCAAGGGAACAATCGTCTTGCCTATCAGAACAGGTCGTGTCATCAGAGATACTATATGTTAAGTTCTTGATATACCTTTGGCTTGCAACATCCTTCTAGGGAGACCCTGGATACATGAGATGAGAGCTATTCCTTCCACATACCATCAGTGCTTGAAATTTCCTTGTGATGGAGTAGAGGTAACCATTCCAGCTAACATGTCAACAACTTGCAATGCATTGAAGGCAAATGCAGATAAACTTGTTCCTAATAACAAAGAATCTTCCACTAAGCAAATAGATGTAGCATCCACCTCTAAGATGGAAGACATTGCAAAAGAGGTCACTATCAAAGAAAATGGTATGGGAGAATATACTATAGAGCCAATCTTGTCTTTGACATCTCTCCCTATCTCGCCTAAGTCTTATGGGCAAGCTAAAAAATAGTTCAAACCAGAATCTAAGGAACCTCTTGAGGCATATAAAGGAAACTTTGTTGTAGAGAAAGTACCTAAGCAAGAATTTGAAGAAGATGAAGCTGTGCTTGCATGGCTTTATAAGGATGAACCTGAATCCCAAGTTGTTCCACCTAGTGACTCTAAAGTATCGAAGGTTCCTTCTAAGTCATATGGCCCAGGGGATAAACTGATAGCTAAGATGGGATATAAAGGAAAAGGACCTCTAGGACTATAGGGTAAAGGTCTTCTATCACCTCTCAAACATCGTGGTCAAGCCAACAAGAATACAATAGGTCTAGGATACTCGAAGAAACCTTTCTATCTTAGCAAGAACTCCCCACATGTTCTAGAACAAATTGAGCCTTCCGTAGCAAATCAACTAAAGAAGGAAATAACTGAACAATCTGATAGTGATGATTCAAACACCACTAAGGAGCTCATTCCTTATGAGCATTTGCCTAAAGAAATCAAAGACCTCCTTGATGCTGAAGATGATCCAATAAAAATAATTAATGTAGTGAAACACAAGAACCTACTATAGAGTAAGAGATAGTTGCAACACAAGAACCAACTAATCTTGAAGGCAATCAAAAAGAGGAAGGTGGTACTTATTCTGAGACAAATTCCCATGAGTATGAATTCAAATCAAAATTTGAGGGTAACCCTTCTTGGGGTATTCATCCTGACTTTACTCATGTTCTTAGATTTCCTAGAGGCATAGATGAAGAACCTAATGACTATGAATAGGGAGCCATTCCAGAAGAAGATGAGCTTATTATAGAGAAACATGTTGATGTTATTCACCAATATGCACCTAAACCCAATGTAAGTCTAGAGTGAAGTGATGAACTTATCAAGTCTGATCCACCGATGGCTGAAGTGGACTATCATAATGACATTGAGCCTATTCACAAATTGAATGTCTTAAGTTGTAATATCACCTTTGAACTCGAGCATCATGTTAGGACCAATGATGACATATCCATATCCATAAACACTCTTTCCCAATCTTTCACCACTTTGACTATCCAACATCCTAAACTTCTTGATCAAACCTCCATAAATCCGAGCCATGGTATTTATACCTTCCCTAATGACTATGCCCTTTCTTGCTACCTCAATGCAATTGAGCCTATGAGGACTTCCATCAGTGAACTGAGTGTTAGCATGATGGAGTCAGACATCAAGTATCTTAGCCAGAAAAATAAGAATAAGAATAAAAAGAAAAGGAGTTTTGATGGTGAAAACCACTTTGTGGCAGTCTTAGAACCTACAAAAGTAAAAATAAAAGACGTATCCGAAGGTGAAAACCTCTCTGAGGTGCCTAAGGATGAGATATTTGATGTCCTTTCAAGTCATTTACATGACAGATCTCCAGTTCTAATTGAGCCCACTCAATCTATCAACTTGGGAACAACAGAGGAACCACAATTGATCCATGTAGCACAATCTTTATCAAAAGAAGAAAAGAAAAAATTTACAACATTCCTAACAGAGAAGAAGATCAACTTTGCATGGAAATATTCAGATATGCCAAGGTTGGATCTTGATCTTATAATGCACCATTTATCTATAGCTCCTAGAGTAAAACCAGTTAAACAAAAATTAAGAAAGATGCATCCTCATGTTGCACTCTTGGTAAAAGCTGAATTAGAGAAGCTCCTAAAAGTCAGATTCATCCAAGTTATTGATTATGCAGAATGGATCTCTAATATTGTACCTATTTCAAAACAAGATAAATCAAT
The DNA here is from genome assembly GCA_027943335.1 of Chamaecyparis obtusa. NCBI lineage: Eukaryota > Viridiplantae > Streptophyta > Pinopsida > Cupressales > Cupressaceae > Chamaecyparis > Chamaecyparis obtusa. Next base: position 796,852 of record BSBK01000963.1, read on the forward strand.
TAGAGTATGCACAGACTTTAGAGATGTAAATAGAGCATGCCCTAAGGATGATTTTCCACTACCTAACATTGATATGATAGTGGACATGACTGCAGGCTTTGAGATGTATTCTTTAATGGATCATTTTTTGGATATAATCAAATAAAAATTGCTCCAAAGGATCAAGAGAAAACTTCTTTCACATGTGCATGGGGCACCTTTTGTTGGAATGTCATGCCATTTGGGCTTAAAATGTTGGTGCTACATATCAAAGAGCCATGACATCTATTTTTCATGACATGATGCATAGGACTATGGAGAATTATGTTGATGATACTTTAGCAAAATCTATGATTAGAGCTGAACATCTAAATGACTTAAGCAAGATACTAGACATAATGGAAAAATTTAGTCTCAGACTAAATCCTAAGAAGTGTGCTTTTGGTGTCACTTCTGGAAAGCTCTTAGGATACATAGTCTCAAAGAAAGGTATTGAAGTTGATCCAGCTAAAGTAAAGGCTATAATGGAGATGAAACCCCCAAAGAATATTAGTTAGATGAGAACATTGCAAGGGAGAGTTCAATCTATCATAGGCTTCATATCTCAGCTAGCAGACATATCATAGCCTTTTACATAAACATTACATAAAGGTGTGACATTTACGTGGAATGAAGAATGTGAGAACAAATTTAACCATATCAAGAAGTATCTATCAAATCCTCCTATCTTGATGCCTCCCATTCTAGGCAAGCCTTTGATCTTATATGTCTCTGCTATAGATACATCACTGGGGGCATTGCTTGCACAACATGATGAGAACAAAAAGGAAAGAGCTATATACTATATCAGTAGGACATTGGTAGCATACAAAAAGAACTATTCTATGATTGAGAAGGCTTGTCTAGCTATGATCTTTGCATCACAGAAACTGAGACATTACATGTTGGCACATACCACCCATTTGGTAGCTAAGATTGATCCACTCAAGTACCTACTAAGCAAAGCTGCCCTCACAGGTAGATTAGCTAAATGGGTGATGTTCTTAAGTGAATTTGACATTGAATAGCTTGAAAGAAAAACTATAAAAGGATAGGTTATTGCTGATCAATTAGAAGATGCACCTATGATTGATGATACACCAATGCACATGGAATTTCCAGATTCCTCTATCATAACTCTTTCTTCTAGGGAATGGCAGTTATTCTTTGATGGCTCCTATACATAGACTGGATCAAGAACATACATATTATTTATAACTCCTCAAGGATACTCCATACCTAAAGCATTTAGATTAAAGTTCCCTTGCACAAACAATATTGCAGAATATGAAGCCCTTCTTAATGGCATGAAACTAGCAATTGAGTGGAGAGTAACAGAGATACACATCCATGGAGACTCTCAACTTCTTATTCATCAAGTCAATGATGTGTACTAGACTAAAGATGAAAAGCTCATCCCATACAAGAGAATGGTAGATGATCTAAATAAGTATTTCATATCTATCACATTTGAGGAAATACCTAGAATAGAGAATAACACTGCCGATGCAATGGCAACGCTATCTAATTTATTTTAGCAGCCTGAACATGAGCTACACTATGAGTTCCTGGTGGAAGCACTATCTTATCTTGCATATGATTCCCCTAAAACTTGCATGATCTGCATTGTTGTTGGTCATGATTCATCTAGATACAAAAACCTATTCTGCTATCTCCAAGACCAAATTATTCCTGATACCTTCAACCACCATGAAAAGAGATACCTTATCCGTAATGCCTCCTGATATGTCATCATTGGTCACTATCTATACAAATGAGGTCTAGATGGTACACTACTTAGATGTTTAGAATGGGAATAGTCTCAACGTGCATTAGAGGAAGTCCATGATGGTATTTGTGGGTCACACTCAAACGGTTTAACACTAGCTTGAAAAATTATTAGGGCTGGGTACTATTGGCCTGAAATGGAGAAAGAGTCTATCAAGTTTGCTAAGAATTGTCAAAAGTGACAAGTGCATGGAAACTTAATTCATGCTCTAGGGAGAGATCTAATTCCCTTTACTACACAATGACATTTTCATCAATTGGCCTTTGATCTTATAGGAGCTATACATCCTCATTCTTCTAATGGACATACCCATATAATCAAAGCTACAAATTATTTTACAAAATGGGTAGAAGCAGTCCCTTTGACACAAGCATCTGGAAAACAAATATCTATGTTCATATTGAACTATATCATATGCAGATATGGGATACCTCATTCCATAATCATAGATAATGGTGGACAATTCAACAACAAAGATCTAGATGATTTATGTGCTAAATTCAATATTACACAACATTGGTCATCTATCTACTATCCTCAAGGGAATGGACAAGCAGAGGCTTCTAACAAAAATCTATTGAAAATCTTACACCGTATAGTTAATAAAATAGGAAGAGGCTGGCATCTCATGATCAATCTAGCTCTCTAGGCCTACATAACAAGTATCAGAATGCCTACTGGGGCTACACCTTTCACTTTAGTTTATGGGTCTGAAGCGTTACTACCTATTGAGGTTGAAATCCCATTAGTAAGAATCAAAATGCACAGTCTAGTAACTGATGATGACTACAGAGTGTCTAGGTTGCAAAAACTTGAACTACTAGATGAGCGCAGACAAGAAGCATATGATCATCTTAGAGTATATCAAAAGAGAATGTCTAGAGGTTACAACAAGAAAGTCAGACACAGAGAATTTTAGGTTGGCGATCTAGTCTTGAGAGAGAATCCTAAAAATCAATCACATAGAGAACGCAAGGGGAAGTTTGAACCCAACTGGCTGGATCCCTTTGTTATCACTACTACTCTTGGCTCTTGTGCCTATCAAATCTCAATGACTAAAGGATAAAAGCTATGAGGACCAATCAACATTCTCCATCTAAAGAAATTCTATGCCTAAGGCATTCAGTGTATGGTAAATTGTCTTGCAAAAATCTTAAAAATCTTGAAAAGTCTTGAAAAAATGAACATCTTGGTGAAAATCTAGCAATAGGCACCTTGATGATTCACAAAAAAAGTAAAAAATATATCAAAAGTACAAAAAAATTGAAAAAATGAGAAATACAAAAAAAAAAATGAGAAAAAGAAAAAGTGCCTTGGTGAAAACCTGGAAATCGGCACCTTGGTAACAAAAATAGAATCTCTACCAAGATGGTGAAAACCTGGCAAATGGGCACTACTTGTTTCAGAACGCTCCATCTATCAGCCCAATCTTGGTCTTTCCTAGCTTTCAGTCTTGCTTTAGTTTGTACATATTTCCTTGTTTGTTCTTGATTTCCTATTTTCAATAAGTCAGTCTGTACATCAATCAGCTACAATGTCTATATCCTATAAATGTTCAAACTTGGGGGCAATCAAAGTCATATCCTATGGCCTCCAATGTATCTTAGATATATCATATCCAGTCAGAGTCCTTTGAAGCTTCATTTGAGTTAGTCAATCAGTCTCATCTCCAGAAAGGATTTTGCATCTACAACAACGCAATCAAACATCAAAGACAAACTGAAAACAATCTATGCTTTTACATGCTTTTATCTCCTTTTATGCTTACTAATTCACATTGAGATTTTTGCATATTGTGTCCACTCGAGCTCTTTGATGATGTCCTTTATAGGATTTAGAGAGTAATGACTAGGGGAATAATCTTTTCTTTATTTTTCTGCTTGTATGTAAAAATATAACAACTTTGGAAATTCTGGATTGAAATGGTGTCCGACTGTAAGAGCCTCTATCTCGAATTGGATGGCCATGCATACCTCGACCATTGATACTCAAAAAATTCAAGGAAGTTTGATCTAACTATTGTCTTTTTTGAGTGAGTTCTTTCTCCTATTGTGAAATGTGATCTTACCTAAGGATGTGAATGATAAAGGGTCACTATGGGTAATTCACATTGGATTTAGAATGATCTCTTGACTGCTTGATGTGTTTGTAATGCAAGGCATTTTCTGGTCATCACAACGTTTATGTTTTGATGCTTATACAAATTGTAATATCAAAATGGACATGATATTCAGGTCATCCTGGCACTTATGCCTTGGTGCTTATATCTAATCTGACATTCCGAAAACAAAATCAATATTCATATATCCATGGTTTCCTAATCAGTGGGTGTTGTATTGATTCCTATGCATACAAATTGATATTCATATGTCTATGGTTTCATAACTAGTGGGAATTGTATTGATTTATCCAGTTACCTAAAAAAATTCAATGATGAAATTGACTGACACATGATCAGTGACTACATAACTTCAATGCTTAAATGATTCTTCTATCACTTCTTCAAATCTCACAAGAGATGACACTTAACTTGAAGGTCTCTTCATGGAACCACAAGCAGTTATCCTCCTAGGTTAAACATCCTTTTGACATAAGACTGAGTACTTGTCTTCATCAATTCCTATAAAACATATCATGTGTATCATTGAATTTACATTTCATATCATAATCACCTATTGCATTATAATACATCCATGTGCATTTACATATATCCATACATACATCCTACTCTACTCATAGCATAAACATCACATGATATCATCATAACTTGAAAACATGACAAGTACAAATGAAGTCATAACCAAAATATCGATCTCATATATATATCAAAAATATTGAACTAGTCAGGGGTGCACTACTGGCACAGTGTACAAAAGAATATGCTCATGTGAGCTATCAAAGTCAGAACAATATCTCAATGATAAAAAAGAGCACAGTATATCAGAACATATCAAAACTAATCAACTGTCAGCCTGATCCTCTGCATCTGGTGGAGGTGGAGGTGGTGCATCTGGTACTACCTCTACTCTAGGTGCTGTGGCTCCCTCTAATGCCATCATGTGCTGAGAGTATGTAGGGATTCTCTGTGCAACAGGAACAATAGTGTAATATGTGGACACATAGTAAGCTGCCCGTGCGGTCTGATGAATCACCTCGGCCTGTAATCTCTGCACCTGTGCATGAAGCTTAGTGCGCTGTCTATCAGCCTCTATATATCTCTCCTCCCACCGTGCACTGTGAACCTTCAGGTCCCTAACTTGTAATCTGAGCCATCTGATAGTCTCCTATGGAGTAAGAGGAATGGTAGGATCAACATCAGCTGCTGGCATCTCAATATATGGGGCAGTCTGCTCTGTGGTCTCTACTCTCTGCACCTTATGACATCTAACCTCTGCACCTAGATCAAATCTAGTATCCTCCTGTATTGGATTAGTGCCACCACCCCCAACCTGCTCTGCTGTAAGTACCTCATCAACTATGCCAACACTCCCTAGAGTACCACCCTCTCCCCTAGTTTGTCTATGAGAACCTATAGATCTTCCTATTGTAGAACTAGTGGGATGAGGGGGCCTCATCTGTCTTGATGGTCTCTATAAGGGTGCCATTGCTCTAGGTCTCAAAGGTGTGGGATGCACAATAGGAACCTGTGTGGGTCTGGGACCCTATCTCATTAGTGCTCCGGTCACATCCATAGCCTCCTCCATGAAGGGTATCAACTCTTTAGGATTTGAGATCCTATGGATAGGATGGTTAGCAAGCCAGGAAATGAATCCGTCTGTAACTCTAGCATCAAGTACCTCTGGTCTATACTCCCAATCTCTACCAATGATAGCACTGTACTCCTGTGAACACAAAGCATAAGAGAGCCTCAGGTCCATCTGAGTCCAAGATCATGAGCTATCCAAGCATGAGTGGCATAATCCTATGGTAAATCCTGCACTCATCCATACTTCCGCCACACCCGGGTTATAATGAATCTCTCTAAAGTGGAGGATGACCTCCCGATCAGCACACAACTCTGAAAGAAGAAACTAAACTGCTCTTGTGTAGTAGGCCAAGGCTCTATACCCACATATGGTCTCCAACGAACAAAAGTCATATCATCAAGGCATCACCTCCAATACTCTACATGGCCCATCCGCCCTTGTATGACATACCCGACATATATATATATATCATAGGCTCCTGAGGTTGCCTCTATGAGGTACACATTGGTCTCAAAATAAGGATATGCTCCCACACCTAGATCTGTAACACTAAAGCTCCAATTGCAAAAGACTTGCTCTACTGATACACTACCTCATGCATCTCAGAGAACATATGGGCCAAAAGAAATTGACCCCAAGCCAACTCAGAAGGTGTCACCATCAACCGTGCAACCATCAGGGCCTGACCCATCAATAGATCATTCTGCTGACGATCAGACATAATAATCCCTCCTATCATCTTGACAATAATACACTCTAGCCAGTGCGTCTGTCCATAACACTGTACTAAGGTCTCCCAGGAAATGGAGGCAGTCATCTAAGTATCATCTCCAAAGAGATGTTTGAACGCTAATAGACCTGAGTTCCCCGAACTCACATACTTTGGCCGCTGGCCTACATGGAATGGAATGTGCAATATACGATACACATCCTCGAGGGTAATAGTGATCTCCCCAGTCGACAGGTGGAATTTCTGGGTCTCCAAATGAAATCTCTCAATCAAAGCAGTCAAAAGTCCATGATTTACCCTAATCTTGGGTAAATGAATGAGGTACTCAAATCCACAGGAAGCAAGGTGTACCCTCATAGGGTCTAGTAGTGGTACACATAATCTTTGAGTAGCTAGATGTGAAATACGTACATGAACATCTGGATATATGACCTATATAGTACATAAATAGGGAATCCTATTAGTAATTTGGTCACAGAATGGGTTACAAGTGCAGGAATTGAACATATTACTATGTCAAAAGGTAGGTTAAAAGGTCAGCAATTAGGCTAAGAGATCAAGAAAATAAAAAATTTGATCTAGTAATGTATTTTTGGCTCACTGTTTTCCATACGACACTTCAAACTGGCAGGGAAAGTTGTATGAGTTTCTACATTATACCATATGACAAAGCATAGTGATATGACAATGCATTCCTCCTCGTACGAGTTATGAGGGACCCGACGAAATGTCATACGACTCTTGGGGCCCTGTGATACGAGTCTTGGGGGTTAATGAAACAACAACCTATCTAAAGTTCAAAAGTCATATGAGTCTCGCTGGAGAGTCATACGAGTTTCCATGCATTCAAAAATTCAAAATTAAAACACATACAAAAAATGATGAAAATGCTATAAATCATGGAAAAATTGACTTTTCAGAGAAGCAAAGAGGTCCACCTATCAGATGTCCGTACTGCCAAGGTCTCTGGTGTCTCTGACTGCGCTCAAATCGATGTGAAATCACAGGTACCTTTGGTTCTACCATTTTCTCGGTCATTTTCTTGCTCAAAGGGCTTGACAAGATTTCTAAAGTCAAAAGGTTGAAATGAATTGAAAATGACCCTTCCGGCCTTTATATAGCTTTTGACCTAATTTTCAAAAGTGCTCTATTTTTCATGAAAATTGCACCCCTGGCTAATTTCGACATTTTGAACCCATTTTTGGGATCAAAATCAAAATTTGAGATCATTTACTATGTAAAAATCATGATTTAAAATTTTTAGACCTAGGACGGTCTACTGCTTGCATAATCGACCTTCTATCATCACAGAAATCTAATATTCAACTTAACTGATTATCTTGCATCAAACTATCAAAATTTCAACTTGGTAAACCATGGTCAACTCATGGTCAAACCTAGTCAGACTTGGTCCTCTGGACCTCCACACGATGCAGAACGTGTTCTCGAGCGTATTTAACCACTTCTTAAATCAATTAACATGCTTCTGAACTATTCAACGCTGACTTTTCTTGTCAGATTTCAATTTTTATCCAGAAGGGGGCATGGTATTGCACATCATTCAAACTCTATAATCTAAATTTGAAATCATATCTTTCCTTAGTAATCAAGAGAACAACCGTGTCTAGTTGCTAATTCATCAAAAAGACCTCATCACTTGGGGAAAATCAATCATTGCTTGGGGCATATTAGATTCATCGAGATCCATATCAATCTGGTATTCTCTTAATCTTGTAAAATATATCAGTTTTTTGTAACCATCGGTTCATTAGTGTTATTTCCTTGGTTCTTCATAACTGAAGGGTTCAAATGTGATACCAATGTGATTCTTATTGACAATCGGGTCTGGAATTGGTTGGTCACTTCTTCGCAATCATAAGGTTCATAATCAGACATTTTGACACTTCTTTGCAATCATCGGTTCATTGCTGTTATAGTTAACATTATCTTTGGTCATTCAGGACCTATTATCTTCATATCAATTTCAATCAGTCTCTGCTTCATATCAATTCCAATTTCAAACATCAGTTTCAAACATCATACACAGACTGTCTTTGAACCACTGCGCTTTGCACAATAATTCAAAGAGGGGCAAAATGTAATACCCCAAAAATGGGCTATAGGTTCATTGACCTCCTATATCAACACATTGAACGAAATCGACATCAAAGTCCTAACCTAAGGCACATTAGCACATTATCGAATCTTAATTGATTATTCTAAAATCTACATTGGGGAATATTCCTTATTCCTATTTATCCTAATTATCTTTAATTTAATGATTATTTGGTGATAAATCCTATTTATCCTAAAGTTTGATTAATTGAATATTCTAAATATTTAATTAATTAGATTTAATATTACCACTTAATTATTTAGTTGGATTTAATTATATTTATTCTTAAATTATATTATTTTGACAATAAATCAAATATCCTATGACTAATTGATTAAATTCTTATTTAATTAATTAATGTCAATTGTCAAATTTAATAATATAGTTTTTGAACAAAAGTTTGATTTAATAATTGATTAACCCATAAATCAATTGTTTTATTTTTAAAATCAGTTAAGTTGAGGATAAATCACTTTATTTATTAAATTAATTCATAATTAATTATGCACATCCAAAAAATAGTTAAGCTTTAAATCAGAAAATCAATTCAAGTTGTTTTAAAAATAAACTCAACTCTCTTTTGAGTTGAAAGCTGATCTCAACTTCTTATTTAAATTAAAAAATGATTTGCATGATTTTGTGAGTTAATCTATCTCTAAATTCTTGATAACTTAAAAATCAATTTGAGTTTATCAAGAGTGATTTATGGCTTTTCCATGCACCTCCAAAGTCATGGATTTCTATAAATTAAGGCCTCAGCTCTTCATTTTGGATCCATCCATGAATTGCATCCTCACGCTGGTGAATTGGTGATCGAAGAATCAATCTTTGTGAATCCAAGTTGTGAGAATTTCATTGTTTTTGAGCATTCATAGCATTTAGCATATCATTGTTAGATTAATTGCATGTCATATCAATTTCTCATATAGAATATATTCATATCAGTTTATTTCATCTTATTGCATAGAAAATTCAAAAAAATAGATTAATTTGTATTCATCTCAGATCTAGATTTTGCATTCAAATCCTTCGTTTAGGTGTCATCAAGGTCACTGATCTCGGTCCAATCTGAGAATAACATATTCGCACCTACTAGAAGGCAGTAAATTGCCTGGTTAGATTAGTTTCCATTTCATTGCACGATTTTGATTTTAGCTAACCTCTAATGTTTTACTGAAGTGTTGTGTCTACAACTAGGTACAAAATTCACACACATAGGTATGCAGTAGCAGTGGAAAGGGTTGATGAATGGGAAAATCCTAGTTTCTAGAATAAGTTGGAGGCTAGGAATCCCAAGAGCAAGGGTTGATCAGTGAACAAGTTAAAAAGAAGTGTCAAAAAGGTAAGATAATGATCAATATTAGGATCATTGGATTGTTTAATGATTGTCAAGTGTTAAGTGTTTGGTGGATTGAATAAGATATGGGGATCCTAGTTTGAAATAGTGGGAAGGGTAAGAATATGTTGCCATAGAGTATTAAGAGAAAAAGTGAATCAGTCACTAATTATGTTTGGTCAGTAAATGTATTGTGATCAATTGTTTGTTTAAGAATGTGGACAAAAATATGAATGTGTCTAGGAGAGTAGGAGATTTGGGAATGAAAGACAAGGAGTTCTTTGACCATTAAAGGTTCTTGTGAAGCAGTAAGGAAGTGTTGTGTAGTCAGTGTAGAGGATCCATGTATTGATCCAAATGGAAGAATCTGATAAGTGTTCGGTATCTCACAATCAACTATAAGAGTTTATCCTTACTGACTATGACATTGGGAAGAGGTTATTCAAGATTCTTAGCATCGAGGTTGGATTCTATGCATCATAGTGGACATGAAAGTAGCCAAGTCTATGCACATTGTCTTGGAAGAACATATGATGCTTAGACTTGACTACTTTCATGTCTTGTTCTTAGTGAGTATTGTTACAAGTAGTAGTTTCCGTTGCACCAAAAGATCAACTTGTTAATGCTCGATAATGTTAGAGTAATAAGTTGTTTTATTATTAATTAAATCATATTGATTTAATTATTAAGTCACTTATTATCTCTTTATACTTAAGCTAAAATTTAGGTATATAATAATTAATTTCTTTATTAATTATTATTGTGCAACCTAGGTTTTACATTTTTAGGTTTTCAGATCTCCTTTTATAAGGATTGATCTCCTTTGTTTTCATAAAAAATTATTCATTATTGAATTGCAACTTTTGTTTTTGCACATCAAGACTGCTTTCTGCTCTCTCGTGGATCAATGCGTTCAGGCCTCCATAGCTTTTTGCTTGTTCTCTCTATTTCTGTGATAGGTGTTTTCATGTAGGTGTTCTTGGGAGCTATGGGTTGTTTACTCACCAACTCTGATATGGTATCACAACTTTAGATATGTTTGCCCCTATCCTGTTCTTGAGAGATTTGGTCATGTTCGTCAGATCTACATTTTTGAAAGGGTTTTCTGTCAAATCTCAGGGGAACTATTTTTTGGTCATCTTGGCTTCAAATGGACCTCACATCTACATTTAGAGCACCTAAGAACCCCTAGATCCATATAAAATTTGTCTATTTTTGGACAAAGATGGAATCTATGGAAAATGTTTTTTGCAACTGGCCCCAATACAAATCCCAAGGCACTTTGGGCCAAAATGGACCTCGCCATTGAGCTCATAGTGCCCAAAAACCCCCAGATCCATATAAGGCATGCCCAATTCAGACACATTTGTATTTTGGGGCATTTTTTATACTAGACGACCTGACACGTTTCCTGAGTTAGAATTTGTATAGACTGGCATGCTTCCTAAGGCATAATTTGACCATACGAGCACATAAATTAAGGTAAAAAATTTATTACCCAACACACAAATCAAGACAAAAAAATTTGGCACACAAATTGAGGCAAAAATCCCTATGGTTTGGCATGCATCCCGAGGTGCGCATGCAATTTTGAATTTTTTTTTTGGGGCACGGTGACGGTCATTTGGCCATCAAATTTAAGCCCATCATTTGATGATGTCAGCATGCATTTGCATCATTTGCATGCAAATGTTCTTGGGAGTTGTGGGTTATTTACTCATCAACTCGAATAGATACAACCACTAGACTTTAGAAGACATAAGAGGCAGTTAAGCCATGTCACAAATCTTGAGGGGAACGCTGACCAATTTTCCAACAATCTCACCCTCAACATTACCTGAGGGGATTCAAACATGTGACCAAGCTTTGATACCACTTGTTATAAGTAGTAGTTGTCGTTGCACCAAAAGATTGACCTGTTAATGCCCGATACAACCACTAGACTTATAGAAGACACAAGAGGTGGTTAAGCCATGTCACAAATCCTAAGGGGAGCACTGACCAGTTTGCCAACAAGTACCAATCCTTATAATGAACTAAAAGTAAGGCTTAGCAACATTCATAATGTCTACTCACTAAGTATTGGAATATTTGTACATTATAAATGAGCCGATAATGAATCATGCGATGAATTGAAAACAAGTAATAGTTAATCATTGATGCACTAAGTCATCACAACAAGAAGATAATAAAAATGCAAGGATCCAACAATAATGCCCTAGTGTTGAACACAGGTCCTCAAAGATCCAAACAAGTAAACTACAATAGTGAGCATTATAATGGTGTGTCAATAACCAAATCAAATTGAGCAATGATATATGCAGAAGGAAGAAATAGTCACAAGCCCTCATCCTTGAGCAATCAAGTACATTAAATAATCATCAATGGAAGCAAATAATGATGCCCTAGCCTGATAGTCAATCATGCGATGAATTGAAAACAAGTAATAGTCAATCATTGATGCCCTAGGTCATCACAACAAGTAGATAATAAAAATGCAAGGATCCAACAATAATGCCCTAGTGTTAAACACGGGTCCTCAAAGATCCAAACAAGTAAAATACAACAGTGATAATTATAATGTTGTGTCAATAACCAAATCAAATCAAGTAATAATATATACAGAAGGAAGAAACAGTCATAGGCCCATGACTTTGAGCAATCAAGTACAGTAAATAATCATCAATGGAAGAAAATGATGATGCCTTAGCTTGATAGTCAATCATGTGATGAATTTAAAATAATTAATAGTTAATCATTGATGCCCTAGGTCATCACAACAAGAAGATAATAAAAATGCAAGGATCCAACAATAATGCCCTAGTGTATTTTACTTGTTTGGATCTTTGAGAACCCATCTTTGACAGTAGGGCATAATTTTTGGATCCTTGCTTTTTTATTTACTGTTGGATCTCATGAAGCTAGGGCATTAGGGATTTACTAATTGCATGATAATTTGATGGCATGCTTACTATTTGGGGGATAGTTAGACAATTAGTTAATGGTTGCAGTTGGTCTTTAGTTGGTTAGAAGTATTTATTAGTGTTGATCCATGTGAGTGGAGGGGGGATGTGGAGTTGGTGTGTGTAAAGAACCATTTTCAAATGGTATTCATTCAATACACAAAAACATTCTCTTCAAATTGTGAATCTACCCGCAGGGTACAACCAACCCATGGAGTGCCTTCAAATGTGTTTTGTGGTGTATTAGTGATTGGATCATGATGTAAGATCATTGGATTGAGTGTTATTTACATGTCCAAACATTTATTTTAGTGTTTTTATTGTTATTAAAGCCTAGGAATTAACTAGTTTTGGATTGTGCCTAGGATTTCTAGTTGCAACAGTGAATTGGGATTGAGGTCTTCATAATGGATTGGCTCTCCCACCCCTATGGTCACTATGATTGATGATTGAAGATCCTCCTGAAGATGATATGGATGCGGATGAAAAGAAGGAATAGAACAAAAAAAACAATAAAGAAATGAGAATAATTGTTGATAGTGTTAAAGATCACATTGTGCCAACAATTGCAAATCTAGAGAATGCATATGATATGTTCACTTCATTATCTGGCATGTTTCAGATCAAAAAAACAAATAGGGTCCTAGCTCTCAAAAATAACCTCTCCCGGATCAGGATGAATCAAGGGGAGTCAATCGCATCCTACTTCATGAGGATCAATGATCTAAGGAATCAACTATCATCAATTGGGTTCAAATATGATGATAAAGAGCTAGCTATGACAAATCTTAATGGATTACCTCTTACTTGGGATGCATTCATTCAAGGGATTAGTGCACATTCTGAATTACCTACTCTTGATAGACTAAAGACTAATTGTCTTAAGGAAGAAGAAAGATTAATATCAAGAGGCTCGATCTTCAAGGAAGATATAAAAGTTCTTTACTCCAAAAAATTCAGAAGGGAGATAGGGAAATTCAAGAAAAAGAGATAATTCCAAAAGGATAAGAGGAACAAAAATGAAGGAAGTTCAAAGGACAAAGAGGGAAGAGGGAAGAACTTTAAGAAGAAGAAACCCTACACAACTATTAAATTCTAACTATCTTGTGTTATAACATATATGGATATATGTTATCCTTTATATATGCTTTTCTATTGATCATATATATGTGTGAATACATTTCTTTATAGAGGGAACTATATTGCATCTTGCTATGATCACATTGCACCTAGTTATATGTTGGACAAATTTGGTTACTCTTATGTGGTGATACTTATGTGATTACTCTTATGCTTATGGCTAAGACTTGTCTATGGATACTGGATAGATTATGCTTGTTCTGTGAGAGAACTACATTTGGATATTGGTTATTATATTTGGATACTTAATATGAATGTATGGAGCATACACCATTTGTATACTTTAACATGTATGTATGAATCATACTTTAGTGGCTTATTGTGTATGTATGGATCATACTTTCTTTTATAGCTGAGTCTATATTTATTGATTATAACTGAGACTATATTACATGTGATTCTATGTGTGAACACATTTTATTTACATTGAACTTGATTCTTATGATTATAAGATCATATTGGTTACTCTTATGCTTATGTGGATTCATGAGATAATATTTTGAGTATTACTGGAAAGGTAAAGGAGTTAAGAAGTTTGATAGCACCGAGCTTTTTGGATGGATATTTGATAATGGAAAGTGTACAAAAGAAGAGGTAGGTGTTTATTTGGCTCTTTGATCATTCCATTTTCTTCATGTACTACTGATTATGATCATGCAATTAGTAAATCTATAATGCCCTAGCTTCATGAGATATGAAGATCATAAGCACAGGTGCATTCAAATGGGCATAATGAAGCAACATTGATAACGATACAACAAAAAATTTGGGCTCACACAGGCCGTGAGCATAGCCAACTCCTTATAAAAAGATAAGGTTGAATACAGACATACATGAGTAAATGAGCATAAACAATAGGGTGCCAGACATTGCCTGAAGAGATGATGGGAGGATGACCACGGTGTCAATCCAGTGTGCTCCTAGTTTATACAAAACTTGCAAGAAGGAAAGAAATGGGGTTAGATCCAAGGGATCTAAGCAATACATGATATCCTATTACATATCCTCATATACAGTCATGCATGTGCATAATCAAACCATACATAGTCAATCATGTGATGAATTGAAAACAAGTAATAGTTAATCATTGATGCCCTAGGTCATCACAAAAAGTAGTAAATAAAAATGCAAGGATCCAAAAATAATGCCCTAGTGTTAAACACGGGTCCTCAAAGATCCAAACAATTAAAACACAACAGTGAGCATTATAATGTTGTGTCAATAACCAAATCAAATCAAGCATTGGTATATACAGAAGGAAGAAATAGTCATAGGTCCGTGGCCTTGAGAAATCAAGTACAATAAATAATCATCAATGGAAGAAAATAATGATGCCCTAGCCTGATAGTCAATCATGCATGATTTATTCTATTGCTATAAGCATTTGCATAAAGGAAATACTATGGTTTTTAAAAATTATTGGGATTCATCCCAAATATGAGAGAGTAGAGTAGAGTTATGTTTTTGATTACGGTAAAAACAAGTTTTGAAGGGGCCCTAAAACCCTTTACAACACCGGAACTAAGGATAAGACTTTGAAGTTCCAAAAGTACAACCGTCCAGCCAAAAAATAGGCCCAAAGACCTCCAAAAAATAGTCCATCCAAGGAATGGAAGGACACCCAAACCACTGCATAAGAATATTCAACGAGAATCACAATCCAAAGAGGAAAGCAACAAGGCTAGGTCCCCTTTTTATGAGAACGGAGATTCATATCAAACAAAGAGGAGGACTTCTTTGAATGTTTCCCTTTTACAGTTATCCATCCATCTTCAACTTTCGCTGGGTCCTTCTGCCAACACACCAAATTTAGGGAGACAACCCCCAGCATCGGATCCAAATGACTCCTAGTAAGAGGAGCAACATCATTTCCAACTATTGTCAACAAACCAGCAGAGTTGGCAGGAAAAGAAACCTCAGAAATAGGGATTTCAATACTTCCAGGATGATTGGAAGCACCAAAACCCACAACATTAAGCTTATCAGTAGGGCTGGTAGAAAAAACATCCATAGAACCACCAGTAGAAATACTAGGAACCATCAGCAAAGAAGAGGAAGGTCCTTGTGAAGCAGAGCTGGCAGGAACCATAGCAGAGATAGGACAAGAAATACTCCCAGTAAGAGAGCCAGAAATAGAATTTTCCACAACCATCCGAGCAGGGCTGGTAGGAACACCAACCAAAGAACCAACAGTAGAAGAACTAGGAATAGATGATTCCTTTGAAGGCTCGGTAGAGCTTTTGAGAACTGTATAATGTTTGGTGGAGACATCCTTCCACCAAGTATGAGGGAATTTCTTCGATTTGAAGTTAGAACCACATTTGAAGCATGATGACCTATTTTGAGGCACTTTCTACATCTAAAGGGGATACCTTCATAATCCAACTATTGCACTCATGCACCTTTAGAAGACTCAATTTTAATCTCAGCAGGAAGACCCTGAGAGATATCAATATCTACCAAGATGTGGGCATAGGTTGAGTGGAACATGTTAGCAGAATCATCATCAATAGTCAGAAAATCCCCCAGAGCCTCCCCCACCTCTTCCAGGACAACACCTTGCCAGAGATGAAGAGGAAGATTGGGAAACCTTACCCAAATAGGCATGCTATTGAAAACTTCAGGTGAGGGATTAAAATCAGGGTGCCATGGTTTCACCATGAGCATGAATTTATCCTCCACCCAGCTAAAATAGTTCTCACATAAAATTTTTGATCTATCCTCAGTATTATCAAATTTAGCTACAAAAAAACCTTTTGCTAAAGGGAAGATATGAACATTATCTGACAGTATTGGCTCCCATTTTTGGGAGATCCAATCGTGAATTTGAGACAAAGTTGGCCAAAACCCTTGAAATTGGTAAATAAGAGTGATACCTGAAAAGATCTTAGAGTAGGTCTCTAGCTCCCCTTCAGCAATGTCAGAGAGAGTTCTAGAGGCTGAAGTCGGCACAGAAGAAGGCACCCCACGGGAGGGGCTCCAAACCCCAGACTGAGCCAAAGAAACAACTTTAGCATAAGATCCCACCATGCCACAAAATAGAGCATCAGTCTCTGACCTGGAAGAAGCTTTGTCATTAGAGGCTTTCACAAAAGAGAGGGGCAGAGAGCCAGGAGGACCCGAGGCCACACCCACAGAGGCTTTACCCAAACCACCTTTGATCACCGGATTTTGAAAAGTGTTTGGGAGGGAAGGGAGAGACCCCTTCAAACCCATGCCCATACCTGACGTAGTAGACAGAGGCACCACCATAGACCCATCTTAAGCAACAATAATGACATTAGTGGTAGGATGCAAACCCAAAATCGGGAAGGCGACACCAGTCTGGGCAGTCGAACCCACTGCACTAGGCACAGTGGAAGGAGAAAGAAGTGGTCACCCAAGCGACTCAAAGTAGAGTTATATTATTCCTTTAAATATCTTTCTTTTGTGTTTGATTTCATTTTTTTAAGAATGTTGATAGTAACAGTTGACACAATAAAGCATTGGGGGAATGTTCCTAAGTGTTCCCAATGTTCCATAGTGAAGAAAAAAGGTTGAAAGGACTCTAAAATAGCATCCCCAATCCCTTATCCAATGTTGAATGGTCCACTTTTTCTCTGATTACAACAAATTAGTCCTAAACTATCTGATCAGATTAGTGATAATAAATTTTTTTGGTTGGGTCTAATCACAAGTTATGTGTTCCTTCTAAGAAGGTTTTGTATGGTTTTGAACACTCATATTTGTTTCCTTTGAAATCCATACTTGTCTACATACCCTTATCACATCCTTGAAGGTATTGTCCCCCTTACATGTTCATTTTCTATTATGTGATCATAGTCTGATCATGAGTATTTATATTGGCAAGTTCACTATTTATTTGTGTTCCTTGAAGCCTCTAGGTTGGATGTTGTGTTAGACACCCCCATGTACATTGTGGAAAATCATTCAAAAAGTTGTCAAACCTTGTTTCTAAGGGTGTCTTGTTCATTTTCATAATTAGGATAGTCATGAGGTTGTGACTAATTCATTTGTTTAATTAATAAGGGCATGATACCATTTAAGGTACCATGGCATGAGAAGATAGATATTTGGAAAGGGGTAGACTTTAATAAGTTCTTTGTCACAGTGAAAAGTGATTGTGACTGTCTTTGGGACTGGAATACAAAGATATGTTTAGGAAAAAGGCTTTGTCCACAAAATAAGTTGGAATATTTGTACTAAAATAATTTGAAGGAAGGTGTATGGTAGTCTAGGGAATGCCCTAACACCCTACATAATGGTTGTGAGTCAAAGAAAGGCTAGTAGATTGTCAAGTTGTATAGGTAACTAGGAATGTCATAGATAGTCATTAAAAAATGACATAAGAGTCCTTGATAACTTGGTGGGCATGTAGTAGCAGTAGAAAGGGTTGATGTATGGGAAAAGCCTAGTGTCTAGAATAAGCTGGAGGCTAGGAATCCCAAGAGTGAGGTTTGACCAGTTAACAAGTTAAAAAGAAGTTTCAAAAAGGTAAGACAGTGATCAGTATTAGGATAATTGGATTGTTTAATGATTGCCAAGTGTTAAGTGTTTGGTGGATTTCCATACATAGTCAATCATGTGATGGATTAAAAACAAGTAATAGTTAATCATTGATTCCCTAGGTCATCACAGAAAGTAGTAAATAAAAATGAAAGGATCCAACAATAATGCCCTAGTGTTCAACACGGGTCCTCAAAGATCCAAACAAGTAAAATACAATAGTGAACATTATAATGTTGTGTCAATAACCAAATCAAATTGAGCAATGATATATACAGAAGGAAGAAACAGTCACATGCCCACGACCTTGAGCAAACAAGTATAGTATATAATCATCAATGGAAGAAAATAATGATGCCCTAGCTTGATACTCAATCATGTGATAAATGCAAAATAAGTAATAGTTAATCATTGATGCCCTAGGTCATCACAACACGCAAGTAGATAATAAAAATGAAAGGATCCAACAATAATGCCCCACTATTAAACACAAGTCCTCAAAGATCGAAACAAGTAAAATACAACAATGAACATTATAATGTTGTGTCAATAACCAAATAGAAGATATATATACAGAAGGAAGAAACAGTCACAGGCCCGCGGCCTTGAGCAAGTAAATAATCATTAATGGAAGTAAAGCATGATGCTGAATACAAGCTCACATGAAGAACATCTAATGATCAAAGAGCCAATTAAATAAACACCTACCTCTACTTTCCTAGCTCAAATTTTCCCTCTTTGCACGCGTAGTTGGGATTTGGTGAAAATTAGAAACAAGCCTTTATTTTTATTTTTTTTGTTTATAATCACACGGGTGTCGAAATAATGATGAAACTGTCACTATTATGACAATGTCAGGGGAACTTGGAAAAAAAAACACACAAATGGTAGTGTTGCCACTATCCACCATCGTAATTTGACCCCAAATGTTGTATTGGGGGGTTGCATGTTGTCTAGGGGCTGGTGGTGGAGGGATGGGGGTCCTTCATTTTTGGGATGCAAGTCAGAGTGAGGAGATATGTTTATTGTAGATAGTGTTGGGTGAAGTCTTGTAAGGGTGTGGCGGTCATGAGACTGAGTGAAGTAGAGATTCCCTTCTCTTTTGGTTTGTTAGTGTTCACAAAGGCCTTATCTTTGGGACCAACTTGGTTCAGAGCTAGGACTTTCTAGTTGTGTGGAATTTTCTTCCGGGGTTGTTGTAAATGGAGAATAGAGGGGTTTCATCTTCTTTGGAAGGATTTGGTGATTTGGAGATGGCAGATCCATCCTCCTCAACACATGCAAGTGCTATGGAACACTTAATCAAATATCAATCTAGGGAAGGGCTGTCTTCCTCGAAAGGGACAATTCAAATTAAAAAGGTGAATGGATGCCTGTAGAGGTCACATGAATGCACTCTTCTAGCTATTCAACCAAAACAAGTTTCAAATGATGTTAATATTGGTGAAACCATGCCCTGATATGAAAATTCATGGGTCTTCAAATTTCATTACCTATTTTGGAATCCTGGGCATGATGATTTTGGAATTAGGAAGGAGATGCAAAGATTTTGTTGGAAACAAATAATTATTTCCTAGTGATTCTCTCTAGCGTGTTGGATAGGAACATGGATTTTCAAGGGGGCTTGCATTTCTTCAATCAAGTGGAGCTCTTTATCAAACCTTGGAATGTAGGCTTTAACTCTATTGAGGATCTCCTATTGCATGTTCCTGTGTGGGTTTGGTTTCCAAGGCTACCATTGGAGTTATGAAGGGAAGACATCCTTTACTCAATCTCACTACTTCTTTTAAAGCTAGTGGGTTGAGCTACACAAATGTAGGATCATAAGGTAATTTATTATGCACATATTTGTGTAGAAGTTGATCTTAATAACCCATTACCAGATTCTATGGAAATTTTTTTGGGATCCTCTTCATGGATTCAACATCTAGACTACAAGACTTTTCCATTTAGATGCGAAATAAGTCATGAATATGGCCATTTATAGAGAAGATGCCCCAGAAATAAGAGTTCCCCCTTGATATCTTCTGGCCCTCTTCATTCTTCCTCTAAGGAGGATAAGGGAAAGGCCCTAGCCTCTATAGTACAAGCGGATCAAAAGGGATTTATTCCTATAAAGCCCCATAGTAAAGGTAGAGGATAAAAGAAAACTTGGATGGATAGACTTATTGAAAAAACTTTTAATAGGTTTGATGTTCTTGATGACTTGTTCCAAGAGGAAGGAATTCCAATAGAGCTTTCTTCTAGGGCTAAAGTTTAGGATGTGGTTCTAGAAGAGGATTAATTGAAAGATAATTAGATTGTTTTCACAATGGACCAACATGACAGTCACATGGTTACCGATTCACCTTCTTAGGCTTTATCTATTAAAGGTCCCATTGGGCCTCAAGTCAAGTCAAAGGGTAAAAATGTGAAAGTTTCATCCCCTCCTTCAGTGAAAGGGGCTTTTGATTCTAGGAAGAGTACTAAAGCCTCTCCTGCTTTAGGCCTACAACAAAAACCCCTGAAAAAAGGGGCTTTTAGATAAATCTTCAAAAAATGGATGAAAGACAAATCAAGAGAAAGTAAAGATTATGGGGGATACTTTGGTTGAGTCGGGGTCTTTGAAGCCCATTGATTCCCACTTCTCTCAACCCCATATATGATTATTTTATCATGGAATTTAAGAGGGTTGAATAATGTCCCTAGACAAAAGATTGTTCAAGAGTTGATTGTTTCTCATTAACCTGATATTGTGCTCATTTAGGAAACTAAGTTTAATGTTAAAGCTATGGTAAATAAACAATATAGCATTCGGTCTCAAGGTACATGTCAGTGTGTTGGGGCCCAAGGAAGCTATGGAAGATTGAACCTCTTTTGGGATCCTAGAAGGATTGTCCTGCACTAATGGATTTCAAGTTGGTCCTCTCTCTCTCCATGATTGCCACAAGTTTGAAGTCAGTTGAAACTTGTCTATTTACTAATGTTTATGCTACTACTGATTTTCTTGTAAATTCTTAGCTTTGGGCTCATATCAGATTAGTTCATTCTTTGGTACCCTTTCTTCCTTGGGTCATTGATGGAGACTTAATGAAGTATGTAGTTTAGCTGAGAAAAGAGGGGGTTTGGATAGGCTTGATCCTTTTTCCACCCTCCTTAATGAAAATATTGAGTTTTTAAATGTGATTGATGTGAAACTGATCAATGGAATCTTTACCTGGAATAATAGGAGAAGGGGATCATAAGCAATTTTTGAGAGGTTGCATAGATTTCTTGTCTCTTGATTCTAGCTAAGTGATAGATGGAACACTAGTTCTAAGATATTATATTGGAGAGGGTCTGATCATTGGCCAATCAAGATCTTCATACTTCTTCCTAATATCTTAAAGCACCCCTCTTTTAAATTTCAGCTTTTGTGGTTGAGGGACCCTTCTCTACAAGATCTTATGGATGACTGGTGGAATGAAGGGGAGCCCTCTCATGGAACAATTATGTTCAATTTTTTCAAGAGATTGCAATATGTGAAGTATAGACTCAAAAGATGGAATAGAAAGTGTTTTGGAAACCTTCACTTCAAAAAAATGGTAGTTCAAGCTAGGCTTGATTCTATCACTCAGGTGATTTGGGATCAGGGGATGTCCCTAGACCTTAGTTGGGAAGAATATAGTGCAGTCAGAACTAGAGGAATGGGAACTCCGTGAGGAAATATTTTTGAAACAAAATTCTAGAATTTATTGGCTTCAAGAAGGAGATAAGAATAGTGCTTTCTTTCATAACTCTGTTAGAGCTAGAAGAAATGACAATCTCATTACCTCTCTTGTTTTTCTTTAGAAGGAGCTCAACTTCCTTCTCTGGGGGAAATATCTCAGGAGGATTTTTATTATTTCTTCTCCTTGTTTTTAGATGATTCTCTCCCAACTAGAGAGGAGGAATTCTCTATTCTTGGTTGTATTTCTCGCCTAGTTTCCAATGAAATGAATATAGATCTCACTCACTTTGTCACACTGCAAGAAGTGGAAGCTATTATTTTTTGTATGAAAAAGGGTAAAGCTCCAAACCCAGATGGATTTTTGGTTGAATTATTTCAATAATTTTGCAAAATTATCAAGTTTGATCTATTAATAGTGGTTCATGAGTCACATAGGAACACATAGATGTTAAGATCTATGAACACTACTTTTATAATTTTGATTCCTTAAAAAGAGAATGCAAACAAATTTGACCAGTTTAGGCCCATTGCACTATGTAATGTGGTTTATAAGTGTAACTTGGTGAAAATGGTAATCAATAGTAGACTCCCACTTGCACACATACATTGGAAGGCCCCCTAAAATTTGACACCTTTGGACTAAATCTGATTAGCACAACCCAACTAGAATAAGGGATACTAATGCATGATCTAGTCTAAAAGGATGTGTGATTCTAGGGCCCTTTTTTTATCTATGTAAGAATGTAGAGATATGAAAGTAGTATAAGAAAGTTTAATGTATATGCAAGTAAAGTAAACACTCATGTAATGATAAACAATAAGATATCATATCTAGTATATCAAATTAAGTGCTATAATGTAACAAGGATGAATAAGTAATCACCTTGAAAGCTAGTAAAGGAAGCAAATTTAGATCTACAAAACCCTGTCAGTTTGTGTCAAATCTTGAAATTGCTCTAGATCCAGGCTTCGAGGACTGAAGTTGCCAACTATGAAAATCTCAAAGTTATCGGAACATGTCAAATTTTTGGGTATAGGTCAAAATAGGTTCGACCTATACTTGAGAGGGCTAGAAATGAAGGTCTTAGAACTACAATTGATACTATATCCTCTGATATGAAAATCTAAATCTGAAACTTTGTGAATCTGCACTTGCACACAAGAAATGGGAAATTGTTGGGGGAAAGGGGTGTGCCTTGGTCAAGCCTTTGTATAGGAATTAACCTTGAAATGAAATAAGTAAAGCATGTAAAACAAAATAAATGTAAATGTTCACCTTTCTTGTCAAACCCTCATGGATGGATATAGATCCTCTATATCCAAAAAGATGTATAATTGCTTGAATGAATGTTGATAGAATGTAGGATGTCTTCACTAATGCAATAGATCTACACTTTCCAAATCATAGATCATGGACACCTGTATGCTTGATATGCTTGGATGGAGAAGGAGATGAATGAAGAATGGATATGGATCTTCTTTCTCAATTGGGAATTCCTCCACCAATCCATCATGGGAGAGACATTAACACAATCAATAAAATATTTTCCTTGGAATGGATGGAAGATAGCCTTCAAATCTTGGAGCCAAATCCTTTCTTGCTTTCTAGAAGTCACCAAAAAGCTCTTGAATGAACCTTGGACTCGATTTCTTACATGTAGTATTTTTTATTGTGGATGTCATGGATGTAAAAATAGAGGAAGAGGTCTCCTTTTATAGTGTGATTTCTATGTGTGTGAAAATTGTACCTAATCTATAGACACAACACTTCAGTAAAACATTAGAGGTTAGCAAAAATCAAAATCGTGCAAAATTGAAATCTAATTTAACCAAGCGATTTACTGCCTTCTAGTAGGTGCGAGATTAATGTTCTTAGATTGTTATCGAGATCAGTGACCTAAATGACACCTAAATGAAGGATTTGAATGCAAAACTGATATGAAATATGAATGCAATTAATCTATATTTTTGATATTTTCTATGCAATAAGAATGATAAACTTGATATGAAATCTAATCTATATGAAATTGATCTGTTAAAATGATCTAACAATGATATGAAAAATAATCTAAATGAATATAAAAAAAACAAATTGATCTCACAATAGCCTTGATTCGCAATAAGCTTTGATTCTCCAAATTCTAATTCTCCAACGTGATTGTCCAAAAATATGAGATGCTTTGAATGAGCGGAGGTCTTAATTTATAGAAATCCAAGGCTTTGGAGGTGCATGAGAAAAAGCCATAAATCACTCAGGTTGATTTTTGAGTTATTTTTAAATAAAGATAATTAAGTCACAAAAATCATGCAAAAGCACAGTTCAACTCGAATTAGAAGTTTAGATCAACTTTAAAACTCAAAAAGATGGTGAGTTTCAAAAAGCTAACAACTTGCATTGATTTTCCAATTTGAGTTTAACTAGTCCTTGAATGTGCACATGGATAATTATGATTTAATAAATAAATAAAGTGATTAACTGATTTTTGAAATAAAATAATTAATTTATGGGTTAATCAATTATTTAATCAAACTTTTATTAAAAACTATATTATTAAATAATGACAACTTGCTTTAATTAATTAAATAAGAATTTAATCAATTATTCATAAGATATTAGATTTATTGCCAAAATTAAATAATACAATTAATAAGAGATAGAATTAAATTTAATTAAACAATTAAGTGGCAAGATATTAAATCTAATTAATTAAATATGAAAATATTCAATTAATCAAACTTAGGATAAATGTGATTTATTGCCAAATAATTATTAAATTAAAGATAATTATGATGATTAGGAATATTACTAGGAATATTCCCCGATGCAGAATTTAAGATAATCAATTATGATTTGATGATGTTTAGATGTGCCTTAGGTTAGGACTTTGATGTCGATTTCGTTCGAATTGTTGATATAGAAGGTTAATGAACTTATAGCCCATTTTTGGGGTATTACATTTTGCCCCTCTTTGAATTACTATGTGAAGCACAGTGGTTCAAAGAAAGTCTGTGTTTGATAGAGATATGAAACTGATGTTTGAAATTGATAATTGATATGAGACAAAAGTTGATTGATATTGATTTGATATGGAGATAATAGGTCCTAAATGACCAAAGATAATATTCACTATAGCAGCAAATGAACCTATGATTGTGAAAAAGTGTCAAAATGCCTGATTCCAAACATTAGAATTGCAAAGAAGTGAGTGACCCGTTCTAGACTTGATTGTCTTAGTAGAACTAGCAGGTATCACATCTGAATCCTTCAGTTGCCGAAGAACCAAGGAAAGAACACTATGATCCGATGGTTGCAAAAACTAATACAATTTACAAGATTAGGAGGATACCAGATTGATATGGATCTTGATGAATCTGATATGCCCCAAGTGATGATAGATTTGCCTCGAGCGATGAGGACTTTTGATGAATCAGCAACTAGACGTGATTGTTTGTCTTGATTACTGATAAAAGATATTGATAGAAATTGATTTAGAGACTTTGAATGATGTGCAATACCATGCCCCCTTTGGGATTAAAATTGAAATTTGACAAGAAAAGTCAGTGTTGAGAGTTTAGAAGCATGTTAATTGATTTGAGAAGGGCTTAAACACGTCCGAGAATGCATTCTGCATCATTTGGAGGTCCTGGAGACCAAGTAGACTAGGTTTGACCATGAGTTGACCATGGTTGACCAAGTTGAAATTTAGATAGTTTGATGTAAGATAATCAGGTAAGTTGAATACTGGATTTCTGTGATGATTGAAGGTTGATTATGCAAGCAGTGAATAATATGAATGATCTCAGATTTCAATTTTGATCCCAAAAAAGGATTCTACTTGTTGTTTCATTGGAGGAACCTTTGTGTGGGATTCAGCTCTTATTAGATTGGAAGAGGTGATTGAAGAATTGTTTAAGCATTGAAGTTTGTTTAGCCATTGTGAGATCATGCAACATGCAAAATGCAATGAGACATGCAAAATGAAATGCAACCTAAGACCTAGGACCTAGTCACTGATCATATGTCAATTTGTTATCATCATTGAACTTTTAGGTAACCAGATAAATCAATACAATGCCCACTAGCTATGAAACCATAGACATATGAATATCAATTTGTATGTGCAAGAATCAATACAACACCCACTGGTCAACAACCATGGATATATGAATATTGATTTTATTTTTGGAATGTCAGATTAGATATAAGCACCAAGGCACAAACACCAGGATGACCTGAATATCATGTCCATTTTGATATAGCAATTTGTACAAGCATCAAAACATAAAAATCATGATGAACAGAATACTCCTTGCATGACAAACACATCAAACAGTCAAGAGATCATTCTAAATCCCATGTGAATTACCCGTAGTGACCCTTTATCATTCACATCCTTAGGTAAGATCGCATTAATAATAGGAGAAAGAACTCACTCAAAAAGACAATAGTTAGATCAAACTTCCTTGAATTTTTTGAGTATCAATGGTCGAGGTATGCATGGCCATCCAATTTGAGATAGAGGATCTTACAGTCGGACACCATTTCAATCCAGAATTTCCAAAGTTGTTAGATTTTCACATACAAGAAGAAAATAAAGAAAAGATTATGCCCCCAGTCATCACTCTCTAAATCCTATAAAGGACATCATCAAAGAGCTCGAAGGGACACAATATGCAAAAATCTCAATGCGAATCAGTAAGCATACAAGGAGATAAAAGCATGTAAAAAAACACATATTGGTTTCAGTTTGATGTTTGATTGTGTTGTAGATGCAAAATCCTTTCTGGAGATGAGACAGATTTGACTAACTCAAATGAAGCTTCAAAGGACTCTTACTGGATATGATATGTCTAAGATATACTGGAGGTCATAGGATATAACATTGATTGCCCCCAAGTGTTAAGCATTGATAGGATACAGACGCTTGAGCTGAGTGGTGTATAGACTGACTTATTGAAAACTGAAAATGCAGAAACAAACCGAGAGATATGTACAAACTAAAGCAAGACTAAAAGATGGGAAAGACCAAGATTGCACTGATAGATGGAGCATTTTGAAACAAGTGGCACCCATTTTCCGGGGTTTCACCATCTTGGTAGAGATTCTATTTTTGCTACCAAGGCGCTTGTTTCCAGGTTTTCACCAAGGCACTTTTTTTTTTTTCTCATTTTTTTTGTATTTTTCATTTTTTCAATTTTTTTGTACTTTTGATATTTTTTGATTTTTTTGTGAATCATCAAGGCACCTATTGCTAGGTTTTCACCAAGATGTTCATTTTTTCAGGACTTTTTCTAATTTTTAAGATTTTTTTTTAGGACATTTTACCATAGACTGAATGCCTTAGGCGTAGAGTTTTTTTAGATGGAGAACGTTGATTGGTTCTCGGAGCTATTCTCCTTCAGTCATTGAGAGTTGATAGGCACCAAAGCCAAAAGTAGTAGTGATTACAAAGGGACCCAGCCAATTGGGTTTGAACTTCCCCTTGCGTTCTTGATGTGATTGATTTTTAGGATTCTCTCTCAAAACTAGATCACCAACCTGAAATTCTTTGTCTAACTTTTTTGTTGTAGCCTCTAGACATTCTCTTTTGATATACTCTGAGATGATCATACGCTGATTATCTGTGCTCATCTAGTAGTTCAAGTTCTTGCAACTTAGACACTCTGTAGTCATCATCAGTTACTAGACCATGCATTCTGATTCTTAGTGATGGGATTTTGACCTCAATAGGTAGTACCACTTCAGACCCATAAACTAAAGTGAAAGGTGTAGCCCCTATGGGAGTTCTGATACTTGATTTGATACTTGTTCTGAGATTGATTCTGATACTTGTTCTGATACTGGTTCTAATACTTGTTCTGATACTGGTTGTGATACTTGTTCTGATATTTTTTCTGATACTGGTTCTGATATTGGTTCTGATACTTGTTCTGATACATGTTCTGATACTAGTTCTAACACTGGTTCTGATACTTGGTATACTTGATAGCATCTTTTTCCATTGCAAACTCCCAAGCAAGATCATATCATGCGGTCCCAATGTCTAGCAAGGTGGAGAACAAGAGGGATTGGCAAGCTGGTGGAAGAGATGGAAGACAAGAGAATGAAAGAGAATGAAGGGAAGAAATCCTCAAGGGAAAATTTTTCAAGAATACCCAAGCTAGGGAAAATAGTCATGTAAAGTGCATTGGGACAAGCAATGAAAGGCTAGCATAGGATAAATCACAAAAGTGTAATGCCAGAGCAGAAAAGGATGCAGTCCAAAGGAGTAGACATGTCAAGAGGTTTCAAAGCATCATGTTTTACTCTCTTTTTTCTTTTTTTTTTAGATCAAGACCAAAGGGGAAAAGGATAGCGATAGGTGAAAATGAATGGAAGAAGATGGACATGAAGGCTAAGCAAGAAGGGAATGAAAGCAAGATCGTCGTAAGATAGTTCACAAAATAGCCAAATGTTCGTGTATAGATCAACATTGTCAAGATTAAAGAGAGAAGATGAAATGGATGAAATATGTAGAAGAACTACGCATGATGCCTGATTGTCAAGTTTTCATCATGGTACTTATCCAAGGTGCCACAAGGGAGTGGTTTTCACCATAGGATGAATTTATTTCTCTTTACTTTTGCTACCAAGGTGCTGTTTCCAGGTTTTCACCAAGGCACATTTTCAATTTTTTTTAATTTTTCATTTCTTTATAAATTTTTGGAAGAAGGCAAGCTTTTTAGATAATGCTCCTTGAAAGGATAAACCATGATATGCCAAGGATTCAAAATGATACGCTCAAAGATGCTGATAGGGAAAGTGAGATGGAAGAGAAAAATGGAGGATAAGGTTTTATGTAAAGTGAGTGAGGTTGGAAGATAAGAGGAATAGGCAAGTGTGGAAAAAAGATAAGAGGTAGAAGGATAATGAATGGAAGGACTGTGAAAGGGTAGATGGAAAGGAAGGCAAGATCAACATCAACACACACCTTGAAGGGTGGTGAGAGGATGGAGGAAATGTGAATGAAGGAATACATGAAGGAATATGGCGAATGGATAGTAGAGGT
The DNA here is from genome assembly GCA_027943335.1 of Chamaecyparis obtusa. Lineage (NCBI taxonomy): Eukaryota > Viridiplantae > Streptophyta > Pinopsida > Cupressales > Cupressaceae > Chamaecyparis > Chamaecyparis obtusa. The sequence continues at coordinate 825,894 of BSBK01000963.1, forward strand.
TATGGTTTAGGCGCATGGAATGGAAGAATATTTTTGGAGGGAGATGAAGTGGAAGCCTTTGGAAGCTTGAATGTCAACTTAAATTTTTGCTCAACACCAGACTCTTTCAAAAGAGACTTTGGAATCCATATAGCTGTAGGCTTTTCATTTCTTTTTGGTAATTTGGAGAGAATATCTTTAATGATGGATTTTGGAACACATACTTGTTTTGTAGTTTTTTTCTTAGATATCTCTTTTGACTTTATGCCTCCATGTCATTTAGAGGAGACATGGTGATCTTCTCTTTTTGATGGATTCTTGTATTGCTTCTTTTCTTGTAGTGAACATTCAAGTTACTTCCAAAAGACTTGGGACTTGTGGAAGAGGAAGGAGGATATGACTGGTTTAGATGGGTGGGTGGATAAAAAGGATTCAAGGGTATGCATCTATGTTGATCTTGAGGAAAGCTGGGAGATGGAGGGATGTAAGGACCCAAGATGGATGGTGAATTATGAGAGTTAGGAGGGGAAAGTGAAGGGACATAAGGACCCAAGATGGAAGACAAACGTGAAGCCCTTAGTAGTGGTGGAAGAGGTAAGGATGGAAGTGAAAGATGCAAAAGGATAATTAACAAGTTCATCAACATTTATATGACAACCAAGGACATCAACATCTTTAGAGTGAGCATTAGGATTTTCAATAGAATCTTGGACATCTTGAATATGAGCACCTTCTTTGATAGGATTGTTCAAAGCTTGCAAAGACTTAGGAAGAGTAGAAAGTGGAAGTGAACATGGAGTGGTAGAATAAGAAAATGGAAGACTTTGATCTTGACAAGGATCTTTGGATAGCATAAGCACATAATTTTTCTCTTGATTTTCAATAGGCTTAACATTGGAAGTAACAATACCATTTTTACCAACCTTAATGGAAGTATCATCTTTGGAAAGTGAAAGTGTAGTAAGGTTATTTTGATTGTCAATAAGCTCAACGGTGTAAGTAGTAGCTTGATCTTGCTTAGGGGAAGGCTTAAGACATGGTGGAATGCATGAAAAAGGGTGTGCAGGATCAAAAGAACCCCGAAGCGGATAAGAGACATCATGAAAAGGATTGGATGACATGGATGGTTCTTGATCTTGATCTTTCTTTATGTTCTTTTCTTCATCATTTTTAGAGTCTTCTTGACATGGAGCCACTTCTAAGGACAAGGAAGCATGTTGGGATTGTATGGATGACTTTGGAAGAGATGGTGGAGGACTAGCTGAAGTAGGAATTATAGCATATGAAGGCTTAAGCTCTTTAGGTTTAGCATCATTGAAAGTATTTGCAGCCAAGTGAAGGTTAGCTTGAGTTTCTTTAAGAGATGGCCCTGGAGGATAACTATAGGGAACCGCATGAAAAGGATCAGGGCTTGTGTCAGATGAAGGTTCTGTGAAAGATTTGAAAGACTTAGAAGCTTTAGGAAATGTAAGGGTATTGGAGGAAGTAGGGGATGGAAGGGAACCATCACAAGATAAAGGTCCAACTGTTGGAAATATTTAGGAATTAACCGAGTTACTGAGAGGGGAGGGGTGAATCAGTAACTCCAAATTTTCTTTCAATTTAACATGTAATTTACTTTTAACCTTTTGCATACAGAAAGCATGAAACTTAAAAGTATTCACAATAATGACACATAGATTTGGTTACCCAGAAACCTTCCAAAAAGAAAGTAAAACTGGGGTGGGGATGAAACCCACAAAGCTTTAATACTGCAGAATAAAGTTGGCCGGTTAAGGCTTACAATTTGATCACTTCTGATGATCTGCCCTGTTAGGAGCAATAAGGATTGCTAAATCCACCTTGTTAAAGGATTTACAAAACATATAATGAAGTATGTACTCGGTAAAGAGATTTTACAAAAGACTGTTAAGTCTACCCGGTTAAAGGATTTAGTACTGATTCACCTGTTAGGATGAAAACAGTAGATCTCTTGCTTTGCAACTGGATTGCTGATTGAGATTCGCTGATGTACTGATCACCTTCTATGATGAATTTGTCTTTGCTGTTCCTTATACTGCTGAAGCCCTTTGTAATTCGCTTATCTCTGCCTTTCTTCCTTTTTCACATATATGCTTCTTTTCATGCTTCTTGACATTTTTACAACATTGTTTATATACAAGTCTTAAACAAACAATTACAATTACAAAGTCAGCTTGACAAATAAATATAAGTGCTACTAAGTCAGCCCAAGTATGGTTACATGGTTTCTTCAAACTAACTCGGTGACTTTCTAATACTCGGCGTCCACTGCATTACTCGGCATCGTCATGCACTTGGTAGAAGTGAAGGCACGGTTCATACTGATCACTCGGTAGGTTTTGAACTCAGTAAATACTGGTGACTCGGTAGACATGATGTTACTCGGTTTACACTGTCCTGCTCAGTTCGTACTAACTTGCTCGGTTTGCACTGTCTGCTCGGTTTGCACTGTCTGCTCAGTTTGCACTGTCTGCTCGGTTTGCATTGGCTGCTCTGTTTGCACTGTCTGCTCGATTTGCACTATCTACTCGGTTTGCACTGTCTGCTCGGTTTGCACCCAGAATGCAAATAAGTGTTGTCACTAGTGGCAATTCTGCTTAATGCCAACAATCTCCCCCTTTGGCATTAGTGACAAAAACACTTATTGGCCAAAACTTATATACATGAATCATGCTGAGTTTTATTTTGATTTTTCAAAATTTGTCTTTGTTATAGGGCTTTATACATTGTCTCCCCCTTTCAATGTGCTAACTGTTTCTATACAAATCTTCTTCTATACATATATCTCCCTCTATACATATCTCCCCCTTTTTGACGATAATGCCAAAGGTGTATATACAAGTTATTTACAGAGAGAATCCAAAATATGATAGAAAATTAGAATGTACCTTCATTATTAGTGCCAGGGTTCTATCCCAACTTTCTTGCAGAATCTTACATTTTTGTATTGCAATTTGGACTTCTGCAGAGAGTTCAATCATGTGATCTGCTATAGAGAACTGATTGTCATGAATCAATGTTTTGGAATGTTCAATGTGCTTATACATTGTATTCATGATGGGAAGGATCATGTGTTGGATGTCTAGTAGTGTGGACCGGATCCTTGTGTCTTCTTTCAGTAGATCAGACTGCATGTTTGATAGGTGTGAGATTTTCATGTGATGAGCAGAGCTTGAACTTGGTTCAAGTTGCAGCTTCTGTATGATAATCTTCATATCCTCATCCATTTTATTCATTTTATCCTTAACATCCTTTGTGAACTCGGCAATACTGCACAATCTGGCCAAAAGAGAGGTAGCATTCGAATAAATAGATTCAATGTTTGACAAAACTGAAGACAATTCTACTTGGTTAATAGCTATGTGCTGAGCAATGTGCTCAAGCACTTTATTGTTGAATCTCTTCTCGGCTCTTTCAACTAACTTTTCTGTCCCAGATGAATCCTCATTGTATTTATTAACTGCTTCTGCTAATTGTAACAAAACATGTTGGGAGGAGTCTACTTTAATGCCTAATGCATCAGACAAAATGTCCTTAGCATCCTTGATGATTTGATATTCCTTGTCTCTCTCCTCTTTAAGCTTCTTTTGTTTTGCTTTCCTTTGGAGGATCTCACCTATATTTTGCATTTGGTCCGCTGATAGATTTGCAAAATCTAATGTAGGAATTTCTATCTCTTCATCTAGGTCTATATCCTCTACTACATTCTTACCCAAAAATTTTATACTCGGTAGAGCCTTAGGCTTATCTGTACTTAATGCCTTGGTAGTAGTGACAGTAGATAAAGTAGGGCTAGCTATAGAGACTGGTATACTTTCTACTGGAGAACTTAAAATATTTACACTTGAAGATTCAAAAACTGGAAAACTTACTGCTGGAAAACTTGATGATGCGGGAGACTGCAACTCGGTAGAAGAAATGGTAGCTGCTTCTGTTGTTGCTATGGATGATTGGACAAATGTGGAAGTTGTCACAACCATGCTTGAAGGTGTCTCCGGGCTGGATGTAGAAACTTTTACTGGAGAGGTAGGAAGGGATGCAATGACTTCTGCTGCTATCCTCATAGTATCATCTACCTCAGTGTCTTCTTCTTGTTCATCACTGTCATCTTCAATATCTTTTATTATTACTGTTTCAATACTCGGTTGGTGAAGGTGGTACATGTTCTTCCATGTAGCATTTGCAGCCTTCACAACCGATTCAATATTGTTGATCAAGATCAAACAAGTATTGAACTTTAATGTCATCTTACTTTCATTTTCTTTTAATGCCTTCTTTACTTCATCATTTTTCAAGCTCGGCATTAACTGTCTCAGAGTTTGATCAAATATGTCTATCACCGTTTGCTTTGCATTGCTCCATCTCATTTTTATTGGATTTAATAGAACTGCTGGAACCTGTGGGGCTATTTCTTCAGGAGAGTATTTCCACTGTCCCATCTTTTCAATAACAGCATCTTCTATTTCCTTCTGTTCTGTTTCCGATCTGGTTTCATATTTAAAGGATTTTATGTTACTTACTCCAGATCCTGATCCGTCTCTAAAGAGTTTGAGCTTTTCTTGAAAGTTTAGAGGAGGCCTTTTGAATGCTATGTCTTTATCTGCCTTGTCTGCCTTGCCTCTTGCATTTCTCCTTGTAAACACAGCAGTGGGAGGCTTAGGTGCCTTAGTGATGAATACCTTTCCTTTCTTCTTTGCAGGTTCTGGTTCCTCTGTTTTCTCATCCTTTTCCTCTTCTTCTTCATCTTTTTCTTCTTTGTCCTCGGTTATCATTTGCATTTTGGCTATCCTCTTCTTTCCTTTGTTTACCGCCTGTGGAAGCTTTATGCTTAGTTCAATTCTTACCTTAGCTTCATCATATGTTCCAAAATATGGAGCTTTGGGATTGACAGGCTGATTAAGAAGAGCTTCAATGATATTCTTGGTTTCATCAATATTTACCTCATAAGGAAGAGGTTTTACATATACAGTCCTCGGTTTAGCTGCTTGAATATATACATTATCATAATCCACCATAAAACAATTGTCATCTTTGTAATCTTCCACCAACTTTTGTGGAATCTAGAATCTGTCATTCATTTTCTCTTTGAAAGACTCAAAATAATTATCCATGATGCTTTCAAAATTTTCACCCATTTCTGAGATGTATTCATTTATTTCATATAGTGCTGGCACATCTTTTCTCCATACAACTTTTCCTTTAGAAGGGAAGAATTTCTGAGCATAGAAGAATAAACAGACCAATAAGGATCCAAACTTACATGGATTGTTTTTGGAAGTTTGAATGCTTTCCATGTTTTTGTTAAACTGCTTTAACAATAAGTCTGCTAGGTCAAATGTTAAGTTATTCTTGACCACTTTGTATGCTAGGTCAATAGCTTCACAGGAGACACTGTTCTGTCGACTAGAACTGTAAATCTTATGGGAAATAATGTGTGTACCAAACTTCAGTTCAACATCGGTAATGCTGCTAACTTTCATGCCTCTACCGTCCCACTCGGCTAGGGTTTTCTTCTCTAGTTCCGTCCGACCTAGGGTTTTGGTAGTTTTAGCTTTGTTCAACATGGGAAGACCGGTGATTTGATGAATCATCTTCTTTGTGATTTCTATGGGTTGCTCAAGCCAAATCTTGCCATCATGTACACGGCTGAGAATGTATCTAACCCATTTATCTCAAAAGTTTCGAGGTAGATGTGCAATGTGAACTAAACCTTTATCTTCCAGATGTTTGTGCTTAGGTTTCAGAATACCATCCACACACAGTTCCTCACACATAATATCTAGTTCTAGGTTCCCCATTTCATGAATTGAATAGTTGAAATGATTGCGGATATCGTTACTAAGTAGTACCTTAGGAGGAATCTGAGATTGAGCTCCGTTCGGATCTAGGGCTGCTGCAATTGCGGGCACGATCTTGAAATCTGGTGCTTTCCATTCCCCTTGGACTAACATATCAGATCCTTTCTTCGCTGAAGTGCTAGATGATGCCATGGTAGCTCACAGAAGATTCCTTTTGCAAAAGTATTGAATCGCTGGGTTGCTCTTGAAATTTTCTGCTCTCAAAGTGCTAAAGGTTCACGGTGAAGAATGAGTTCGATTACTTGCTTTTTGTTTACAACTCTGTCATTAATGCTCAGTACAAATTAGGGTATGAATTATGACAGACTGTCACCCACTAAGAATTAATTGCTCAGTAAAGACTTCGCAACTCGGTGAACTCGAGAATTCATATTGCTCCGACCTCGCTCGGTAAAGATGGGTACCGACCTTGCTCGGTGAAGACTGATACCGACCTCCCTGTGATCTTACTGCATCTTGTATGCTGATTTAGATCTTTCTTTTAATTCGGTTCTGGAACTACTTGAGATTGGTCTATGAGAATACAGTTCTAGTGCTTTCTTGGAAATTTAGTTTGAGTCGGTAGAGCCATCCATTCCATTACTTGGACTGGATTGCTTGGTAGCTTTAGGAATCCATTTTTGTCTCACCTGTTTCCTGACCTTAGTTGCTTCATTCTTCTTTCCATCTTCAACTTCACTAGCATTCATGCAGTTTCTGGCTATGTGACCGAGTTTAGTGCATTTGAAGCATCTTACGGTAGTATCTCTTTTCCTTAGATGATGTTTTATGCAATTCATGCCAATGTGTCCATATTCTCCACAGTAATGACATCTACACCAGGTATTGTAGTCCCATCCAAACATTGCTTTCATAATTTGTTCTGCTGGATTAAATGTCTTGGATCTGCACTCGGATGCCTTGTGACCTTGTTTGTTGCACTTGTGACAATTACCTCTGAATCTAGGTTTTTCCCTGCATTCATTTGCTTTGTGACCAGGTTGATTGTAGCTGTAACATTTTCCATTGAATTCTGCTTTTTCATTGTTCCAACATTTATTTAAAGTATGTCCTATTTTACCACAATGATTACAAGTAGGTTTTTGATTTCTTTGAGTACCTTGCTTAGAGGATTCGCCTTCTCCTTTGTATCCAAGTCTTGCTTTTCCTTTTTGCCTATGAAGATTTCGCTCATACAGCTTATTCAAGTCTTCTTGACTTTTCAGCATTCCTTCATTGATTTGTTTTTTAGCGTTTAGGTCATCCACCAATCTTAGATTGATTTCCTTTTCAGATCTTAGTTCTTCTCTTGTGCTTTCTATTTCTGATCTTAGATTCAGGATTTCCTCATTTGTATGAGAGATCTGATCAATTAGGTTTTCTAGCTGAAGGGTTTTATTTTGGACTTCAATGTTTCTTCCATCTAATTCATCTTTCAACTTGTTTCTTTGTTCCAAGATCTCACAGAATCTTGTAGAGTGTAGCTCTTGTTCTCTTTTTAATTTTCTCACTTCTTCCTGCAGAGACCCATTCTTTTCTAGGAGTTCTGTGACAGCATTGTTTGCTTCATCTGAGTTATTTGAGGGAAAAAGATCTTCAATCTTTTCTTCAATGTAATTCTGATCATTCATTTGATTTGCAAGTTCCTTCCTTCTTCTTAGGGATTGGGAAAGATGTTCTTTTGCTTCTTTGAGTTTAGCTATGGCCATTTCCAGATCTAGCTTTTCATTTTCAATCACCTTGTTCAGTTTGAATACCTCCATTGTCCTGGATCTTTGCTCAAGCTAGTTAAGCTTTGTCTTGAGAACCAATGCTGCTCTGATACCAATTGTTGGAAATATTCAGGAATTAACCGAGTTACTAAGAGGGGAGGGGTGAATCAGTAACTCCAAATTTTCTTTCAATTTAACATGTAATTTACTTTTAACCTTTTGCATACAGAAAGCATGAAACTTAAAAGCATTCACAATAATGACACATAGATTTGGTTACCCAGAAACCTTCCAAAAAGAAAGTAAAACTGGGGTGGGGATGAAACCCACAAAGCTTTAATACTGCAGAATAAAGTTGGCCGGTTAAGGCTTACAATTTGATCACTTCTGATGATCTACCCTGTTAGGAGCAATAAGGATTGCTAAATCCACCTTGTTAAAGGATTTACAAAACATACAATGAAGTATGCACTCGGTAAAGAGATTTTACAAAAGACTTTTAAGTCTACCCGGTTAAAGGATTTAGTACTGATTCACCTGTTAGGATGAAAACAGTAGATCTCTTGCTTTGCAACTAGATTGCTGATTGAGATTTAATGCTGATGTACTGATCACCTTCTGTGATGAATTTGTCTTTGCTATTCCTTATACTGCTGAAGCCCTTTGTAATTCGCTTATCTCTGCCTTTCTTCCTTTTTCACATATATGCTTCTTGACATTTTTACAACATTGTTTATATACAAGTCTTAAACAAACAATTACAATTACAAAGTCGGCTTGAAAAATAAATATAAGTGCTACTAAGTCGGCCCAAGTATGGTTACACGGTTTCTTCAAACTAACTCGGTGAATTTTTGATACTCGGCGTCCACTGCATTACTCGGCATTGTCATGCACTCGGTAGAAGTGAAGGCACGGTTCATACTGATCACTCGGTAGGTTTTGAACTTGGTAAATACTGGTGACTCGGTAGACATGATGTTACTTGGTTTACACTGTCCTGCTCGGTTCGTACTAACTTGCTCGGTTTGCACTGTCTGCTCGGTTTGCACCTAGAATGCAAATAAGTGTTGTCACTAGTGGTAATTCTGCTTAATGCCAACACCAACATGATCTTTCTTGAGAAGATAATCTTTATTTTCAGTAGGAGAGTCCTTAGGAGAAGGACTCTTATAATATTGACGTTTCAAGCTAGCACGATGCATTTTATAGTCCTTAGCAGTAGTAGATGGATCATAATCAAGGTATTGTCCACAAAACCCATCAAAGTCTCTTTCAAAATAAGAATCATATGGATCACCATCACGATCTATCCAATGTGATGGCCCATTTGTAGTAAGTAGGAACACATGATGAGGAGGACTCTTAGGAATAGAGGTGTCATAGGTATCATTACATTGTCTATCATCATAGTCATCATAGTCTTCAAAGCTAGATGTGTCACTCTTTGTGGAAGAGGTATCATAAGGGTTGTCACGTTGCTCACATTTTGTTCGGGGGCATGGTGACATGTACAAGTCTTTATCAAATGGAAAAGAGCATAGAGTTTCCATGGAAAACTCTTTATGTTCCTTTTCTTTCTCAAGTTTGTCAAGCTGGACTTGCATAGCTTGCAACTGCTTCATCATAGTGGTGATTAGAGCTTCTTCCTCTTGTGTACTAATTCTTTGAGACATGTGTACTAATTCTCAATAGCTATTGCTCTATTCTTGACACAGTGATTTGTTCGATAGATTCTAGAAATAGGCTGAAAAAGCTAAATATCTAGCAATTCTGACAATTTTCTGACAACTTTCAAAAATTTCCCAAACGACACTCTACAGACTCGTATGACAGTGGGTATGCTATGAAATGACAGTTGCAAAACTCGTACGACAGTTGCAAGATTTTGACTTTGAGAATTTGTTGGCATGGAAACTTGTATGACACTAGGTACTCAATCATACGACAGATGGGTTGTAATGAAACGACACTTGGAAAAACTCGTATGACTTTTGACTTCCTGAAATGATTTTTGACTCTAGAAAAGATTTTATGTCAATTTTTGCAAAATTTTGAGGTTGCAGATTCAGATTGTTTGCAAATTTCAATGTCCAGATTTGAGGATTGTAACAGATTTGTTCATTTTTAGTAACCAAATAGATAAACAAGCATGCAAAACAACAAGCACGTGATTTCAAGCATGTCTAAAAATAATGAACAAGGGAAAAAGCAACCTTGCGCATGAACAATCAAGTGACTTATTCATTCTAATCCTCAGAAGCGCTAATTGCGTACGTTCTAAAATGTTTTGCAATAATGCACATATACCCTATAAAATGAAAATTTGGCCTCGCTAGGGTTTTTAGTAATGGTTTGACTCTGCAACTTTTATGATCCAAAGGGGTGAACTCCAATCCTGGTGCACCAGGGTTTTGACATAGTCTGAGAACTTAATCTTCAGGAGCTGCTAGGGAGATCTAACAACCCAACAATGAACCATACCCGTGGAGATTTCTTCCACAAGGACATTTATATAGCGGCTGTCACTACCACGAAAAAAGTGGCTATTACCGCTTGAGGTTCCGTCAACGCAATTTGCCCTGTGAAGGGATTGTCCATTATGGTTAACCCTCTCTAAAGGTGACTCACAGTATGATACCACAAGGGGACTTGGCTCCAGATCCAAGGTTTTGATACCTCTTCACTTTTAACCCAAACAAAGCAAGCAGATTAATCCGACACACTAAGACAAAGTTTGTCTCACCAAGGTCTATGATATCAACCCCACATGATCTATCAACCCCTTCGGAGAGGGAATGTATCAATCAATAAGGGAAGACACACTAACCAATTTTGATTCACCAAAGCTTGTGATGTCTACTCCACGTGATCTATCAACCTCTCTTGGGAGAGAATGTATCAATCAATAAGAGAAGATGCACTAACCAAGTTGAATGTGAAACACACTAAGTATCCTCCCTACCTAGAAGGATTCTGTCATCAAGAAGGATTTCACTAAGAATCCAATCTCTCAAGAATCATGAATAGTGTTCATAGGGCCTAATTACTGTGTGAGCACAGATGTATGTTTCCAAAAGCAAATCTACCAAAAGTACCCAAAAAGAAAAAAGAGGAACACTTAATGCTTAAAGAGAATATGAGATGAGTCCACAAGGTGGAAGACTTAACACCTCACACAAGCTGAAAATGAGTCCCCAACTTAGAAAACAAGTGAGTTCCTAAAAGCACAAAAGGGTTGCCTGGTGGAACAATTAACGCTTCTCTCCTATAGACCCCTCCCCTTTATGGCACTGAGATTGCAACCACGGGGCGGAATGAGGGGCTAGTGGATTAGCGAGTCCAATAACCCAAGATAGCAATCAAGATCAATCACATGTAATCTAAGACTGCTAATACATACTTAAGGTGTCACAACCTAGTATTCAATTATGCAAATTCATAAAAAAAGCATGCAAAGAAACACTCAAGCTAAACACATGAGAGATTTATTTTAAGGTCAAATTGAAATGTTATTAGATGAAGGAGAATACCTGGGATCCTTGCAATGCACTTAGTAGATTTTACCTGATTTTTAGCAATTCTTGTTGATCTTTTCCATGCAAGCAAGTGACGAACTCTCCAACAAGCAAACAAGCAAACAAGAGATGCAAAATATATTCAACTTATGAAAACCATAGGGTTAGCTCTAAAAATCAATTATTATCAGTAATAATAACCAGCAATTAACCCAAATGACAACTCATATCATTCATTGAACCATGTAAAAAAAATAAGTGCATACCCATCACAAAACTTTATTTTTTTTGCTGCATTTGACCTAGTCAACAAGATTTGATTTTTATTTTATGATTTTGGCCACAAAAATAGAAATTCAAAATAGAGACCCCTACTAAAAAATAGAGAAATTTCCAAAAATGTAAAATTTTTAGAAAAATCTATTCATTTGTGCCCTAGAGACCTGTTTTTATCAAAATAGACCAGTTTTTGTAAATTGACTATTTGAGCTATTATATTTTGTCCAAATTTAAAATACAAAGATTGGACCCCCTATATAATTTAAAGAGCTTTTCGAAAATATAAATTTTTTAAAAAAATATCCTGATTTGCGTCAGATATTAATTTTTTCTAGAATTTCAAGAAAAAATTATTAAAAATTCAAAAGATCTCAGAAAATTCTAAATTTTGTACTGTAGCTTCTCTGATATATGTCCAACCTAAAAAAAAAATTTCAGTCCAAAAATCTAAGTTGTTTGAGAGATAAAATTAAATCTTTGAAACTTTAGGGCTTTAGCTTCAAAAAATAATCAAAACCAGCATGTAAAGGTGGGTTGCCCCATGGTGGGTGCCAGAAATGTGTGTGTGAAAATTGTACCTGATTTGTAGACACAACACTTCAGTAAAACATTAGAGGTTAGCAAAAATCAAAATCGTGTAAAATTGAAATCTAATTTAACCAAGTGATTTACTGCCTTCTAGTAGGTGTGAGATTAATGTTCTCAGATTGTTATCAAGATCAGTAACCTAGACGACACCTAAATGAAAGATTTTAATGCAAAACTAATATGAAATATGAATGCAATTAATCTATATTTTTGATATTTTCTATGCAATAAGAATGATAAATTTGATATGAAATATAATCTATATGAAATTGATCTGTTAAAATGATCTAACAATGATATGAAAAAGAATCTAAATGAATATAAAAAAAACAAATTGATCTCACAATAGTCTTGATTCGCAATAAGCTTTGATTCTCCAAATTCCAATTCTCCAACGTGATTGTGCAAAAATATGAGATGCTTTGAGATGAGCTGAAGCCTTAATTTATAGAAATCCAAGGCTTTGGAGGTGCATGAGAAAAAGCCATAAATCACTCAGGTTGATTTTTGAGTTATTTTTAAATAAAGATAATTAAGTCACAAAAATCATGCAAAAGCACAGTTCAACTCGAATTAGAAGTTTAGATCAACTTTAAAACTCATAAAGATGGTGAGTTTCAAAAAGCTAACAACTTGCATTGATTTTCCAATTTGAGTTTAACTGGTCCTTGAATGTGCACATAGATAATTATGATTTAATAAATAAATAAAGTGATTAACTGATTTTTGAAATAAAATAATTAATTTATGGGTTAATCAATTATTTAATCAAACTTTTATTAAAAACTATATTATTAAATAATGACAACTTGCTTTAATTAATTAAATAAGAATTTAATCAATTATTCATAAGATATTGGATTTATTGTCAAAATTAAATAATATAATTAATAAGAGATAAAATTAAATTTAATTAAACAATTAAGTGGCAAGATATTAAATCTAATTAATGAAATATGAAAATATTCAATTAATTAAACTTAGGATAAATGTGATTTATTGCCAAATAATCATTAAATTAAAGATAATTATGATGATTAGGAATATTACTAGGAATATTTCCCGATGCAGAATTTAAGATAATCAATTATGATTCGATGATGTTTAGATGTGCCTTAGGAGGTTAGGACTTTGATGTCAATTTCGTTCGAATTGTTGATATAGAAGGTTAATGAACTTCTAGCCCATTTTTGGGGTATTACAATTTCAAAGTCCAAATTTTCAAAGGACGACTTCACTGGGAGGAAAAATGAAAACACCTTGCATCAGGCCTGAAAACCACTAAAATTCAACCCCTGAGATATAGGTCAAAATAGGTGTCACCTATACTTGAAAGGGTAAATTTAAGGCAGAGTTTGTAGGATTTGAGAAGTGTTAAGAGTTCAGTGAAAAATGGAAAGATAAGCAGGAAAATCAAGCATAAATGCATCCAAAATCAAGGAGATCACTAAAATGAGGCCCAATAGGTACTAGAGCTTCCAAATTAATGGGTGCTAACTTTTTAGGACTATACAATAAGATTATCACCAAACAGATTGCTGATAGACTTATGCAGTGTCTAAAAGATCTGATTTCTAGGGAGTAGGGAAGTTTTGTTAAGGGTAGACAAATTCTAGATGGTCTTGTGATTGCAACTGAAACTATTCATTCTATGTCAACTTCCAAAGAAAAGGCCATGTTTATCAAGCTAGATATGGAAAAATATTATGATAGAGTTAATTGGTTCTTCTTACAAAAAAATATTTTGGCCTTTGGATTTTGTGGAGAATGGGTGGATTGGGTCATGAGTTGTGTCTCTTCCACATCCTTTTCATTTTTTGTCAATGGTGATCTTCCAGAGTTGTTATAGGTTTCTAGGGGTCTTTTTCAAGGGGATTCTCTCTCCTTGTCTATTTATCATTATGGTTGAGGGGCTTGGAAGATTCATAAAAAATAAGGTTCAACAAGGCCTTTGACTCAAGGATGGATTTGGGGCAATAGTCTACCTCCCTATTCCCATCTCCAGTTTGTGAATGACATTGCTCTCATTGAAAGAGATAGACTCTGTGAAGCTATTAATTTTAGGAGAACCTTGGACATTTATCTGAATGCCTCAGGGAAAAATATTAATGAGGCAAAGTCATATATTTTTTTCTTCAATACTCCATAGGATATTCAGAACATGATTGTTCAGATTCTCAAATCTCAGACTGGGTCTCTTTGTTTGGTGTATCTTGGCATTCCACTTGGTATGGGATCTTAGTTAAGAGATTTTTGGCAGGATATTGTGGATAAATTTTAGAAAAGAGCTAGTCACTAGACATGTAGATGGGTTTTGTCTGCTAGCAGATTGACTCTTTTGAAGTTGGTGGTTCAAGATATGCTTAGTTTTAGATGTTTTGTGTAGGTCTCCCCCTCCAGCGTTGTGAAGGAGTTTGATGCTCCCTCACATTAATTCATTTGGTCAAGAAATTCTCTTTCTTCTAAATGGATCATGGTTAGATGGGATTTAGTTTGCAGTCCAAAGAAATAAGGTGGGATTGGGTTTATGCTTGTGGGTATGATTGGATAGGTTTTGGTTGTGAAGCTGTACTAGATATAGTGTATGTGTCAAGATCAGGATTGGGCTAAAATTTTCACCCAGAAGCACCTCAAGGGAGTTAATAGTCCAGATGTTCCCTGATGCAATTTGGTGGGGAAAGGCTCCACAATTTGGGATACTCTTAAAAGAGGTACAAAAATTATTAAAGAGGGTCTCTTTTGGATATGTAATAGTGGTACTGATGCTCATTTCTATCATGATTCATGGTATGGACACCCCCTGATCATTTCTCAGTTTCATCATCTTCAATCCCTGTGCAATTTATTGAGTGAGGCTGGTTGGAACAAGGTAGTTGATTTTAAAACCACTAAGCTCAAAGGAAAACTGGAAGTTGTTGGAAAGAAATTCATGACTTGCCTAATGGAGGATTTGAAGAGAAATGCTAGGAAATTTCTAAGATTTTAGTTGGTATACATTGTAATGCTCTCTATTGTAGAGATATTTTGGTTTGGAGTCCAGATTCTAAAGGCAAGTTTTTAGTTTCTTCTAGGCACCCAACTTTGGATGGTAAGCTCCATGGTTAGAGGCGTGTGCCATGGTGGAAGAAGGTTTGTAATCATTTTTCTTGGCCTAAGTGAAATTTTTTTCTTTGGCTAGTTTTCCAATATAGATGCCTCACTTGGGAGAATTTGAGGAACATAGGATTTCAGGGCCCATCAATTTGTGTTCTTTGCAGAAATAGTGAATAAAGTACTTCTCATATTTTCTTCCATCACTCTTACTCGAGGAAGATTTGGAATCTATGGTGGGGAGCATGGAATCATGCTTCCTCTTTGGTGGAATTTTGGGAGAGTCCGGGGTGACCACCAGTGAAGTGTGATTTCCTCCAGACTTCTTGGGTTTTTGGCTTGACTTTTATTATCTAGAATTTATGCTTAGAGATGAATAGGAGAATATTTTAAGGTTCCAAAATGGAGAGCTTCTTGGTATGGATTAAGATTGTTAGTAGGCTTCAGGAGACTATTTCAAGAAAGTGTAATTTGTCTTCTCTTGTAGAGGATTGTGATATTGATACGGTTGGAAACCTTAACTTAGTTTCTAATGGGATCCCTTATTCTTTTAGGAAGATAGAAATACAATCTAAATAAAAAATTCATAGGGAAGGCAGATGACTCCCTCCTCCTAAGGGATTTTTAAAGATTAACACTGATGGGTCATTTAGAGGGAATCATGGACATGTAAGAATTGGTGGCATTGGTAGGAATGGTGATGGAAGTGTTGTGCTCTTGTTCTCCATCTATATAGGTCATCATTCAAATAATTTATGGAGGCCCTCTATATTTTACATGTTCTTTAGATAGAGTGCTCTTTAGGTTGGAAAATGATTATTTGTGAGTCTGATTCACATATCGTAGTTGATATGTTGAAGGATGGTTAGTTGGATGGTGTTTCTTGATAGTTAGCCTTAGTGGCTAAGAAAATCTTGAATCTTGGTAGTTCTCTGTATTTTATTTCTTTCTATTTCCTAGAGAGTGGAATAAAGTGACTGCTTGCTTGGCTAAATGGGATTTTGAGATCTTGAAAGGTTGGGTTGTGGAGAACTGGGAGGCTCTTCCCTTAGATTATGTGGAGATTCTGAGACAATTAATTTAGGATGAGGTAAACTTATAATTTCTCTCTTTTGTTCAGAGGTTATTGTGGGCTTGAGGCCTTTTATTTTGTAATTGTTGGCTCTTCTTGAATATTTTTTTCATCCCTTTTCTTATAAAAAAATTTCTTGAATTTTCATAACTTCCAACACATAGTAAGAATATAGAAGATAAAGATAAAGGTTTATGTAAATTTGACCAAGAGATACAAATTTGGGAATTTCTTATATGGGTTATGTATAATAGATAAAATGAATGCTTCTAATTGTTCCTATTTATTTGTAGAAACAATGTAGCAATACAAAAACATAATATTGATAAAGTATTTAGAAATAGTACTATGAGTAAGATTCAAGACATAATAATACTCAATAAAATAGATATTGTGAATAGTCTCTCGTGAAAAGGATGGAGGAAGAAAAGCTAACTTTCTTTTCTAGCATGCTCATATTTATTACATTCAAAAGATTTATATTTTTATTCAAGCCTGGAATTTGATGGTCGTAATGGCCATTTTTTCACTTTTGGACTGTATATGACAACTTGTAAATTTATGGGACCATATGGATTAACATACTATATATTAATAAAAATATAAATATGACACTTTAAATTATTGATAAATCGTAAAAATTTATTATGGACAAAATGGTATTTTAATTTATAATATAATTATATGTTATTTTATAATATTTCTTTCAGGCAGAATTCTACTCATTAAAACAATACTATCAGCAATCCCAAACTATTACTTATCAGTTCTCAAAGCACCCCCTTCAGTTATCCAAGCCATTCAAAATTTTTTGAGAGAATTCTTATGGACATGTAACATGAATGGGGACAAGAAAATACCCTTGGTTTCTTTGGAGAATATGGCTTAGGTCAAACAACTAGGTGGTGCAGGGATTCATGATTTGCAAAAATGAAATCAGGCTTTTGGTGGTAAATTAATCTGGCAAATGTACACCAAACCCCAAAATATCTGATGCCAAATTATGCAAAATAAGTATCTAGATGATGATAATCCAGCTAGAATTCTCACTATATTAGACTTCCCCAAAGGATCAGTTATTTGGGATTTCATGATATCTTCAAGAGAAATAGTAGATAAGTACATTACCTGGGTAGTGAAAAATGGTATGCAAGTTAAATTCTGGCATGACTCATGGAAAGTGGACCACCCTTGTCCAAATTGGATGATATAGAGGCCATTGTTTCATCCTCAGAAAATGAGTGGGACACTTACTTGATTGACTTTGTCTTAGCAATATGCTTGTTCTCAGGGAAGGTTATTTGGAAAGACCCTAATGATTTTCCATTATCCCCTCAGGAAATACAACGTTTGGAAAGCATTCTCTCAGAAAAAGTGATCTACCTCTCAGATTGGGAAGATAAACTGATTTGGGCCTCAGGAAAAGATGTGCATTTCAACATTAAAGAAGGATACACACTCATCCAATAGTGGGAGACCAATAAATCACCATCCCGTGCCTTCTCATTTTGTTGGAACCAACTAACTCTTCTAAAAGTTGGATGCTTTGCGTGGATAGCATTAAAAAATAGGGCTCTAACTAGTGATCGACTACACAAATTAAATATTGCACAACTGTTCAATTGTCTACTGTGTGATAGTCAGAAGGAAGATGCAGATCATTTATTTTTAAACTGCCCGTTTGCACAACATTGTTGGCTATTTGTTCTTGGGAAATTGCACTACTCCACACCACTACCATTCAAATTATGGGACCTATTCGAGTCATGGCCAAAACTTTACTCCAAATCCCTCTTCTTTGCTATATGGAAATGCATACCAGCATTGGTAGTGTGGGCATTGTGGTGGGAACGTAACAAAAGAATCTTCCGCAAGGCATAATCACCTATTCAAGTTGTTATCTTAGATTTGGAAAGATTAATTTTTGAAACAGTGAATGCTAGCCATTCTAAACTCAAATATAATTAGTCATGACAAGTTGGGATAGTATTATCTTGCATGAATGGAAAAACATCCATGTGCCTTTTGGATGGTGTAAGAAAACATCTTCAGCTAAGGTGCAAAACAGAGCCTCAGTCTGTTGGATTCCTCCTTCCTAGGGGGTTGTCAAAATTAACTTTGACGGATCATCAAGAGGCAATCCGGGGAAATCAGGAGCATGAGTGTGCATTCCAGATCATCAAGGTTCACTACTAGCATTAAAATACTATCTGCTTCCACAAGGCTCAAATAATATGGCAGAGGCACATGCTCTATTTTCTGGCCTAGTGTTGGCTAAATCTAGAGGATTTCATAATATACAAGTAGAAGGTGATTCGATGATAATAATTAATGTATGTATTAAGCGTGAATCTCATAATTGGTAGCTAGCCTATATCCTACAAAAAATCTAGCATTTACTAGACTCCTTTCTGAAAGTGTACATCTCTCACACTTTGCAGGAAGGCAATGCATTGGCAGACCACCTTGCCAACAAGGGTTGCAATTGTCATGAGGTGATGACATTTACACCTGATGTAATCATTAAAGAAGACATTAAATTGAAAGAAATGATTATTATGGACAAGGATATTAATGATGGCATTAATCCAAATGTGCAGAAGTGAATGTGGTTGTTGCTGGCTCCTCCCATGCATAAACTGTTAGTTCTCTCTTCAAAGGCATGTGTTGTGTTCGTCACTTGGCAGGTAATGTAACAGATCATTAGTTGCCCACATGGTATGGTACACATATGTGTAGGAGTGGGGAGGAAAATATGTGGCACTGGATACTCATAAACATGATTATTAAATCAAATCACACATCTGTTGCTACAAGCCGCCATTGTTAGTTAGCCCTCTTTGTATGTACATGGATTTGTATATCGATTTGTATGTAATCTCATGGTTTTTTTTGTTGCCTTAAGAAGTATTGGGTAATTTGTAAGTGGCAAGGATATCCGGTTTTCTTCCTGGTTCTTTCTTGATTGAGCCCTTGAACCAATTTTATAAATATTAATATATATAGTGGATACTCCACTTTTGCTTTAAAAAAAAAAAATTATGATAAAATATAATTTATTTAGTATATTTTTAAATGGTAGGATATGAATGATTCTAAATTTTAAAATATTATAATATAAATCTAGAAACTTTCTATTAATAATAACTATTAGGTGATCATCATCTAATATGAGTATGTAATATTGTTAGTTTCAAAATTTATCCTTCTAAATTAGTTTCTAAAAATGACTCCCTAATCCGAGATTTAAAGACAAACTAAAAACCAACAATTGGAGAAGCTACCATGAATTGACAACTTTCCTCTCAATTTTAGAGGTATAGCTCCCTCTCTTTTGATGTAATTGGGGTTTTTTGGGGTATGCTTTTAACCAAAAAGTAGAAAAGGCACACTAACACCTAAGCATAGACATGTTACAGATGTGAAAATAATTCATGCGCTCATGAACAAAGAGAAAAAAGTGACACAAAGTAGATCTTCTCAATATAGCATATAAACAAAGGGATATTTTAATAGTTCCATTCTACACAAGTAAATATCCCAAAGCTCAAGTTTTTCAATATAAGCATGTGTATAACCACATTGAAGGGGAGGGTGTCATAAGAATAAATTTGAAATAACTCATTAGATCAATTTCCAGATTGCTTTGCACTAATTGATTTCGGTGCTTAGCATATCAATCAAGTTTGAATATATATATAATTTAAAGGGGTAAGATGGTGGATAGGCATGTCTCCACCAAAGTGGAGACACGTCTATCCATCATCATGCCTCTTCATAACTCATGCTAATAAACCCAATAACAAACTCAGATCGACGCTTATATAAATTGATTCATATATTAAATATAATCATGATTTGTTTGTTATCTTCAATGAGTAATGTTCCTTAATAAGATGTAAATCTAACCACTACAATATACGGATATTAACGGTGACAAGTAAGAGATTTCTAATATCGATTAGATCAATATTCATCAATTAATAATGACATTTATTTAGTAATGCAAATTGATATACTTGGAACATAAACATAATTATTTCAATCTGATTTGTGAATGGTAATTCAATTTAGCAATAAGATTAATACGATGATATAATTTTTGAATATTAAAAGTCTATGTATATATATCAATAGACAAATTATATTAATATATATACATACATATAATTATATCATTCTATTGATCTTATAGTTATTCATAATTATCTCACTGAAGCTACTATTTTCAACACTCCCTCTTAGCTAGGGAGGATATAAATCTGACCAAGTATATATCACAAGAAGCTCATCTATTGTGAGAAGAGATATCACCTTACTAGTGATATCAAAAGATATGATATGCTCAAGAATATCAAGTCACATTACATTCTTCATAAAATATCCATATTATGGTATGTGCACTGACATCAAGTGTCATGATGTCTACCATAAAAAATCATGGTATATCCATGGATACACTATCCACCATGAATATCTCATAAGGATCATAATGATCTTCAACTGATATCAAGTCTCATGATATCTATCAGAATGTCCAAGAGATACTAACTATCATGACATGTCTATGGCTATCAAATCACATGATATCCATCATGATAGTGAAGCTAATCATTGTAAAGTTGTCACCTTACAATGTCAAATACAAGTGTTCATAGTCTGAAAGATCGTCACCTTTCAATAATGTACATAGGGGTCCCATAAAGTCATGGAGTCACACACATGACAAAAAGAGTTTACACAATAAACATATTTCACACACACACACACACATTAGTACAAATAAATAATTAGAGACTCAATTTCAATAATGATATACATTTTCAACCATACCAAGTTTCTTCCTAAAGTGTTCAACTTTTACTTTGGGGACATACTTGGTGAGAATGTCTATTGTCTAGTCAATTGTACTAATATGCTCCAATTAAATCACATTCCTTTCTACCATGTCTCTCACATAGTGATAAGGAATCTCGATGTGCTTTGATCTATCATGTAACATAGGATTCCCTGAAAGCTTAATACAATTCTGATTATCATAGTGGGTAATAGTAGGATTCAAGGGCTCACCAAATAATCCTACAAGTAATTTTTGGAGCCATCTTGCTTCTCTTGCTCCCATAAAAGATGCAATGTATTTGAATTCTATTGAGCTTTGTGCCATTGATGACTATTTTATGTTGATCCATGAGATCATTTTCGATCCTAAACTATAGCGAACATCCTAATGTGCTTTTCCTATTGGTTACACTTCTAGCCCAATTTGAATTAGAGTATCCATTTAGATCTAGGTCTACATTTTTTGTATTTAATACCATATCCAATAGTACCTTGAAGGTATCTCAAAATATGATTTGTAGAAACAAGATGTATCTCCTTTGGTTCACATATAAAGTGGCTTAAATAATTTACTGCATAACATATATCTAGTCTTGTGTTAACCAAGTACATCAATGATCCAATTACATGTATATAGAGAGTGGGATCTTCAAATTTTGATTATGCTTATGCTTCCTTCAATTTGTGTAAATTGATTTCCATAGGTGTAGACATGGGTCTACAGTCCAACATTCCAAACCTCTTCAGGATATCAATAGTATACTTTCCTTGATTGAGAGTGATACCATTTGATTTCTTCTAGACTTCCAACCCAAGGAAGTAATGTAGAATGACTAAGTCCTTCATGGAAAATTTTGAAGCTAGGTCCTTCTTACATTGAGTGATAATGTGATCTTCTCCTGGGATTAGTAGGTCATCGACATATAAAATAAGTATTAACATATCACCAATAATTACTTTAAAATATAGGCTTGGATCTGCATTGTTCTTGGAAAATCATAGTCCCACAAGATAGTGATCAATCCTCTCATACCAAGCTCCCGGGGCCTATTTAAGTCCATATAAGGATATTTTTAACTTGCATACATGTCATTCTACATTATGTATCACAAAACCTTTAGGTTTCTCTAAATAGACTTCTTCATCAATGGTCCCATTTAGGAATGTGGTTTTCACATCCATTTGATGGATCTTCCATCCTTTAGCTATTGCAATAGCTATTACTGCTCTGAATAAGGTGTAACGAGCAACAAGTGAAAACATCTCTTCATAATCAATACCCTCTTTCTGTGAGAAACCTATGGAAAAAAAGAGAGCTTTGTGTTTCTCTATACTACCGTTTGTAGCATGTTTAATTTTGAAGATCCATTTGGAAGAGACAACATATTTATCTTTTGGTCTTGGTACTATATCCCACACACCATTTTTTACAATGGACTGATACTCTTCTATCATGGTGTCTTTGCATACTTGATGTTTGAGAGCATCTGGAACACTAGTAGTTGGTTCTAAATTAATGATGTCACTCATTAAGGAAACATAGTTGAAAAATCTAGGGGTCTCTTACTTTCTCTAAAATTTCCTTTGGGTGTTGCATAATTCTTAGCTTCCTCAATCATCTTTCTGGCCCAAAGTGGTATTTTTTTTTTGTTGGGTTCTTCTATTGGAGTAGTCTGATTTTCATTTATTGTTTCTTCAAGAGACTCCCTATGAATCTCAGGAGCATGATTCTCCTCCATGTCTTTAGGAGAACCTTGAATTTCTATCTCATGAGAACTCTTGGATCTCTTGAAAGTAATGTCTTCCTCAAAGATAACATCTCTATTGAGTTCAATTTGTTTATGTCTAGGTATGTATATTCTGTAGGCTTTCAATGTTTCACTATAGCCCACAAATATCCCTTTCTTGCCAGTGGGTTCTAACTTAGACCTCTTTTCTTTAGGCACATGAATGTAGATAGGACAACCAACTTTTTTTAAGTGACTTATGTCTATTTTTACATTGGTGAATGCTTCTTCAGGAGTTTTGTTATCTATATGTGAGTGAGGACATCTATTTTGACAGTTGTCTTAGAGGCTTCTACCAAAATGAAGTTTCTATATTTTGGTTGTATAACATTATTCTGGCAGCTTCTAAAATAGTTCTATTCTTTCTCTCAACAATATGATTTTGTTGTGGATTGTAAGGTATAGTAAACTCCCTCTTAATCCCAACATTAACACAAAATTATTTAAAAAATTATGAAGTGTATTCCTTCCCATTATCTGTTCTTAGTACTTTGATTTTTTTCTTGATCAAATTTTCTGTAAGATCTTTGAACTCCTTAAACCTTTTAAGGATTTCCTCCGACTCTTTACATTTAAGAAAATATATCTAGGTCTTTCTATAAAAATCATCTACAAAGATTACATAATATAAGAATCCTCCCATGGAGGGTATAGACATGGGTCCACATAAGTCAGAGTGAACTAATTCTAATACATTTTTAGTTTTACTAAAGGGCCCATTTGGTACATGGAATATGAGCCCATATTCCAGAATAGCATTTTCATATTTTCATATTCCATGTTTGTGTCCATCTTAACAAAGAGGAATTGGAAATTCAAAATTCCAATTTTGCCCAAAAAATGAGCATTCCATCTTCCATTTGAAAAGGTGGAATTAGAAATTCCCATTCTAATTCCACTTTTGAAATCCCCATTTTGAGAAGCTGTCGGGTCTGCTTGAGTAAAAATAAAAACAATTTGGCGTCCGATACATTATCTGTTGAAAATGTCACATTTTCTCACCGTTCACTGTCGTCTTCGCTCTGGCTATTTGCTGTCATCTTCATTGTGCCCATTCACTGTCATCTTCATTGTGGTCATTCTCTGCAGCAAATCCTTCTCTCAAACAAGGAGGTGAAATAGTAGTTCTTTTCATAGTGTAGGGTTTCTGCATTCTGAAATGATGGGCACTGTGTAACATTTGAAATAGCAATATGTGTTTCGTATTTCCTGATAACATTAGAAATAGCAATGTTTATTTCATATTTCCTATCTTCTTTCTACTCTGAAGAGAGTGTGGTTTGGTTGGCAAGCTGTGATGTTGGCCCCTGTTTCTAATAGTGGATTTCATGTGTAGTTGTAGTGGTTTTTCTTGTGGAGAGGTGTAGAGTGCTTGTACCCTCTTTGTGCGGGCACTTCTTAGATCAATAGGGTAGTTCTTTGCATAGTGTAGGGTTTCTGCAAGTTTTTACATTTTGAAATGATGGGAACTATGTAAGATTTGAAATAACAATGTTTTTTTTGTATTTCTTGATAACATTAGAAGTAGAAATGTTTATTTTGTATTTCCTATCTTCTTTCTACTTTGAAGAGAGTGTGGTTTGGTTGGGAAGCTGTGACGTTGGACCCTATTTCTAATAGTGGATTTCATGTGTAGTTGTAGTGGTTTTTCTTGTGGGGAGGTGTAGAGTGCTTGTACCCTCTTTGTGTGGGCACTTCTTAGTTTGTCCTGCTGGGGTGGTGAGAGATCCAAGGCTAAGTGTGGAGATTTTTGGTTGTGTGGCTTGGCTGTCCTCACTAGGTTGTCTAGTATTTGTGTGTGGGCACTGTTATGAGTCCTAGGTCTTGGTTTCAAATAACAACACTAGGTGAGAATGAAAATGATAGCGAACGGTGAGAACAAGGGATAGTCACTGTCAGATGTCCTCATTTGTGACAAGGACAGTCACAAATGAGGACAATCACTGTAAAGACAACATGATAATGTGCAAATGGAAACAAGATTTGAACTAGAGGTAAATTTGAATAGTATGACACATGTGTGGGTCTATTTTCTTAGTCAACCTCTAGAGTTATAGGATGAGCAAATTTTTAAATAGACAAGGAAAACCTTGGGACAATATCTCTACTCTGACAAGGTGACAAAGACAAAAAAATAGGTGTATTTTTGCTTGCTTATGTATGAATGTAGTTATACAAAAGCTATTATGGAATTAAAATTAGGAAACAAAATGCAAGCTCTTGTTTATGAAAATACAACCACTTTGTGCAAAAACTGTGCCAGACCAAGATATTTGATTACAAATTGTAAGAATCTAATGGTCAAACAACATAAGCCCAATAACCTAAACTCAGTTGCTTTAATTGTGAAAGACAACCATAATGAAGCTAGTCATTTGACTATAGACTATAAGACCTTTTTGGTTGAACAATGAATTCCCAATAAGCCAAACCCGATTACTTTTGTTGGGGAAGATAGTCATTGTGAAGCTAGCCTCCTCAAGGAAAAAAGAGATGAGAAAGACCCTAAGGAGTTGTTAACAAAGACTATCCCCTCAAGGGAAGAAATTGAAAACATCAATATTGATCTTGCCCTCCTAGTGATTGAAAATAGGGGTTCTAATGAGAGAATAATAATAATGACCTAGGATATGATGCCACATTATATGCCCTTCCAAGGATGGTATTGGATCACAACCCAATTCTTTTAAATCGAAAAAATAATTACATCTAAGCCCCAATGCCTTTTAGGTATAATGAAATCAAATGAGACTTGATTTAATGTAAACTAGATTCAATATCCCACATAACCATCTATATTGGTCATCATGAATCTATTGTGTGGAAAAGTATAAGGGTCTACAACTTAGAAAAATTAGTAAACCACAAGAAACTCTTGTTATTTCATTAAATCATCATTAGATACTATCTCTCTTGCTCATAAAATTTTTTCTAAGACCTAGCCCTACCTTATTGGACCCATTCCACTCAGTTGCAGAAGTTACAAGTGGTGGTTTCCTATCTTTCACAGACAGTCCTTGAAAATAGCCTCTAAAACTCACCAAACAAAACCAATACTTAAGAAAGTAGATTCACTGTATAACCTCTGCCAATTCTATTCATGAAGGAATAAGACCTGTATGGGTTGTACTGTGAGATGTCCTCATTTGTGACAAGGACATTCAAGTGGAAATTACACAAGGGACAGTCATTGTGAGATGTCCTCATTTGTGACAAGGACAGTGCCCATCATTTCTAAATGAAGAGATGTCCTCATTTGTTCAAGAAGAAAAGCATTTGCATGGTTAAATACCAATACATTCAAGTGGCCATTACACAATGAAAATCACTGTGAGATGTCCTCATTTTAGTGCAATAGAGAGATGTCCTGATTTGTGACTGTCCTTACAGTGACTGTACATTATCATGAGGACGTCTCACATTGCCCATCACCCAGCAACTGCTATTTTGAAACACAAACTTCAACTATTTAAAAATTACAATATACACAAAGCTTATAAGTATCAGATTCAACTGTCCCTTGGATAATTGCCACTTGAATTATCACTGTCCTTGTGACATTATCAAGAAGAAAAGAATTTGCATTTGTATCACTAGTTTAAGAATGAACAATCCCCCTCACCAGTTTTAAACAATGAACAAGAAAGTAATCATGTGAATATCAGTAAATGGACAAATATATCAAAGGACTATAAAACATAATAGAAAATACAAATTGACAATAGCTAGCTCATATTACCACAGTCATTACATTTAACCCAGTACATGAATAGAAAATACAGTAAACAACACATTGGTTCAATACATTCAAGTGCCAATACATTCAAGTGCCAATTACACAAGGGACAGTCACTATAAGATGTCCTCATTTATTGCAATAGAGAGATGTCCTCATTTGTGACTGTCCTTACAGTGACTGTACAATATCATGTTGTCTTTACAATGAGTATCCTCCTTTGTGACTGTCCTTGCCACAAATGAGGACATCTCACAGTGCCCATCACCCAGCAACCGCTATTTTGAAACACAAGCTTCAACTATTTAAAAATTACAATATACACAAAGCTTAGAAGTATCACATTCAATTCTCCAATTCTACTTCACAGTCATGCCTGAATGTTATCAGCAGGTAAGTATGAACTGAATAAAGTTATTTTTTTCTCAACTAATTTATGGTCACTTACATTGTTCTGTGGTACTTTCTCTTGATGGTAATTACTTTCATCATCAACCAAATTAGTAGATACCATATTCCCTTTCTTGTCTACATATGTTGTATACTCAACTTGCAACTCTATTCACTGATTAAGCATTATAGTTGGGTGTTTTCTTATGTTGTTTGGTGATTGTTTTGTTGGTATTTTTAGGTAGTTTAATGGATCTCATTGATGATATTGAACTTGAAGGACAAATTATGAGGAGGAGAAGAGTCCTACCTATTGTTGTAGTTGTTCTTGCCACCCTTGTGGCAGCCATAGCAGAGTCTATAAAAGAAGGTAGTTGAAATATGCGTAAGCGCAAAAGAGATGTAATTCCTTTTTATAAGCATATTATCAACTCCAATGAGATGGATTGCTTTGACCAAATACGCATGAGTAGATGATCCTTCTTTAAACTAGCCAATATTTTAAGGCAAAAAGGAAGCATCATAGATACAAAAATCCTCGTGTTAGAAGAACAATTAGTCATGTTCCTCCATACTTTGGGCCACAATCTGAGGAATCATAAGATTGCCCATAACTTTTTGCACTCCAGAGAGATGATAAGCTGATACTTCCACAAGGTCTTGATGGCTATCTTAGCACTCCATGCAGATTATTTTATACCCCCTAGTCCAAACACTCCTTGGGAAATCAGTGGGAAGATCCATTTTGATCCATACTTCAAGGTATATCTCTCAGTGGTTCAATTTTGTTTGATTGAGTTGTAATCCTATTATCACGTGTTCATTAGGCCTATGAATTTTTTTGACTATAGGATTGTGTGGGAGCAATTGATGGATCCCATATACCAGTCACTGTGGATGTCAACATGCAAGCTAAATATCATGATAGAAAAGGCAACTTGTCGCAGAATGTTATGGGAGTGTGTTCATTTGATTATAAGTTTCAATACATCCTTGCTGGTTGGGAAGGGTCTGCTGTAGATAGTCGTGTTCTAGCTTCAACTCTATCTAGAGTGGATCCATTGGTGGTTCCCCCAGGTTTGTAAAATCTGATTATATTATTGAAGCATACAAAAAATAAGACAACGTTATAACAATGACATTTTGTTTTGTTTAGGTTAATATTATTTGGTCGATACTGGATATCCAAACGTACCAAGATTTCTCATGCCTTATTGGTGCACATGCTACCACCTAAAGGAGTTTTCAAGAGAAAATCCAATAAACACCCCACAAGAGTTGTTTAATCATCGACACTCCTCACTCATGAATGTAATAGAGTGTACATTTGGGATTCTGAAGTAGCGTTTTCCTATCTTGAAGCATGCAACATCTTATCAAATCAAGACACAAACAAATATTGTTTTGGCATGTTGCATACTTCACAACTTCATTACGATAGAGGACGACCTTCCATCCGAGATAGAATTTGAAGAGGAAGATGGTCATGATTGGATAGATGTACCAGTGCTTGAGACATATGGGTTGAACCAACGTGAAAGAGATGATTGGGGAAAATTTCAAGTTGAAATAACAAGAAGGATGTGGGAAGACTATAGAAATTGATCTTAGTAGATTGAATAACTATTATGGTAGTGTTTAAACTTTAATGTCAGATTTCATAAATTTCACAAATTGATATTATATGTATTAAAAGATGTTATGGCATATTTAGTGTTGTCATGTCATATTCAATGTTGTTATATTTAATGTTGTCATGTTATATTTAATATTGTCATGTTATGTTTAATGTTGCTATATTTAATGTTTACATCTACATATATATGCCTCTTTGCATCTATTTACATTGCAATTGATCTTGTCAAAAGAAGTGGCTAACTCATGTTGTGTGCCTCAGGTATGTCTACAGGTGTAAACATGAACATGGATGGTGATGTTCAAGTTATCCATCCAACTTCTTCTTGCAAGAAGGTTTTTTGGACAAAAGAAATGGAAAGGAAGTTGCTAGACTTGCTACAAGAGAAAGTGTAGCTTGGAAAAAAAGATGAAGGGGGGTTCAAAAAAGAGATTTGGACAGCCATTGAAAGGAGGTTCAATAATGAGTTGAAAATGAAGCTATCGAAGGATAACTTCAAGAACAAGCTGACAACTTGGAAACAAGGGTATAGAGTCATGAAAGACTTGAGGAATACAAGTGGCTTAGCATGGAATGAGACTACACAGACTATGGATGCCGATGATAGTGTTTGGGACGAGTTGTTGAAGGTAACATGGTCTTAAAATCTCCTTTTAAGTTGAATATATCTTTTTAAGTAATGAAAGACCAATAATGAATTCAATTGTTTGGCCATCATACAGAGAAAGGAATTTAAAAATGCCAAAATGTATAAGAGGCAGCCGTTTCAATACTACAATGAATTATCCTGTATTGTTGGGAATGACATAGCTGAGGGCATTGTGGCTGCAACAGCTCAAGAGACTGAGGAAGATTTCAATGATGAGGAAGATTTCACTTATCATGGTATGGATACTGCACTTTTGAGACTGCTACTGATTTGGCTAATGATGGTTTCAAATCTATTGATACACCTACATCGAACCAATCTACTGCAAGTGGTAGAGACAACCCTTCAACATCATCAAGGAGGCCAAAGAGGAAGAGGGGAAGCACGGTAGGATCATTGGATTCAATTTGTGAAGTGATCAAAGATCTATCTGTAGGCATTACAACAGGCCTTGCACAACCTCTGAAAGTGGATAGAACATCTATTATGAAAAATGATGCAGTGGATTTGTATAAAGCACTTAAAGCAATCCCTGGCCTCAGCTAGTCTACTATGCTTGATGCATATGAAAACTTAATGCATGATCTAGAATCAGCCATATTGTTCTTAACAATGGATGAAGGGGAGAGAGTCACATATATGATACAAAAGTTTGGAGGACTTTAGTTGATCCATGTTTCAAATCAAAACTAATGTTTCATATTAAAACAATCAGAATTATTGATTTAATTTGTTGTTTTTAAAATCTGATCTTGTGATGGATTTAATTAGAATTATGGATTTAATCTTGGTATTGTAAACTTGTCTCAAAATGCAGTTATGGTTCTTCTGGTCCAATGTGTTGTTTACTGTATTTTCTATTCATGTGCTGGGTTAAATGTAATGACTATGGTAATATGAGTTGGCTATTGTGAATTTGTATTTTCTATTCTATTTTACAGTCCTTTGATATATTTGTCCATTTACTGATATTCACACGATTACTTTCTTGTTCATTGTTTAAGGCTGGTGAGAGGGATTTTTCATTCTTAAACTAGTGATACAAATGCAAATTCTTTTCTTCTTGATAATGTCACAAGGACAGTGACAATTCAAGTGTGTATATTGTAATTATAAATAGTTGAAGCTTGTGTTTCAAAATAGCGGTTGTTGGGTGATGGGCAATGTGAGATTGAAACATGCAAATGCTTTTCTTCTTGAACAAATGAGGACATCTCTTCATTCAAAAATGATGGGCACTGTCCTTGTCACAAATGAGTGTTAGAAAGTAAAGATCCCCAAGATAACTGAGAGGGGGGGGGGGGTGAATTAGCTATCAGATAATTTAACCGTTCAATTTCTTTAAACAATATAATCAATGTACTGATCAACCATAGAAAGATAACAATACACAATTGCACAATAACACAAGATATGTTGACTAGGGAACCTCTTGAAAAGAGTAAACCCTAGTGGGAATGATGCCCACAAAATGATGCACTAATACGAAAGTTCCTTGTTAGAGGATGGACCCTATTAGGAGTCTTATGAAATACATTCAGTACATATAAATCTCTGTTAGGATATTTTGAATCCCTGTTAAAAGATTTTAACCCGGTTAAGAGTTTATGGAAGACAAAAGGACCCACTGCCCAAACAGCTTCAAGGCAAGATCTCTGAACCCACTGTCCAAAAGATCTTAGAATTATTCAATAGAATAATATGAAATATATTACCTCCTTCACACTGTGCCAAAACTGCACTCTCTGCTACACAAGATCATAATTCCAGATCTCTGTACTCACAAGTCTTCCTTCATCACTGAATTAGCTCTTTTCTTCACTTCATGCATATATTCGCATCTCAATCTTCATAGTACATATTAAAATGAGGAAAAAATTCCTTCTTATATACCAAACTCAAATAATTACAAATGAGTCGGTCCACAATTACAAAATAATAAATTCTACACGCTACACACAGAATTCACATAAAACTGTCGGCTTCCAGATACTGTAACTTTCTCCAAACATATCTTCAAAGTTTGCGCTATGAACCATGTCATAATTAATGAGTCTCCAACATCCCTTTAACTGCACAAAATCAGATTCCATCCCAGCTAAGAGATATCCTCCGATTTCTGAAAAATCACTTCACAGAAACACTGTCTAAATACTGCTTTCACCAAAATGCTCATAACTCTCACAAATGAATGAATTTCTTTTTGCATTGTTAACCATAGGTTAATAAAACACCAAAGAACATACCATCAACTGCACAAAAGCCAATCTGCAATACAACATGTGCGCAAAACAAAACTGTACCTACTTTCTTGCTAATATCTAGAATATCACTGTGTTGACATCAATGACAATCCAAGTCATGAATGCAACAACAACTGCTACAAAATGACTGTCAAAATACTTTGCATTCATTCCTAACAATGAGGACATCTCATAGTGACTGTCCCTTGTGTAATTGGCACTTGAATGTATTGGTATTGAACCATGCAAATGCTTTTCTTCTTGAACAAATGAGGACATCTCTTCATTCAGAAATGATGGGCACTGTCCTTGTCACAAATGAGGACATCTCACAGTGATTGTCCCTTGTGTAATTGCCACTTGAATGTGTTGGTATTGAACCATGCAAATGCTTTTATTCTTGAACAAATGAGGACATCTCTTCATTCATAAATGATGGGCACTATCCTTGTCACAAATGAGGACATCTCATAGTGACTGTCCCTTATGTAATTGCCACTTGAATGTATTGGTATTGAACCATGCAAATGCTTTTCTTCTTGAAAAAATGAGGACATCTCTTCATTTAGAAATGATGGGCACTGTCCTTGTCACAAATGAGGACATCTCATAGTGACTGTCCCTTGTGCAATTGGCACTTGAATGTATTGGTATTGAACCATGCAAATGCTTTTCTTCTTGAACAAATGACGATATCTCTTCATTCAAAAATTATGGGCACTATCCTTGTCACAAATAAGGACATCTCACAATGACTGTCCCTTGTGTAATTGCCACTTGAATGTATTGGTATTGAACCATGCAAATGCTTTTCTTTTTGAACAAATGAGGACATCTCTTCATTCAAAAATGATGGGCACTGTCCTTGTCACAAATGATGACATCTCATAGTGACTGTCCCTTGTGTAATTGGCACTTGAATGTATTGGTATTGAACCATGCAAATGATTTTCTTCTTGAACAAATGAGGACATCTCTTCATTCAGAAATGATGGGCACTATCCTTGTCACAAATGAGGACATCTGTGACAAGGACAGGGGCCAATGTCAAATGTTACACAGTGCCCATCATTTCAAAATGCAAAAACCAAAATGCAGAAACCCTACACTATGCAAAGAACTATCCTACTGTACAAGCATAGTGGCCTACCCTAAGAAGTGCCTACACAAAGAGGGTACAAGCACTCTACACCTCTCCACAAGAAAAACCACTACAACTACACATGAAATCCACTATTAGAAATAGGGGCCACCGTCACAGCTTCCCAACCAAACCACACTCTCTTCAGAGTAGAAAGAAGATAGGAAATATGAAATAAATATTGCTATTTCTAATGTTATCAGGAGATGTCCTCATTTGTTCAATTGGAAATTACACAAGGGACAGTCACTGTGAGACGTTCTCATTTGTGACAAGGACAGTCACAAATGAGGATAGTCACTGTAAAGACAACATGATAATGTACAGTCACTGTAAGGACAGTCACAAATGAGGACATCTCTCTATTGTACTAAATGAGGACATCTCACAGTGGTTGTCACTTGAATGTATTGGTATTGAACCATGCAAATGCTTTTCTTCTTGATAATGTCACAAGGATAGTGACAATTCAAGTGGCAATTACACAAGGGACAATCACTATGAGACGTCCTTATTTGTGACAAGGACAGGGGCCAACGTCACAACTTCCCAACCAAACCACACTCTCTTCGGAGTAGAAAGAAGATAGGAAATATGAAATAAACATTGCTATTTCTAATGTTATCAGGAGATGTCCTCATTTGTTCAAGTGGAAATTACACAAGGGACAGTCACTATGAGACGTTCTCATTTGTGACAAGGATAGTCACAAATGAGGACAGTCACTATAAAGACAACATGATAATGTACAGTCACTGTAATGATAGTCACAAATGAGGACATCTCTCTATTGTACTAAATGAGGACATCTCACAGTGACTGTCCCTTGTGTAATTGGCACTTGAATGTATTGGTATTGAACCATGCAAATGCTTTTCTTCTTGATAATGTCACAAGGACAGTGACAATTCAAGTGGCAATTACACAAGGGACAGTCATTGTGAGACGTCCTCATTTGTGACAAGGACAGTTTAAGAATGAACAATCCCTCTTAGCAGCCTTAAACAATGAACAATCCCTCAAACTCCCAAGTTTGTAATTTGTGGGTCAAACCAATCAATCAAGAAAGTAAAATCTTTTGTCCAGAATTCCTTCTTGCCATAACTAATTATGGTTGAATTAGCCTTGCCACCTTTTGTTTTTCTCAATGAATTTTGTTTAATTTTGGGATTGTTGTGGCTCGTGAACTTTCAAGTATGAGTCTAATAGACTTTGTAAATGTAGAAAGTTGCATTATTTGTATTGTTCTGATATAATTATGGTTGAAGCTCCCAAAAGGCTTCTTGGTTGATATAGGCTTGGGTTGATGGTTGTAGGTTGATTATCAGTGATGAATATATTGAGAGTATATTCACAATAGTGGTGAATGTATGATTATTATAATCACATGATTATATGTTATAATATTTATGTAATAAATGTAGTAAAGATGGTGTGGTGCATTATTGATATAGGCTTGATGGCTCTTGTCAATGTGCCAAACTATCAATGTGGTGGTGGACGGTGCGTTATGAAGACTTCATAGACGCCAAACAACCCTGGACGATAATTTTGGTGTTGCCCAAATAGAAAAAAGGTTGCTAATGTGTATATATTTAATGTTTGTAATGTAAATATTATTCATTATATTATAAGAACTAATGTAGATTGGCCATCACAGGGAAATAATGGCTGTAGATATTTTAGTTGGGTCGATGACAACTCATCTGCACTTGTTCGCCCATCTCCACTTATTTGCAATGAAGGATTTGAGTGTAAAACGTGTCAGAGTAGGGCAATTGCGGAAATTATATTTTTACGATGCCTTCTCTATATTATAATTGCATATGTTTGTTTTGACCATATGCAGAGATGAGCTCATGAATTAGTCAGTTTAGTATTTTCATATTGTAACTACTATTTTAATATGGATATGGCGTAACTTCTCTTTGTGTCAAGTGCACATATCTATGGTTTCCATATTTATTTATAATAATTCTTCATGTTTATGGCTTAGGTGAGCCCCA
This sequence comes from Chamaecyparis obtusa, assembly GCA_027943335.1. Taxonomy (NCBI): domain Eukaryota; kingdom Viridiplantae; phylum Streptophyta; class Pinopsida; order Cupressales; family Cupressaceae; genus Chamaecyparis; species Chamaecyparis obtusa. Next base: position 860,417 of record BSBK01000963.1, read on the forward strand.
ATCTGCTATCAGTCACATGATTTAACGTTAGTGTTTTTTTGGTTATTGCATTGTAGAATTCTAACCTAGGTTTGCTGAATGTATTTCATTGGTGTACTAACAAAAGCACAAAGTAGTCATATGCTCTATGTATGCAGTGTCCATAGACAAAAACATGAGTTCAGGCATGAGAGAGCGTCAAAGACTCATCAGATTATAACACTGTATCTGCATTATGTAAATGAGGAATGCCTCATTCAAGTTGTAATTTCATATTTGCATTATGTAATGAGGAATGCCTCATTCAAGTTGTAATTTTATATTTGCTAATGAGGAATGCCTCATCCAAATTGTAATCGTATGTTTTGGGGCTAGACCAGAGGTTTTCTCCACTCGACTCTTTCCTACCAGTGCTCCTATTGAGCCTGGTTGGCAACATTTTGAAAAAAATAAATAATAAAATGAATGGCTTGTTTATAATGATGACTTGTGTATTTTGGAGTTTGTTATTTTATAAATTTGTATAAGATTTTTTTTTTGAAAGTTATACAAAATGTTAAATTTTTAAAAAAATTATAAACATATTTTTATTTCAAAAGATTATAAAATTAACCTTGATAGAAAAATAAAATAAATATTCAAAAATGCCATGTGAAAAACATAATTACATTTGAAAAAATTAAAAAAAAGTTATACAAAATGTTGAATTTTTTAATAACTTATAAACAAAATTTTATTTCAAAATATTATAAAATTAATTTTGATAGAAAAATAAAATAAATATTCAAAAACACTTACAAAATTTGAAAAACATAATTACATTTGAAAAAATCACCAAAAATTTATACAAAATGTTAAAATTTTTAAAAACTTGTAAACATAATTTTATTTCAAAATATTATAAAATTAAAGTTGATAGAAAAATAAAATAAATATTCAAAAATGCCTAGAAAATGTAAAACAAATTAAATTAAACAATAAAACAATTAAATAAATTAAAACAAATTCTTATTCAGTGCATATTCCAATTCCAGTTTGTTGCACCCAAACGCGGAAAATGCATCTTCTCAGTCATCTTCCGGGTGCACCAAACGCTCCAACACATATTTCAGATATCATTTTGAGAATATGTATCTTCTAGAATTGCAACATATTCTAGAATTGACTATATCCAACATTTCGTATGCCATGCACCAAACGGGCCCAAAGCTATTTAGGAAAGTCCCCTTTGTATTCTTTCCTAGGGGACACCCTTTGCATGCTCCTTCATGGAATTGTTTTAATTTGGGAAACCTTGTTAGGTTTTTTTCTATTGAGGGTAGGGAACGAAAATGAATGTCCTAATCTTCGGTGCCGAATTTTATTTGAGTCATGTGTCTCATGCATTAGGGCTTGATTTAAATAAGTGCAGAGTTTGTAAAGATGTCCTTGTATTATTCCAATAGATTGTGCTTTATTTATGGTGGAGCTCTTTGGCCATCCCAAAATGTTTCCATCCATAAAGGTAACCCTATATCCTTTGTCTTCTAGAGTAGAAATGGATACTAGGTTCCTTTTTATTCCTAGTACATAAAATACTTCAGTGAGTTGAAGGGAGATGCCTGACTTCAAATTTATGGTGCAAGTTCCAACCCTCTTTATTGGATAAGATGAATCATCTCCAATAGTTACTTCTTCCTCAGATTCTTACACCATAGTGTCTAAGTGTTCTTTGAATCTTGTGATGTGTCTTGATGATCCACTATCAATTACCCAGGTGTTGAGTTTATTTGAAACTTGGCTTGATAAGGTTGAGTAGAAAACAAATTTCTTAGAATCATGTTCTATATTAGCCTTTCCAACTTTAGCAAAGGATGCTTGTTGTTTTGTTCTATGAGGTCACTTGATTGCATAATGTTCATACTTATCACATATGAAACATTGTATGTGAGATATGTCCTTCCTCTTCTTGGACGATCCCTTTCCATAGGTATTCTTCTTTCTTTTGAAAATTTTCTTCTTTCCTTTCTTATGATAATTTATGTTTAATACATGAATATCCTCATTGATGGGCTTTTGATTGTTTCCTTTGGTCATCAGTTTGGATTCTTGTTGTAAGCAGTCTATTTTCAACCTATCAAATTTAGGGAGTTTTGACCTTGCACATATTCCTTGAATAAATGACTCCCATGAAGTTGGTAGGCCACCTAGAGTTATTAATGTTAACTCTTTTCTATCAATTTGATTTCCAGCTGATGAGAGTTGATCTCTTAGTTCATTGATTCTCATAAAATATGTGATTATGGATTCTCCCTTATTTATTTTTACGTGATGAAGTTACCTTTTTAGAGGAAGGATTCTACTAGTGTTGTTTATTTCAAATGTGCTTTCAAGATATTTAAACATTAGGTATACAATATCATGTTTTGATAAGATAGGTACTATATGATCCCTAACTGCATCTACTATAAGTTTCATAGCCTTTTCATTGTTCTCGATCCATTGAGTTTTCTCAGGATCCTTTTCTGGTTCTATTTTGTTTTCCTTCACAAATGAGTCTAATTTATTTTCTTTCAATATCATCATGATTCTAAATTTCCATGATACAAAGTTGGTTGCACCTTCAAGTCAATCCTCAAATTTGATTACACTCGACATTATGAAGAATGGAATGTGATTGCAATTTCAAGAGAGAATAAATATTTTTTTTTTTGAGTAATCTGAATTCTAAAATCTAATCGGATCTTGATTTTAAAATGAAATCTTTTTGGTCTACTTTTACATGTGAAATTCTATGGTTTGCATGGAAAGAGCAGAATACTGAGATATTTCAAAAGAGAAGGAGACAGCTTACTGAGTTTGGATGTAAACTCACACATTTTCACATCATGTCTCAGGTTGCTACTTCCTTAGAGATCTCTAGGGATAGGTTTATGATCTTTATGAGAGAAGGCCAGCTGTTGATCCACAAAAACAATATTGTTTCTTGCCAATACTTCTCCATGCACAAAGATATGCTTCGGCAGAGGGAGCTTGAAAGTCTTAACCAATTCATCAAAGATATGCAACTTGAAGATAGAAGGATGCCAGGACCTGATACTCAAAGTTAGCAAGGGAACTTCCTCTTTTTGTTGTTCTTGACTAGTTTGCAGTACAACAGATACTCAAAGGATTACAGTCCTCTTTTTGCATTAACAAGCATAAATTGTATTTAACCTCTATTATCAGAACTTACAAGATGTTATATATGTAATGATCTGACTTAGTCTTAAGGTTTTGATTGGATAGAAATATTATATACTAAGAACACTGATGTAACCAGTTTATCTACTATGTTAATACAAAAAAAAATCTAATTGGATCTTCCTTAGCAAGGCTCTGATACCATGTTGAAGTTGATTAGATTTATCTCAGATCTGGATGGTATATGTCCTTTTAATTTTAGAATGCAATGTTTACTAATCTTTGTATCTTACTTGTAGGTTGTAACATGAACAAGACAATAATATCTCTCAAATATAGTGGGAGATATATAATGTTTCAGATTTGTAATACTGATTTCTAAATCGGAATGATAGAGATCAATTTCCAGATTGCTTTTCACTAATTGATTCCAATGCTTAGCATATCGATCAAGTGGATACACGTCTATCCATCATTGTGCCTCTTCATAACTCATGCTAATCAACCCAATAACAAACTCAGATCGACGCTTATATAAACTGATTTATATATTAAATATAATCATGATTTGTTTTTTTATCTTCAATGAGTAATGTTCCTTAATCAGATGTAAATTTGATCTTTGCAATATACACATATTATTAGTGACACTTGTATGAGATTTCTAATATCGATTAGATCGATATTCATCAATTAATAATGACATTGATTTAGTAATGCAGATTGATATACTTGGAACATAAACATAATTGTTTCAATCTGATTTGCGAATGGTAATTCGATATAGCAATAAGATTAATATGATGATATAATTTTTGAATATTAAATGTGTATGTATATATATCAATATACACAGTATATTAATATATACATACATACATATAATTATATCATTCTATTGATCTTATAGTTATTCACAATTAGTTGACCGAAGCTACTATTTTCAACATTTGGTACCTTTAAGTTGGTAGGATTGCCAAATGTTTTCAAACTCATACCAAAGGGAAAGAGTGAACCAAAGATGTTACGAATGAGGATTTCGAATTTTCAAAATTTGGGGTAACAAATGTATATGTTTTTATATTGTTTATTACATATTTATATCAATTTAGAATCTTTATATAAATTTTAGAAACTTGTCTATTAAATTTCAGATTTTACATATATTACTAATTTATAATATTAGTATGTAATATACATGTTTCTTATTGTTTATTATACATTTATATTAATTTAAAATCCTTTTAAAATAAAGCATATGAACTTAGAAGCTTGCTTAGTTAATTTGAGATTTTTGCATATATAACAAGTATCACATAGTGGCTAGTACTTGCTGATAATGAATGAGAATAATTGTTTCAATTAGTTAAATTATTTAATCATAAATTTAAAGTTAATCTATAGTTTAGAAATTCAAATTTGGTTAGTAAATAAATTATTTCTAAAATATTAAATTAAGAGCAAGCAAGAGAATAATTTTAGATAATAAATTTTATTTTAGTGGGAAGTACCTATTGTAATGAATGAATTTTCTCTATAAATGATATATAAATTAATTGAATATTCTTACATAGTTCATATAACTTATGTAAAATCATATTATTATCATTAATTCATAAGTTAATTAATATAAAAGATATCAATGAAAAAGTTAAATATATTAATATTTAGATTATAATTATAATTAAAATTTGATAAAAATAATAGATTTTAATTGGTAGAAATATAATTTTTTAATCATTAGTTAAGAGAGCTTAGGCTACGCACAAGTACTAATAATATGTTTTAAAATACTAACTAGATTATTTGTACTTTATTAAAAATAAAATATTTATTATACTTAATATGTATTAATAATTAAATTGATTAAAAAATTTAAATTTAAAATAATTTAATATAAATTATTTGTAAATTAAAAAAATCTTGACAATCAATACTTTTCTTAAACCGTAAAATGAAAGTATTAAAATGATTAAACTTCCATAAAAAATTCATATGATAGGTAGGGGTGACCATCAAATTTGAGACATTTTTTTATTGTATTGTAGAAAAATTGAACTCAACAACATCTAATATAGCAATTTAAATTGTTATATTCCAGAAATTTCGTGTATAAGAATCAATTTATTTTAAACAATCATATCATCAATTAATAATTTTTACAATTTATTAACTTAAAAAATGTGCATATCAATTATAGAAAATATAAAAAATTTCACACAATAAAAAATATATTTAAATTTAAGTGATGAAGATTGGTTTAAAAAACTCATTTAATTACTCGATCCATAAAATGATGCAATAGTACTTGCTTAACCTACGGACAAATACTAATAACTTCAAATTTTCATATATATATCTTAATTCAATTGAATAAAATCGGGATCAATAAGAAATCTTCAAAGCCCAAATTATTGAAAGGGCTAATGAATTAAAACAGACGAGGACTAGAGCAATTTGGGCACAATCAAATTGAGCTCCAAAAGGTTGGATTGTTATTCATGATGTCATATTTGCAATGTGATCAGTTAAACGTTGTCTGTTATCTCATCGTTTTTCAAGAAAGAGACACAAGGACCTTCGAAATGCTTCAAAAGTCCTTTCAATCCACAGCTTTCGCCACATCCACAGATGGCGTTGACCTGCCTCCTCGGTGAGATCTAGAGCCACGTTTCCTCTTTCTTATCCCATCAATAAAAGGGGCTACTCCTGATCATAGGTATCCCAACAATTAAACCCTGCAATTCAATTCTCTTTCTCAAAGATTCATATCAAATGGGACCTTCAACATTTCTCTCATGTCTGCTCATGTCCTGTTTTTTCATCACTTCAGCCATGGCAGGAGTTCTTTTCTCCACCCTCCCCAGAACTCTGGTGGTTACATCAGTCATCAAGAGCCACAATTCATCAGCTCCCAATGGTATATATAAAATAAAACAATCCCATCTTCCATGTTTCATGAATTCTATGCAAAAGAAATGATTTTTATGTCTAATAAGTTTTCAACAGTTGTTCAGTAATGTTATATTATTACTATAAGTTATCTGATCCTCTCACTGATATACTACAAAAGAATCCATTTTAATTTCCATTTCTATTTCTCTTATGTTTTTCCCATTTGGGTGTATGTTTTGACAGTTGCTAAGGCAGGGGAAGACGAGCTGTTGGTCACATGGGGGCTGAATGAATCGTTGGCAGGTGGGGAAGTGGATTCAAATTACAAGAGTGTGAAGGTGAAGCTCTGTTTTGCCCCTGTGAGCCAAGTGGAGAGAGGGTGGAGAAAAACAAACGATGATCTTAGCAAGGACAAGACCTGCCAATTCGAAATTACTAAGGAATCCTACTCTTCTTCTGCTAACAACACGGTCACATGGACAGTGGGGAAAGATGTGCCGGGGGCTACTTACTTTGTGAGGGCTTATGCATTGGATGCTTCTGGAACCCAGTTGGCTTATGGCCAGACCACCAATCAAAATAAGACAAGTAATCTGTTTGTGGTGGAACCCATTTCAGGGCGACACGTGTCCTTGGACATTGCTGCTGCTGTCTTCTCTGCCTTCTCTATTGTCTCTTTGTTTGGTTTCTTTGCTGTGGAGAAATATAGAGCCAAGAAATGATGGAGAAGAGCTAATCCTGAAATTGCTTAATTCTCTCTGTTTGTGGTGAGATAAAGATGGTTTAACCAGCTTTGTTCTTATGATGATGGCTGTCAAAGGTCCATATGACTAGTTGTTGAGGTCGGCTTGTTGGTTAAAGTTTAGAGTGAGTATCTTTTAGAAGTTACAAATGTGATAATAGGAAGTGTGAATCAGAGTGTGTGGTCAAAATAGTTTTTATCTATTTATGATTTAGTGAGCTCACTAAATCATGAGATAAATTATATTGTTTATCTCATGATTTTAAAGCATATAGTTTATTTCATGATTTAGTGAGTTCACTAAGTCATGATTTAGTGAGCTCATGATTTTGAAGCATATAGTTTATCTTAAATGTCACAGTGATTTGTTCAAGCTTGTTTTTAAAAAATAAGAACATGAGTAGTTGTTGAGGTTGGCTTGTTGGTTAAGGTTACAAATGTGATTATAGAAAGCATGGATCACAATGTGTGGTCAAATGGTTCTCCTTTGTTTATTCACATGCAAGTAACATTAGAATAAAATCATGAATATTATTTGTCATTAATCAAATATAATACTAAGTATCATTAACTAAACCTCAATAATCAATTATATAGTAGGTTTGTGATATTCTAAATATACTTCTCACTTAGAATGATCTATATTTCACCACGCTTTTACTCAATGACAGAAATCCAACCACTCTTACTCATGTAAAAAGCCAATTGAGTGACAAAAAGTTGTTTTATTACCTTCTTTTAAAATTCAAGAATTTAACAAGTGATAGTATTTTCAGTGATATGACTCATACCACTAGGCTTGTTCACATCATTAGAAAGGAGAGCTAGATGGTGAATTATTATGTTGATTTGAATGGTTGATTTTTGAGGCATTGGTATGTTTTCATGTCGTTTTAAGGATCTTCAAAGCAATATTGATACGAGTTTAGTGTAAATGAGTTCAATGAGCTTTATTTAGATGGGATTCTCTCTTATGTAAAACTCTTCTCTTACTCACCATTGCTTGTTCTCATCTTGAATGTTCCTAAAAAGGGGTACACTTTCTTATATTTAATCAAAAACTAATTCAATCCAATTTTCCTTAATCATTAGACACATTTGGCATGAAATATTGAGTGACAGATAAGAAAGTTAAAAAAAAAGTGATTTTGGACAAAGTTTAATGTTTTTTTTTTAAAAGTTGATTGTTCATAGGATGCTTTATGATGATATTGAAGGCTAATTTGGTGGGAAAGGTATGTTGTCCACCTTGCATAAAATAATAATGTTAGTGAAGTAAAAATAATAATATTTAATTATGGTGCATCACATAATGTGGATTTTACAAGGGTTAGGCATTCTCGAGTACACTTGTGTATTTTATGAGATATTGAGATAAATATTTAATATTAAAGATATTGAGTACCAAATATTTAATTTGGGGTCATGGTTTACTAAGCTCGTGGTTTAGGTTAAAATACCACTTAGTAGTTTGTGGAAGTTTTTCTTATAAAAGCAAGCATGTGAGTAGTTGTGTATGTTGGCTTGTTGGTAAATGTTAAATTGAGCATCTCTTGGAGGTTACAAATAGGTTGCTAAGCTTCTGAAGAATATGACTTGACTTTTCTTTTTGTGTTGGTCCTGTAGTGTCTTTTTGTTGGTTTTGTGTTGTCCTTTTGCTTTGTGCTAGTCTCTGGTTGCTTCCTTTCTTATGTCGGCTTTCCTTTTTGTAGACTCTTGGTCTAGTTTGGCTATTTCCATGCTTTAATGATTATCTTGAAGTAATTCTATTGTAAAGGGTTTCGGGTCCCTTCAAAACCTATTTTTGCCTTGATAAAAAATATTAAATTCTTAAAGTTTGGAACTAGAAAAAAATGGACAATTTTTTAAGGCTATGAAAACATCTTGCCCAATTGAATTTCATATAGCCACATAGATCTGTACATAGTTTGTACAACCATATGTCAATGTCTAGTTGACATTAGATTTGGCATATTACAAGTCTTGCATCATCAATGTGTGATTGGTAGTTTGTGAGCTATTTATTCAGTTGAGGGTATATGTCTTTATCATCTAGTACACCTTCTAGATTAGTATCAATAACACAATTTGGGTGTGTAAATTTTTAAAGGTTTAATAATAGAGCCCTAGTCTAGTGAGAAACCACTAGCTAAAGTATGACCCTTGATTATGAGGAGCCTATCCCTTGAGGGTTTAAGGGTAATGGTCACATGGTTGACATTGCCTCACCTTTATCATTGACAATCTTATAAACCAAAGGAGAAAAACCAATGACCACCTACTCCTCACCCCCACCAATGCTTTCTCTATGATACATATGCAAAAGATAAGGATATCTTCATATGTCAAATGCAGACCATTAAGTTTGACTTCTTGGAGAAAAAAATATCAAGCTTGCACTTAGCAATAACATCTTTAATACCATATTTACAATAGACGGAGACATATCCATCTTACGCTCCAAGACATGATTTTTCAATTCACGATAAGGAAGAAAAAATAAGATCTTTCTCTTGTTGCAAGGCTTCAAATTTGTTAATGAATGTAATTGATTAATCAGAAGATCCTACATCTTTAACAAGAGAAGGAGACCTAGATCTTTGCATTGAAGAAGGGGGAGGGGTGAAGTGGAAACATGGTCCATAGATTTAAAATTTGCATAATAGGGGGATTGATGAAAACCATGGGACAATATTCAACCATTCTAACTTACAAAAAAACTTGAAAGTTCCTTCCTCTTTTCAACGAGTTTCCATCCATTTGTCATAACATCTTTGAAAATATGAGTAAACTCAAACTAGATGATTATTATCATTTTGAGTTTTTGAAGAGGGTTTTATCATTTAATATGACTAAGAAGAACACTTTGACTATGTAGAAGAAACTTACTAGCTAGATGATGTTACAACTTGAGACCACTAATCTATTCATTTTGGTAGGACAATATCTAACCATATGGACTTTTTGTCAACAATAAAAACAAGCATTACGTTTGTTCAGATATACACCAGGCACATTAAACTCAAACCTAGATCCAATAAGGTTAGAAAATGGTAGCTTCACCCACATATTATGATGGGGTCTAGAAAGGCCTTCATGGTGAAAAATCTAGGGTTCAAGCTTGTAATTAATAGACTTAGCCACAAATGACTCGAGTACCATATTGCAAAATTCCTTGAGCATGCACTATTCCTTTAAACTTGTATGACACATATCCTTTTCCTAACACCCTCAAAGCTTCAATTTCCCAACTGTAGTTTTCCTAGCTTAACTTTGCCTATTTGTAAAAGTTTGATTCAAAGGGAATGTCTCTCAAAAATAACAAATGACATATATGTGTTTACATTTGATAAGGGCGATCCCACAAAAGTGTGTCCCACTTTTGCCCATGAAGAAAAAATGCGCACATGAAATACGCCCGTACTTAGCCCATTCGCTTGAATAGGAGTGTTTACACAAAGTGAGAAAACACCTTTATGCAAACCCGATGATGTAGGCGAGTTCACACAAAGGGGGATATTCATGCAAATACAACGACATGGGGGTCTTCATGTGAAGGCATTTTTAATCAAATTTTTATATAAATTTTTGGCGTAACAATTAACCTGTCACTTTTAACTATTTATTTTTGGGGACCACAAGTGTTCAAGTGGACACCCTAGGTGGAGTTTGTCAGAAGCAACTTTTGAGCTTTTTTGGTGTAGAGATCAACATTCATTCATATTGGGTGCTCTATTTTTTTTTTCTTTTTTGTTTATTTATGATAATAAATTATATATTTTTTAAATTATTTTTAGTTAGTTATCAGAATATAATCTTATGCAAGTCTATTTTCATTTTTATAATTTTTAATTATTGTTTATTTAAAAAATAAAAAAATTATTAAAAAATCTCAGAAAACTATTAGAAAACCTTAGAAAAAATTAGAAAATGAGTAGAAAACTTTAGAAAAACTTAAAATTTATTTAATTAGGTACATACATGTCTCATTTTTGTAGTTTTCAATTATTGTATTATGTTTTTAAGGAAAACTTGAAAAAGAGAAAAAGAAAAACTTTAGATAATGTTTAAAAAAACTTAGGTACATTTTTATTTATTTAACACACTCTCACTTTCTCAATGCCCTCCCCCTGTATTTCTCTCTTAGAAACACACAATCCTTTTAAGTCTCTCTCTCTCTCTCTCTCTCTCTCTCTCTCTCTCTCTCTCTCTCTCTCTCTCTCTCTAAATACATGAAATAAAGACTTTATCTCATTTATAGTCCAATATAGATGACGTACATGTTAATTTCGATCTAATTTCTAGGTGATGTATATGTTAATAGTAAATAAATAAATTTAATTTTCGTCGTTAAGAATTGTACATGTATTTTAGATTTTAATATTAGTTTATAGTTAATGGCATGGTTTTATATCAAATTTGTTTACATGTTACATGCATGTAATGTACTTACTTAATTTGTAACATTTAACATGTTACCCCTAGATGACACATCCTCATGATGATGCACCTTAGGATGACGCACGTCCTAATGAGGCCGATGTTCCTGACATTGCTAGTATATTCTTTTATGTTGATGGTGACATGATGAGGTTGAGAGTTGTGATTTGTACATTTGATGGGGTGTACATAGATATAAGTACCAATATTTTATCGAGTCTCAAGTGATTGAGTGAGCGCTTGAGATCCCATACTACATACACCCCAGAGGTTGTCTACGAGATTTTTCAAACACTGAGAGTAGAGATATCAGCTGATGTGTCCTTGGATATGGTCCAGAGCCATGTTCCCAAGGACATCATCAATCAAGATGTCTCTCCATATTATGAGGGGAGGGACAAGGTGAGGGCCTATCAGGTGACAAGGTTCGTAGATCTTGATATAGCCTCTCAAATTTACCCATGATCCCTTGCAGCACATGGGTTTATCATCCTAATAATGACTAGATTCCATTATATTTCACATCGCAGTTGTACATTAAGGTATGTTTGGGCCTCGACATCAACTACTTGGATATTCCAACTTATTTTGGTTAGGGTCATGATAGAGTTGCCAACCAGGATCAATATCATAGGGCTGATTGACTTGAACCATCTTATAGATAGTTGGTTGACCAGAGGTTTTAAGTTGTAGCACCATCTATGGCTCCTATTGCTGATAGAGTTCTCATTTCTTCCCACAGGGAAGAAATTGACATGATTAGTCATATTCTAGTTGCTACCACCAATATTACATCAAATACATTGGCAAGATACATTTTGAGTAGACCCCAACTAAGATCATCCTCAAAGGCATCATCTAGTGTAGGCCTAAGTGATTATGATCTCTATAGAGTTGTTGTCCTTCCCACCCCACAAGAGTTACGAGCTCTTGTGAGAGCTCAAAGTTAGAATGAGATGTCTTGAGCATCATTTTTACATGAGACAACAACTAAGAATTTGAGATGCAAATTCTTCTCTTGAAAGAATGATGAAAATCACTCCCATGGTTTTGTTAGGGCGGGTCTCAACCATATGGATAGCTCAATTGAAGATAAATGTGAAATTGTTCACAAGGAGGCCTTTGCTGGTTCGATTCTTGAAGAGGCTACAAAATAAACTTCAACAAAACAATTTTTTATATTTTTTATATTTTTAGATATGTATGCAATTCCCATTGTGCAAATTTAATATGAATCTATGATTAATCAAATTTCTAAACATACGATAAAAGGTTAGGGTAACAAAAAGTTGAAATCAAATAACTTGTAAGAAAATTCCTAAAGGACATAAACCAATGATATATCAAACTTGCGAATTAAACAACCATGGAATTTCAAAGAAAACCCACAGAATATGAATATGAACTTCTCACAAATCATAAGCTGTAGATGCGATCATCAATGGAATGTAAATAAAAGATGCAATGTTTCTCATAATTCATCAAATCATGAAGCTGCCATGAATGCACGCACACACGAGACAAATTTATCCTTACACACAAAAGAAGTAATTCCCCAATAGTTCATCACAACAAGATGATGCAACAATGATTAACAACAAAACTAATAATAACACATATATAGATCACAATAAAATAAATGGCTCTCTGAAATAGATGAATTAGCAAGCACAAACTCATAAATTTCTCAAAGATGGAAGCATTCTCATACAATGATTGAAGCACCAAATGCATTAAACTTTATTGTAGAAAAATATCGACCTTTTTTACATTAGTGATATGAGTTTATATAGATTTTACATCTTGAAATCATGAATCTTGTAACTAGGGATTCAGATATACAAAACATGGCACAATAAAAGTAAAATTGAAGTTTAAAAAAGCAAAACTACTTCTAAACTGATTGCTAACTAGTTTGCATGAATTCTAATCCATTTGCATTACATTTACATGAGAAATCAAGGCCAAATATGCCCAGCAAACAAGAGATCAATGTTGGAGTTCCACTGTTTGTTGATCTAGAGTCTTCTTCAAAACTTGGAGTTCTTCCCTAGAATCTTTGTCATGGCTCCTCTTCGTGAATTCAATTGATTGATATCCCCAAGGATAGAAAATAAAAACCCCAAATATGCATGCAATCTAACCCAAAACAAGTTCTTCATAAAAATTATTTCCATGTTGAAACGACCCAAAAATTTCAGACCCTGATCCTAACTCTGAAAAATGACTAAGTCCACAAAACTATTGTCCAGGAATTTCAGCCTTTCAGAATCTGAAACTCTAAAAAAACTTGAGAGAAAGAATTTCTAAGTCCACAAAATTTGGTTCTTTGAAAAATGGCTAAGTCCATAAACTTGTTTGGATTTTCAGAAAAATGGCTAAGTCCACAAAGTTTTTCGGCCTTTCAAGGTTGTGAGGAATTTCGGCTTTCAGACTTTGAAACTTCAAAAAACTTGAGAGAAATTTTTTTGAAGTCCACAAAATTTGGTTCTCCGAAAAATGGCTAAGTGTGATTTCCTCTGGACTACTTTGGTTCTTGGCCTTACTTTTTTTATCTAGAATTTATGGTTAGAGAGGAATAAGAGAATCTTTCAAGGTTCTGAAATGGAGAGTTTCCTGGTATGCAGAAATATTTTTAGTGGACTTCAATCCAATTTTACTTAATCATTAGACACATTTGGCATGAAATATAGAGTGACAAATAAGAAAGTTAAATAAAAGTGGTTTTCGACAAAGTTTAATGTTATGTTTTTAAAGTTGATTGTTCATAGGATTCTTTGTGATGATATTGAAGGATATTTTTGTGGGAAATACCATCATGAGTGGCCTAATGGAGGTTCTGAAGAGAACCACTATAAAATTTATGAGATTTTAGCTCATAGACATTGTAGTGCCCTCGATTGCAGAGATATTTTGGCTTGGAGTCTAGATTCTAAAGGCAAGTTTTCAGTTGCTTCTGGGTACTTGGATTTGGATGGTAAGCTCCATGGTCAGAGAGGTGTGCCCTGGTGGAAGAAGGTTTGGAATAGTTTTTCTTGGCCTAAGTGAAATTTATTTCTTTGGTTAGCTACCCAATATAGATGCCTCACTTTGGATAATTTGAGGAAGAGAGGGTTTCAAGGCCCATCAATTCGTATTCTTTGCAAAAATAGCAAAGAAAGTAATTCTCATATTTTCTTCCATCGCTCTTACTTGAGGAAGATCTAGAATCTATGGTGGGGAGAATGGAATCATGCTTGTGTTCATGCTTCCTCTTTGGGGGAATTTTGGGAGAGTCTGGGGTGACCACCAGTGAAGTGTGATTTCCTCTAGACTGCTTGGATTCTTGGCCTGAATTTTATTATCTAGAATTTATGGTTAGAGAGGAATAGGAGAATCTTTCAAGGTTTTGAAAAGGAGAGCTTCCTGGTATGGAGAAAGATTTTCAGTATGCTTCAGGAGACTATTTCAACAAAGTGTTATTTGTCTTCTCCTATAGAGGATGGTGATATTGATACGGTTAGAAACCTTAACTTAGTTGCTAATGGGATTCTTTCTACTTTTAGGAAGATAAAAAGACATTCTAGAAAATAAATCATAGGGAAGACAGATGGCTCCCTCCTCCTGAGGGAGTTTTAAAGATTAAAATTGATGGTTTATTTAGAGGGAGTCCTGGACGGGTAGGAACTAGTGCCATTGGTAGGAGTTGTGATGGAAGTTTTGTGTTCTTGTTCTTCATCTATACAAGTTAGCAGTCAAATAATTTGATGGAGGCCCTCTCTATTTTACATGGTCTTGAGATAGAGCGCTCTTTAGGCTAGAAAATGATTATTTGCAGGTCTGATTCACATATTGTAGTTGATATGTTGAAGCATGGTCAGCTGGATGGTGTTTCTTGGTAGTTAGCCTTAATGGCTCAGAAAATCTTGAATCTTGGTAGTTCTCTGGATTTTATTTCTTTTTATCACACTCATAGGGAGTTGAATAAAGAGTCTGATTGCTTGGCTAAATGGGCTTCTGAGAGCCTAGAAGGTTGGGTTGTTGAGAACTAGGAGGCTCTTCCCCCAGATTATGTGGAGATCCTAAGAAAATTAATTTAGGGTGAGGTAAACTTATAATTTCTCTCCTTTTCTTAGAGGTTATTGTGGGCTTGAGGCCTTTTATTTTGTAATTGTTGGCTCTTCTTGAATAATTTTTTATCCCTTTTCTTATAAGAAAAAACTTTCTTGAATATTCATAACTTTCAACACATAGTAAGAATACAAAAGATGAAGATGATTTTTTATGTAAACTTGACCAAGAGATACTAATTTGGGAATTTCTTATATGGGTTTTGTATAATAGATAAAATGAAGGCTTCTAATTGTTCCTATTTATTTGTAGGAACAATGTTGCAATAAAAAAACACAAGATTGATAAAGTATTTAGAAATAATACTATGACTAAGATTCAAAACATAATAATTCTCAATAAAATAGATATTGTGAATAGTCTCTTGTGAAAAGGATGGAGGAAGAAAAGATAACTTGCTTTTCTAGCATGCTCATATTTATTACATTCAAAAGATTTATATTTTTATCCAAGTCTGGAATTTGATGGTCATAATGGTCTTTTTTTCACTTTTGGACCATATATGACAACTTGAAAATCTATGGGACTGTATGGATCAACATACTATATATTAATAAAAATAGAAATATGACACTTTAAATTATTGATAAACTGTAAAAATTTATCATAGACAATATGGTATTTTAATTTATAATATAAATATACGTTATTTTATAATATTTATGATAAAATATAATTTATTTAGTGTATTTTTAAATGGTAGGATATGAATGGTTCTAAATTTTAAAATATTTTAATATAAATTTAGAAACTTTCTATTAATAATAATTATTAGGTGATCATCATCTAATATGAGTATGTAATATTGTTGGTTTCAAAATTTATCCTTCTAAAATAGTTTCTAAAAGTGACTCCCTAACCCGAGATTTAAAGACAAACTAAAAACCAACAATTGGAGAAGCTACCATGAATTGACAACTTTCCTCTCAATTTTAGAGGTATAGCTCCATCTCTTTTGATGTGATTGGGGTTTTTTCGGGTATGCTTTTAACCAAAAAGAAGAAAAGGCAAACTAACACCTGAGCATAGGCATGTTACGTATGTGAAAATGATTCATGTGCCCATGAATAGAGGGAAAACAAAAAAATGACACAAAGTACACCTTCTCAATAAAGCATATAAACAAAGGGAGATTTTAATAGTTCCATTCTATACAAGTAAATATTCTAAAACTCAAGGTTTTCAATATAAGGATTTGTATAACCACATCGAAGGAGAGGGCGTCACAAGAATAAATTTTAAATAACTCAGTCTATTTGACAATTAAATCTTAGATATAAATAAACACACACACACACACACACACACACACACATAGATATATATATATATATATAAAATCATGGAATCTATGGTGGGGAGTATGGAATCTATGGTGGGGAGTATGGAATCATGCTTGTGTTCATTGTTCCTCTTTGGTGGAATTTTGGGAGAGTCTGGGGCGATCACCAGTGAAGTGTGATTTCCTCCAGATTGCTTGGGTTCTTGACCTGACTTTTATTATCTAGAATTTATGGTTAGAGAGGAATAGGAGAATCTTTCAAGGTTCTGAAATGGAGAGCTTCCTGGTATGGAGAAAGATTGTCAGTAGGCTTCAAGAGACTATTCCAACAAAGTGTGATTTGTCTTCTCTTGTAGAGGATGGTGATATTGATATGGTTAGAAACCTTAACTTAGTTGCTAATGGGATTCCTCCTGCTTTTAGGAAGATAGAAAGACATTCTAAAATAAATCATAGGGAAGGCAAATGGCTCCCTCCTCCTAAGGGAGTTTTAAAGATTAACATTGATGATTTATTTAGAGGGAATCCTGGATGGGTAGGAACTGGTGGCATTGGTAGGAGTAGTGATGGAAGTTTTGTGTTCTTTTTCTCCATCTATACAAGTTAGCATTCGAATAATTTGATGGAGGCCCTCTCTATTTTACATGGTCTTGATATAGAGTTCTCTTTAGGTTGGAAAATGATTATTTGCGGGTCTGATTCATAGATTATAGTTGATATGTTGAAGGATGGTCAGTTGGATGATGTTTCTTGGTAGTTATCCTTAATGGCTTAGAAAATCTTGAACCTTGGTAGTTCTTTGGATTTTCTTTCTTTCTATCACACTCCTAGGGAGTGGAATAAAGCAGCTGATTACTTGGCTAAATGGGCTTCTGAGAGCCTAGAAGGTTGGGTTGTTGAGAACTGGGAGGGTCTTCCCTCAGATTATGTGGAGATCCTAAGACAATTAATTTAGGATGAGGTAAAATTATAATCTCTCTCCTTTTTTGAGAGGTTATTGTGGGCTTGAGGCCTTTTATTTTGTAATTGTTGTCTCTTCTTGAATAAATTTTTATCCCTTTTCTTATAAAAAATACTTTTTTGAATATTCATAACTTTCAACACAGTAATAATACAAAAGATGAAGGTACGGTTTTATGTAAATTTGACCAAGAGATACTAATTTGGTAATTTCTTATATGGGTTTTGTATAATAGATAAAATGAAGGCTATTTATTTGTAGAAATAACGTAGCAAGAAAAAAACATAAGATTGATAAAGTATTTAGAAATAGTACTATGAGTAAGATTCAAGACATAATAATACTCAATAAAATAGATATTGTGAATAGTCTCTTGTTAAAAGGATGGAGGAAGAAAAGCAAACTTGTTTTTCTAGCATGCTCATATTTATTACATTCAAAAGATTTATTTTTTTATTCAGGCTTGGAATTTTATGGTCGTAATGGTCCCTTTTTTTTTCACTTTTGGACCGTATATGACAACTTGAAAATCTATAGGACCGTATGGATCAACATACTATATATTAATAAAAATAGAAATATGACACTTTAAACTATTGATAAACTATACAAGTTTATCATAGACAATATGGTATTTTAATTTATAATATAAATATATGTAAATTTATAATATTTATGATAAAATATAATTTATTTAGTATATTTTTAAATGGTAGGATATGAATGGTTCTAAATTTTAAAATATTTTAATATAAATTTAGAAACTTTCTATTAATAATAATTATTGGGTGGTCATCATCTAATATGAGTATGTAATATTGTTAGTTTCAAAATTTATCCTTCTAAAATAGTTTCTAAAAGTGACTCCCTAACCCGAGATTTAAAGACAAACTAAAAACCAACAATTGGAGAAGTTGCCATGAATTGGCAACTTTCCTCTCATTTTTAGAGGTATAGCTCCCTCTCTTTTGATGTGATTGGGGTTTTTTTGGGTATGCTTTTAACCAAAAAGCAGAAAAGACACACTAACACCTAAGCATAGACATGTTACATATTTGAAAATGATTCATGCACCCATGAACATAAGGAAAACAAAAAAATGACACAAAGTACACCTTCTCAATATAGCATATAAACAAAGGGAGATTTTAATAGTTCCATTCTACACAGGTAAATATTCTAAAAATCAAGGTTTTCAATATAAGGATTTGTATAACCACATTGAAGCAGATGGTGTCATAAGAATAAATTGAAATAACTCATAGTCTATTTGACAATTAAATAAGGGGTGACCCCACAATAGTGGGTTACACTTTTTTAGACATGCTAATTTTTATGAAATAACTTATTTTTAATCAAATATGATGATTTAAGCCTTGAGAGGTTCCATTTGAAGGAATTAATTATAAATGGTTAGCTCAAAGCCTCTTAGATAAAAAAACATTGATATAACATCTATACTCCGCATTCATACCTACAATGGAGTCTCTTTCACACCTATTAAAATGCTAACATAAAATCACTTCGACTTTATCTTTTGGCAGATCAAATGAATCCATTTCACAAACCTATCTATGTAGTAAGGTAATACTACGAAAAATATTTCCAATGATTATAATGTTAATATATATATTAAGTTTATTATGACTTTGTATTATTAGTTTTACTAAACATAGATATTTCACTGTATTTCTACCTCTATTTGACGCTTATAGAAAAGTAGTAAATAAAAGGAAAAAAAATCTAAAAAAAATCTATGTCCTAGGTATTGAAGTTCCCTTTCTATCAAAAAAAGTTAAAATAAAATTGGACAAATACATGACAAGTTATAAGCTGTGTAGTCAAGGTATGTCAAAATTATGGTTTAGTCAACTTCAAATGTTAATAAAATATGCAATAATCATGATAATATCGTCAAACCAATTGCATGCCATCTATATGGATGTTACAAAACTAAATTCTAAAGAAGAACATTGATATATAATTTAGAAAAAAAAGTTACGCTCTATGAAAACAATGTAACTTTTTGAAAATGACATTTTTAGCAACATACCAGTTTTTGTGGGAGAAAGAAAAAACCATTCAAATCAATTCATAAATAAATAAATAAAAATATTTATAATCTAGACACAAAATCTTAAAAGACTCTAATGTACTTCATCTTCCGATTTCAAATGGTATAATGATAATATGCATCCGAATTTGATTTTTTGTTTCAAAATGTAGAGTTCAGTGTCCGTTTGGGCAAAAAAGTGTAACCCACTATTGTGGGTTCACCCTAAGATATAAAAATACAAATACACACACACACACACACACACACACACATATATATATAATCATGAAATCTATGGTGGGGAACATGGAATCATGCTTGTGTTCATGCTTTGTCTTTGGTGGAATTTTGTGAGAGTCTGGGGCGACCACCAGTGAAGTGTGATTTCCTCCAGACTGCTTGGGTTCTTGGCCCAAATTTTATTATCTAGAATTTATGGTTAGAGAGGAATAGGAGAATATTTCAAGGTTATGAAATTGAGAGCTTCCCAGTATGGAGAAAGATTTTCAGTAGGCTTCAAGAGACTATTTCAGTAAAGTGTGATTTATCTTCTCTTGTAGAGGATTGTGATATTGATATGGTTAGAAACCTTATCTTAGTTACTAATGAGATTCCTTCTGCTTTTAGGAAGATAGAAAGACATTCTAAAAAAAAATCATAGGGAAGGAAGATGGCTGCCTCCTCCTGAGGGAGTTTTAAAGATTAACATTGATGGTGTGTTTAGAGGGAATCCTGGACAGGTACAAACTGGTGGCATTGGCAGGTGTAGTGATGGAAGTTTTTTGTTCTTGTTCTCCATGTATACAAGTTAGCATTTGAATAATTTGATGGAGGCCCTCTCTATTTTATGTTAGATTTGATAAGCATCAAATCTTCCCAAGAACACCTGCATGCAAAGACTGCTACAAGAATGAAGACAGAAGAGAGACAGAAAGCTATGGCGGCCAATAGGCCAGAGACTGCAAAACCATGTTGCAAGAAAATAATCTTCTATTAACAATGATGAAAATAATACAATCTCCTTATGAATTACAAAGCGGTGAATCCTTATAAAGGATACCGAAACCCTAAAGGTGAAAACCCTAAAGAATAATGAGATACCTAAGTCTAACTTAAGTGTAGAGAATAATAGACTAATAATTAAATAAATTAATTATTAGCTATAATATGACTACTCTAACACCCCCCCTTAAGTGTAACTTAGGGAGAAGCTAAACAACTAAGGACTACAAGATGCATGAAAACAAAAATGCATGAAAGAGCTATGGGTCCCGGCAACAAGGCCTGATCAGGTACCCAAGACATAAAGCAAAAGATGTCCCAGAGAAAGGAACAAGAAGAGAGCAAGAAGCTCCTCTGAAGCATGTCTGAAAACTCTGTCAGAAGATACTGCTGGAACCCCCACTGAAGTGCATGACCAGGTAGAGAAGACAAGTGTCTGAAGAGCTGATCAATCGAACCAGGAAGCAATAGAACCAACAGGTGAACCCCCCCATAATGCTGAACTGGGAGAGGTGACAGGAACACTGAAATGCGATGCCAGAAACAGCTGCAGAAGAAGAACCAGGAACACCAACAGTGCAACAGAAGCACACACACAGGATAAAGGGCGGTGTCATAGACACAGTCTACATGGGCTAATGTCATGGAAGGTATGCTCACTTGACAAGAGTGGATGCGCCTATAGTGGCAAATGCATCAGAATCCCCCCATGGCACTTTATAACTGAGTGCGAATACTAAAACTGAACCAGGTGAAAAAGATCTCAGAAATGCAGAAGAGGGCACTTTATCTCAGTACGTTTACAGAACAAAGATACATCAGAAAGAGCATGCAAGCTCAGAAGTCAGAAAGAAGAGTGCACTAAGAAACCAGAAGAAGAGATCCCCGGACCTGTAGAACCAAGCACACCACCAGAGGGCATAAACTGCATAACTCAGAGGAGTGAAAACCTAGAGCAGAATCTGGAAGAAATACCTCTGCCACTGAATAGTACATAGAATCAGCTTTCCGACGATATCTCGTTTGCCAAAAAAGGAGTCCGGAAGAGAGAGATATGACTCCCGGAAGGCAAAAAGAGATATCAGACTTCAACAGAAAAAAAAACTATTGAAACGGTGGAACCAAAAAACCTAACCTCCACCATTAAAAAGTGCTCGGAAAGAGCTTTCCGACGATATATGGAAGTCAGAAAAAGACCCCCGTATGCTCCCTGTAGAGCGAAAAAAGCCCAGTACCCCTAAAATTGCCAAAAAAGGCTTACAAAATGCCCCAGGAGCTAAAAAAATAGGCCCCCGGGCGCATGGAGCGCTCTGGGGGCTGGGACGCAGCCCCTGGTCGGTCATATGACCGCGCAGCTGTGTATATGAGCCCGCGGGGGCTGAAACGGGCCGCCACCGGCGGCGGGGCCAGCGGAGCGGCGGTGGGCCGGGCGGAGCCTGCAGAGCGGAGCGGGGG
>BSBK01000963.1:890000-910000 GCA_027943335.1 Chamaecyparis obtusa
GAAAAAGAATCTAAATGAATGTAAAAAAACAAACAAATTGATCTCACAATAGCCTTGATTCGCAATAAGCTTTGATTCTCTAAATTCCAATTCTTCAAAATAGTTGTGCAATTCGTAGATGACTTTGGCAAAGTAAGCTTGCAAAATTATGAGATGATGTGGATGCAAATTTGAGAGATGAATTATGAAGAGCTGAGCCTTGTTTTATAGAAATCCAGGGCTTTGGAGGTGCATGAAAAAAAGCTATAAATCACTCAAATAACTCAGGTTGATTTTTGAGTTATTTTTAAATAAAAGATAATTAACTCACAAAAACATGCAAAAGCTAAATTTTAACTCAAAATAGAGTTTAGCTTTAATTGATAATTGATAGTTGTCTGCTTTTATGATTGTGCATGTTTTATTTATGAATTAATTTAATAATAAAGTGATTTATTTCCAACTTAACTACTTTTAAAAATAAAATAATTGATTTATGGGTTAATCAATTATTTAATCAAACTTTTATTAAAAACTATATTATTAAATAATGACAACTTGCTTTAATTAATTAAATAAGAATTTAATCAATTATTCATATGATATTAGATTTATTGTCAAAATTAAATAATACAATTAATAATAGATAGAATTAAATTTAATTACACAATTAAGTGGCAAATATTAAATCTAATTAATTAAATATGAAAATATTCAATTAATCAAACTTTAGGATAAATGTGATTTATTGCCAAATAATTATAAAATTAAAGATAATTATGATGATTAGAAATATTACTAGGAATATTCCCCAATGCAGAATTTAAGATAATTAATTATGATTCGATGATGTTTAGATGTGCCTTAGATTAGGACTTTTATGTTGATTTCGTTCGAATTGAAGATGTAGGAGATTAATGAACTTATAGCCCATTTTTGGGGTATTACATTTTGCCCCTCTTTGAATTACTATGTGAAGCGCAGTGGTTCAAAGAAAGTCCGTGTTTGATAAAGATATGAAACTGATTGATATTGATAATTGATATGAGACAGAAGCTGATTGATATTGATTTGATATGAAGATAATAGGTCCTGAATGACCAAAGATAATGTTCACTATAACAGCAAATGAACCTATGATTGTGAAAATGTGTCAAAACACCTGATTCCAAACCTTAGGATTGCAAAGAAGTGAGTAACCGGTTCTAGACTTGATTGTCTTAGCAGAACTAGCAGGTATCACATCCGAATCCTTCAGTTGCCGAAGAGCTAAGGAAAGAACACTATGATCTGATGGTTGCAAAAATTGATACACTTTACAAGATTAGGAGAATACCAGATTGATATGGATCTTGATGAATCTGATATGCCCCAAGTGATGATAGATTTGCCCCGAGTGATGAGGACTTTTGATGAATCAGTAACTAGACGTGGTTGTTGTCTTGATCACTGATGAAAGATATTGATAGAAATTGATTTACAAACTTTGAATGATGTGCAATACCATGCCCCCTTCAGGATTAAAATTGAAATCTGACAAGAAAAGTCAGTGTTGAGAGTTCAGAAGCATGTTAATTGATTGGAAAAGTGGTTAAACACGTCTGGGAACGTATTCTACATCGTTTGGAGGTCTAGACGACCAAGTTTGACTAGGTAAAACTATGAGTTGACCATAGTTGACCAAGTTGAAATTTTGATAGTTTGATGGAAGATAATCAGTTAAGTTGAATATTAGATTTCTGTGATGATAGAAGGTCGAATATGCAAGAAGTTAATAATATGAATGATCTCAGATTTGAATTTTGATCCCAAAAAAGGATTCTACTTGCTATTTCATTGGAGGAACCTTTGTGTGAGATTCAGCTCTCGTTAGATGTGAAGAATTGATATGAAGAATTGTTTAAGTATTGAAGTTTGTTTAGCCATTGTGAGATCATGCAACATGCAAAATGCAAAGAGACATGCAAAATGAAATGCAACCTAAGACCTAGGACCTAGTCACTGATCATATGTCAATTTGTTATCATCATTGAACTTTTAGGTAACCGGATAAATCAATACAATGCCCACTAGCTATGAAACCATGGACATATGAATATCAATTTGTAAGGCTCAAGAACCAATACAACACCCACTGGTCCAAAACAACCATGGACATATGAATATTGGTTTTGTTTTCGGAATGTCAGATTAGATATAAGCACCAAGGCATAAACGCCAGGATGACCTGAATATCATGTCCATTTTGATATAGTAATTTGTATAAGCATCAAAATATAAACGTCATGATGACCTGAATATACCTTGCATGACAAACACATCAAACAACTAAGAGATTATTTTAAATCCAATGTGAATTACCCGTAGTGACCCTTTATCATTCACAGCCTTAGGTAAGATTGCGTTTCATAGTAGGAGAAAGAACTCACTCAAAAAAACAATAGTTAGATCAAACTTCTTTGAATTTTTTGGGTATCAATGGTCGAGGTACACATGGCCATCCAATTCGAGATAGAGGCTCTTACAGTCGGACACCATTTCAATCCAAAATTTCCAAAGACATTAGATTTTCACATACAAGCAGAAGACAAAGAAAAGATTATGCCCCTAGTCATCACTCTCTAAATCCTATAAAGGACATCCTCGAAGAGCTCGAAGGGACACAATATGAAAAAATCTCAATGCGAATCAGTAAGCATACAAGGAGATAAAAGCATGAAAAGCACAGATTATTTTTAGTTTGATGTTTGATTGCGTTGTTGTAGATACAAAATCCTTTCTGGAGACAAGACAAACTTGACTGACTCAAATGAAGCTTCAAAAGGACTCTGACTAGATATGATACATCTCAAATACATTAGAGACCATAGGAGTTGACATTGATTGCCCCGAAGTGTTAAGCATTGATAGGATATAGACACTTGAGCAGATTGGTGGACAAATTGACTTATTGAAAACTGGAAATGCAAAAACAAACTGGGAGATATGTACAAACTAAAGCAAGACTAAAAGCTGGGAAAGACCAAGATTGCACTGATAGATGGAGCATTTTGAAACAAGTGGTGCCCGTTGGCCGAGTTTTCACCATCTTGGTAGAGATTCTATTTTTTCTACCAAGGTGCCTATTTCCAAGTTTTCACCAAGGCACTCTTTTTTTTTTCATTTTTCATTTTTTAATTTTTTTGATATTTTTGATATTTTTTGATTTTTTTATGAATCATCAAGGCACCTATTGCTAGGTTTTCACCAAGATGTTCATTTTTTCAAGACTTTTTCTGATTTTTATAATTTTTTCAGGATATTTTACCATAGACTGAATGCCTTAGGCGTAGAATTTCTTCAGATGGAGAACGTTGATTGGTTCTTGGAGCTATTCTCCTTTAGTCATTGAGAGTTGATAGGCACCAGAGCCAAAAGTAGCAATGATGACAAAGGTGCCCCACCAGTTGGGTTTGAACTTCCCCTTGCGTTCTCGATGGGATTGATTTTTAAGATTTTCTCTCAAGACTAGATCACCAACTTGAAATTCTCTGTGTCTGACTTTCTTGTTGTAGCCTCTAGACATTCTCTTCTGATATACTCTAAGATGATCATACGCTACTTGTCTGCGCTCATCTAGTAGTTCAAGTTCTTGCAACCTAGACACTCTGTAGTCATCATCAGTTAGGAGACCATGCATTCTGATTCTTAGTGATGGGATTTCAACCTCAATAGGTAGTACCGCCTCAGACCCATAAACTAAAGTGAAAGGTGTAGCCCCTATAGGTGTTCTGATACTTGATCTGATACTTGTTTTGATACTTGTTCTAATATTTGTTCTGATACTAGTTTTGATACTTATTCTGATACTTGTTCTGATACTGGTTTTGATACTAGTTCTGATACTGGTTTTGATAATTATTTTGATACTTGGTATACTTGATAGCATCTTTTTCTATTGCAAACTCCCAAGAAAGATCATATCGTGTAGTCCCAATGTCTAGCAAGGTGGAGAACAAGAGGGATTGGCAAGCTGGTGGAAGAGATGGAAGACAAGAGAATGAAGGAGAATGAAGGGAAGAAATCCTCAAGGGCAAACTCCTCAAGAATACTCAAGCTAGGGAAAAATTGTCATGTAAAGCACATTTGGACAAGCAATGAAAGGCTAGCATAGGATAAGTCACAAAAGCGTAATGCAAGAGCAGGAAAGGATGCAATCCAAAGGAGTAGACATGTCAAGAGGCTTCATAGCATCGTGTTTTACTCTTTTTTTATTAGATCAAGACCAAAGGGGAAATGGATAGCGATAGACAAAAATGAATGGAGGAAGATGGATATGAAGGCTAAACATGGAAGGAAGGAAAGCAAGATCATCATAAGATAGCTCACAAGATAGCCAAATGTTCGTGTATAGATCAACATTGTCAAGATCAAAGAGAGAAGATGAAATAGATGAAATATGTAGAACTACACATGATGCCTGATTGCCAAGTTTTCATCATGGTACTTATCCAAGGTGCCACAAGGGAGTGGTTTTCACCATAGGATGAATTTATTTCTCTTTACTTTTGCTACCAAGGTGTCTGTTTCCAGGTTTTCACCATGGCACATTTTCAATTTTATTTTTCATTTCTCTTTTTTAAAATTTTTTTATTAGATCAAGACCAAAGGAGAAATGATAGCGAAAGACTAGAATGAATGGAGGAAAATAAATATGAAGGCTAAAAAAGAAGGAAATGAAAGCAAGATCATCATCAGATAACTCACAAAATAGCCAAATGTTCATGTATAGATCAACATTGTCAAGATCAAAGAGAGAAGACTGAATGGATGAAATATGTAGAAGAACTAAGCATGATGCCTGATTGCCAGGTTTTCATCATGGTACTTATCCAAGGTGCCACAAGGAAGTGGTTTTCACCATAGGATGAATTTATTTCTTTTTACTTTTGCTACCAAGGCGCTTGTTTCCAGGTTTTCACCAAGGCACATTTTTAATTTTATTTTATTTTTCATTTCTTTTTGAATTTTCAGAAGAAGGCAAGCTTTTTAGATAATGCTCCTTGAAAGGATAAACCATGATATGCCAAGAATTCAAAATGATATGCTCAAAGATGCTGATAAGGAAAGGGAGATGGAAGAGAAAAATGAAGGATAATGTTTTATGTAAAGCAAGTGAGGTTGGAAGATAGGAGGAATAGGCAAATGAGAAAAAATGATAGAAGGTAGAAGGATAATGCATGGAAGGATTGTGAAATGGTAGGTGGAAAAGAAGGCAAGATCAACATCAACACACACCTTGAAGGGTGGCAAGAGGGTGGAGGAAATGTGAATGAAGGAATACGTGAAGGAATATGGTGAATGGATGGCAAAGGTTGTGGTTTAGGTGCATGGAATGAAAGAATGTTTTTGGAAGAAGATGAAGTGGAAGCCTTTGGAAGCTTGAATGTCAACTTTACTTTTTGCTTAACATTAGACTCTTTCAAGAGAGACTTTGGAATCCATATAGCCATAGGGTTTTTATTTCCTTTGGATGATCTAGAGAGAATATCTTCAATGATGGATTTTGGAACCCATACTTGTCTTGTAGTTTTTTTCTTAGATATCTCTTTTGACTTTATGCTTCCATGTCGATTAGAAGAGACATGATGATCTTATTTTTTTGATGAATTTTTGTATTGCTTCTTTTTCTTGTATTGAACATTCAAGTTACATCCAAAGGACTTGGGATTTGTGGAAGAGGGAGGATATTTTGGGTCCTTATATCCCTCCATTTATGTTGATCTTGAGGAAAGATGGGAGATGGAGGGATGTAAGGACCCAAAATGGATGGTGAATTAGGAGAGTTAGGATGGGAAAGTGAAGGGACATAAGGACCCAAGATGGAAGGAAGGTGTGAAGCCCTTAGTAGTGGTGGAAGAGGTCCAAGGATGGAAGTGGAAGATGCAAAAGGATAATCAATAAGTTCATCAGCATCTATATGACAACCAAGGATATCAACATCTTTAGAGTGAGCATTAGAATTTTCAATAGAATAAAGTACATCTTGAATAGGAGCACCTTTTTTGATAGGATTGTTCAAAGCTTGCAAAGACTTAGGAAGAGTAGAAAGTGGAAGCGAACATGGAGTGGTAGAATAAGAAGATGGAAGACTTTGATCTTAACAAGGATCTTTGGATAGCATAAGCGCATAATTTTTCTCTTGATTTTCAATAGGCTTAACATTGGAAGGAACAACACCATTTTTAACAACCTTAATGGAAGTATCATCTTTGGAAAGTGAAAGTGTAGTAAGGTTATTTTGATTGTCAATAAGCTCAACAGTG
Source organism: Chamaecyparis obtusa (assembly GCA_027943335.1). Lineage (NCBI taxonomy): Eukaryota > Viridiplantae > Streptophyta > Pinopsida > Cupressales > Cupressaceae > Chamaecyparis > Chamaecyparis obtusa. The sequence goes on from BSBK01000963.1 coordinate 896,285, forward strand.
TAAGTAGTAGTTTGATCTTGCTTAGGAGAAGACTTAAGACATGGTGGAATGCATGAAAAAGGATGTGCAGGATCAAAAGAACCTTGAAGCGAATAAGAGACATCATGAAAAGGATTGGATGACATGGAGGGTTCTTGATCTTGATCTTTCTTTATGTTCTTTTATTCATCATTTTTAGAGTCCTCTTGACATGGAGCCACTTCTAAAGACAAGGAAGCATGTTGGGATTGTATGGATGACTTTGGAAGAGATGGTGGAGGACTAGCTGAAGTAGGGATTATAGCATATGAAGGCTTAGGCTCTTTAAGTTTAACATTATTGAAAGTATTTGCAGCCAAGTGAAGGTTAGCTTGAGTTTCTTTAAGAGGTAGCCCTAGAGGATAACTATAGGGAACCACATGAAAAGTATCAGGGCTTGTGTTGGATGAAGGTTTAGTGAAAGATTTGAAAGACTCAGAAGCTTTAGGAAATGTACGAGTATTGGAAGAAGTAGGGGATGGAAGGGAACCATCATAAGACAAAGGTTCAGCATTAACATGATCTTGCTTGAGAGTGTAATCTTTATTTTCAGCCTGAGAGTTCTTAGAGGAGAGATCCTTATAGTATTGATGTTTCAAGCTAGCACGATGCATTTTATAGTCCTCAACAGTAGTAGATGGATCATAATCAAGGTATTGTCCACAAAAGTCATCAAAGTCTCTTTCAAAATCAGAATCATATGGATCACCATCACGATCTATCCAATGTGACGGCCCATTTGTAGTAAGCAGGAATGAACGACGAGGAGGATTCTTAGGAACAGAGGTGTCATAGGTATCATTACATTGTCTATCATCATAGTCATCATAGTCTCCAAAGCTGGATGTGTCACTCTCCATGGAAGAGATATCATAAGGGTTATCACATTGCTCAAATTCTATCCAGGGGCATGGTGACATGTACAAGTCTTTATCAAATGGAAAAGAGGATAGAGATTCCATGGAGAACTCTTTAGGTTCTTTTTCTTTCTTAAGATTGTTAAGTTCAACTTGCATAGCTTGTAGCTGCTTTATCATAGCTATGATTATAATTTCTTCCTCATGTGTACTGATTCTTTGAGACATGTGTATTGATTCTCAATAGCTACTGCTCTATTCCTGACACAGTGATTCATTCGACAGATTTTGGAATTAGGCTGAAAAAGCTAAGTATCTGGCAATTCTAACAATTTTTTGACAACTCTTCAAAATTTTCCCAAACGACACTCTGCAGACTTGTATGAGAGTTGCAAGCAGGATTTGACTTTTGAATTTGACTGGCAAAAAGACTCGTACGACACTAAGTACTCAATGATACGACAGATGGGTTGTAATGAAATGACACTTGGCAAAAACTTGTATGACTTTTGACCTCCTAAAATGTCTTTTGACTCCAGAAAAGGATTTTACTTCAGATTTTGCAAATTTTGAGTTTTCAAATTCAGATTGTTTGCAAATTTTAATGTCTAGATTTGAGGATTGTAATAGATTTGTCCATTTTCAATAACCAGATAGATAAACAAGCATGCAAAATAGCAAGCAAGTGATTTCAAGCATGTCTGAAAATAATGAACAAGGGCAAAAGCAACCTTGTGCATGAACAATCAAGTGACTTATTCGTTCTAATCCTCAGAAGTGCTAATTGTGTATGTTCCAAAAATATTTTGTAATAACGCACATATACCCTATAAAATAAAAATTTGGCCTCGCTAGGGTTTTTAGTAATGGTTTGACTTTGCAACTTTTATGATCCAAAGGGGTGAACTCCAATCCCGGCGCACCAGGGTTTTGACACAGTCCGAGAACTTAATCTTTAGGAGCTGCTAGGGAGATCTGACAACCCAACAATGAACCATACCCATGGAGATTTCTTCCACAAGGACATTTATATAGCGGCTGTCACTACCACGGTGAAAATGGCTATGACCGCTTGAGGTTCCGTCAATGCAGTTTGCCCTGTGAAGGGATTGTCCGCTATGGTTAACCCTCTCTAAAGGTGACTCACAGTAGTATACCACAAGGGGACTTGGCTCCAGATCTAAGGTTTTTGACACCTTTTCACTTTTAACCCAAACAAAGCAAGCAGATTAATCTGACACGCTAAGACAAAGTTTTGCTTCACCAAGGTCTATGATGCCAACTCCACATGATCTATCAACCTCTCCGGGGAGAGAATGTATCAATCAATAAGAGAAGACACACTAACCAATTTGAATGTGAAATGCACTAAGTATCCTCCCTACCTAAAAGGATTCTATCGTCAAGAAAGATTTCGCTAGGAATCCAATTTCTCAAGAATCACGAATAGTGTTCATAGGGCCTAATTACTATGTGAGCACAGATGTATGTTTCCAAAAGCAAATCTACCAAAAGTATCCAAAAAAAAAAAAGAGGAACACTTAACGCTTAAAGAGAATATGAGATGAGTCCACAAGATGGAACACTTAACACCTCACACAAGCTGAAAATGAGTCCCCAACTTAGAAAACAAGTGAGTTCCTAAAAGCACAAAAATGTTGCCAAGTGGAACACTTAACGCTTCTGTCCTGTTGACCCCTCCTCTTTATGGCGCTGAGATTGCAACCACAGTGCGGAATGAGGGGCCAGCAGATTAGCGAGTCCAATAACCCAAGATAGTAATCAAGATCAATCACAAGTATCTAAGACTACTTAATGAATGTTTAAGGGGTCACAACCTAGTATCAATTATGCAAATGTGTAGAAATAGACAAAAGCATGAAAAGATGCACACAAGCCAGACACATAAGAGATTTATTTTAAGTCCAAATTGAAATGTTATTAGATGAAGGAGTATACCTGGGATCCTCGCAATGTGCTTAGTAGATTTTACCTAATTTTTAACAATTCTTGTTGAGCTTTTCCATGCAAGCAAGTGACGAACTCTCCAACAAGCAAACAAGCAAACAAGATATGCAAAATATATTCAACTTATGAAAACCATAGGGTTAGCTCTAAAAATCAATTATTATCAGCAATAATAACCAGCAATTAACTTAAATGACAACTCATATCATTCATTGAATCATGTAAAAAATAAGTGCATACCCATCACAAAATTTTAATTTTTTTGCACTGCATTTGACCTAGTCAACAAGATCTAATTTTTTTGATATGATTTTGGCCACAAAAATAGAAATTTAGAATAGAGAGCCCTACTAAAAAATAGAGAGCTTTCCAAAAATGCAAAAAATTTAAAAAAATCTCTTCATTTGTGCTCTAGAGACCCATTTTATCAAAACAGACCAGTTTTTGTAAATTGACTATTTGAGCTATTATATTATGTCCAAATTTAAAACACAAAGAATGGACCCCCTGTATAATTTAAAGAGATTTCTGAAAATATAAAAATTTCTAAAAAATATTCTGATTTGCATCAGATATTAATTTTTTCTAAAATTTCAAGAAAAAATTATTAAAAATTAAAAACATCTCAAAAAATTCTAGATTGTTTACTGCAGCTTTTTTGATATGTCACCAACTTGTAAAAAAAATTTCAGACTAAAAATGCAAGCCGTTTGGGAGATAAAATTAAATCTTTGAAACTTTGGGGTTTTAACTCCCCCCAAAAAAATCAAAACTAGCATGCAAAGGTGGGTTGCCCCACGGTGGGCGCTAGAAATGTGTGTGTGAAAATTTTACCTGATCTGTAAACACAACACTTCAGTAAAACATTAGAGGTTAGCTATAATCAAAATCGTGCAAAATTGAAATCTACTCTAACCAAGCGATTTACTGCCTTCTAGTAGGTGCGAGATTAATGTTCTCAGATTGTTATTGAGATCAGTGACCTAGACGACACCTAAACAAAGGATTTGAATGCAATTGATCTAGATATGAATTGAATGCAATTAATCTATATTTTTGAATTTTCTATGCAATAAGAATGATAAAAAGTTGATATGAATTTATGCTAATATGGAAATTGATATGCTAAAATGATCTAACAATGCTATGAAAAAGAATCTAAATGAATGTAAAAAAAAAAACAAATTGATCTCACAATAGCCTTGATTCGCAATAAGCTTTGATTCTCTAAATTCCAATTCTTCAAAATAGTTGTGCAATTCGTAGATGACTTTGGCAAAGTAAGCTTGCAAAATTATGAGATAATGTGGATGCAAATTTGAAAGATGAATTATGAAGAGCTGAGCCTTGTTTTATAGAAATCCAGGGCTTTGGAGGTGCATGAAAAAAAGCCATAAATCACTCAAATAACTCAGATTGATTTTTGAGTTATTTTTAAATAAAAAATAATTAACTCACAAAAACATGCAAAAGCTAAGTTTTAACTCAAAATAGAGTTTAGCTTTAATTGATAATTGATAGTTGTCTACTTTTATGATTGTGCATGTTTTATTTATGAATTAATGTAATAATAAAGTGATTTATTTCCAACTTAACTGGTTTTAAAAATAAAACAATTGATTTATGGGTTAATCAATTATTTAATCAAACTTTTATTAAAAATTATATTATTAAATAATGACAACTTGCTTTAATTAATTAAATAAGAATTTAATCAATTATTCATATGATATTAGATTTATTGTCAAAATTAAATAATACAATTAATAATAGATAGAATTAAATTTAATTACACAATTAAGTGGCAAATATTAAATCTAATTAATTAAATATGAAAATATTCAATTAATCAAACTTTAGGATAAATGTGATTTATTGCCAAATAATTATAAAATTAAAGATAATTATGATGAGTAGGTATATTACTAGGAATATTCCCTGATGCAGAATTTAAGATAATTAATTATGATTCGATGATGTTTAGATGTGCCTTAGATTAGGACTTTGATGTCGATTTTGTTCAAATTGAAGATGGAGATTAATGAACTTATAGCCCATTTTTGGGGTATTACAGTATGTAGAAGAGTGCAACTGCCATCTTTGGTTGAGAATGTCCACCATGGGAAGGTGGGGAGATAGCCACTGGTAGCCCAACCTAGGCTTGTAATTGAGGAATGGAGTGGTAGGATACCACTTCCAATCCTTCCACCAAGGTTGAACATACTGAACACCAAGCTTGTGAAGCAAATGAGCTGGAATAGCAGAAACCAACATGTCAAATATCTAACAATCTAGGCAAGCCAGGTGGTACAGCACCTAGATATCTTCCCATGAGTGGAGGCTCATAGTGACCCTAGAGAAGAGGTCCTTGGGAGTCCGGATGCCATGTTTGAAAAAATGTAGAGCATTGGCTCCTTGAGTCTTAGCAAGAGGGATTCCTTGAATGGAAAAAAGCGGAGACCACTAGAGGTTTTGTTGATTAAAAGAAATACCATTGTGAAAGCCATCTCCATCCCACCAAAGCCAAGGTTTGATAGCTTCCCAGGCCTTCCCTATGATCTTATGATGAAGGTGCCCTAGATCTGAACAGGTTCCCTCATAATAAGAAGAGTCTGAAGACAAATTCCTTTCCAAGTAGGCCTATGAACAAGGTAGCTTGAAGAAATACAATGCTTGACAAGGATTTTCCAAGCCTCATTTCTAGTGAGAGCACGAATAATCCATTTGGAACAAAGAGCATGACCCCGCTTCTGAGTGGCAAGAAGACCAAGGCCACTAGAATATCTAGGGAGACAATGATAATTCCAGACAACTCTATGAAATCCATGTCCATCGGCTCCAGAAGCCCAGAGAAAGTCTCTGAGAAGGTGCTCCAACTTCAAATAAGAGACTTTAGAGGGATCCCAACAAGAAGAGTAATAAACATGGGTGGTAGCAAGAACCTTTGAAGAAATCTAGAATTTCCCCACAAGAGAAAGGGGTTTAGTGATCCAATACTGAAGCTTCTTCTTGATCTTAGCAATCACGGCTTTCCATAAATCCACAAGAGAGCCATGGAAAGCAAAGGGAATGCCCAGGAAGTGGAAAACTTCCCCATGCTGAACCCACTTCCAATCAAACTTAGCAATCCAAGGAGGGGAAGGCATGACACAAGATAGGGAGCAAGAGGGGCCAAACAATGGCACACCCTAATGATCCAAGCCTTCCCAACACATGCGGAAGAAAACAAACACAACAGTGAGAGAGAGAATGCAAAATCTTTCATATATTTTCATCAAATAGAACCATACATGCCGGGCTATAAGGCCTTCTCGGTTAGGGCTAGACATTACAATGAATCAAAAAAGTCCTCAAACATGTGAGGATCTATCAAAATCTCTACTTCTATCTTCTACCAACTCCTAACCAAAAACTACCTCCTAAACTCTAAACCAACAACTACATTTATACAAGAAGTTACCAAACTGAGTCGGCCTTCAGATCCATAATCAATGGAAGGAACAGTCAGATTTGAGACCACATGCTTCCCAATGATGGATTCCAACATTAAATCCACGATCCAATATAAATGCATAAGTTGATCACAATAGAAACTAAAACTAAACCCATCGGTAAGCAAGATAACTGAGCAGCAAACAGGCAATGCCAAGCGCCAGTGAAATAATTGACCACCCAGGAGATAACTAACCAAACTTGGTAACCAAAGGAAACCGACCAACTATCGAACAACTCGGTCAACACAGAAACTGAGCAACATAGACAAACTCCAAGTTATTTTTGGTGACATAGGATTGCCAAGGACCCGAGATGCTCCTGCATTAGACACCTGGGGTTATTTTGAAATGATTCTCCGAATCATTTGGTAGGTCTGGTCTAAGCTATATCTAACTCAGACTATGAAATCCATGAACTATCTTCCATCGGTCTATTCTTCCATTTTACTAGATATTCCATATACTGTTTTCCTCTTGTACTCTTGCCAACTCTTTCCTTCAAAATCTGTTCAACTTCATCCTTCTGCTTCTTAGGATATTCTGTCGGTACTGTCACTTCTTCATCAGGTTCATGATACTCATTTAAATCATCAATGTTGAAAATAGGTGATATGTCCATGTCATCAGGTAACTCAATCTCATACACATTTCCACTGTCAAATTTCTTCAAAATCTTGCAAGGTCCAAACTTCTTCATCTTCAGCTTCCCATATGTTCCAACAGAAAATCAGCCTTTCTTCAAATGAACCATCACTTCATCACCAACATCAAAAGTTTTATGTCTCCTAGATCTATTAGCTTGTTCTTTGTATTTCTGATTACTGTCTTCCAGCTTTAGCTTCACATCTTCATGTAATGTTTTCATGTACTCAACAAACTTTACTCCTTCAACACTTTTCTTATTCTCATCAGCAATGTCTCTCAAATTAGATATTCCTCTCGGTTGTGTGCCATTCACAATCTCAAATGGTGTATTTCCACTACTCCTATTCATTGAATTATTGTATGCAAACTTTTCTTGTGCCAATATAGAATCCCAATTATTCAGTGTCTCTCCAACTAAACATCTCAAAAGATTTCCCAAACTTCTGTTCACAAATTCAGTCTATCCATCAATTTGTGGGTGAAATGTAGAACTATATTTCAAATTAGTGCCAAATTTCTTCCAAAGGGTTTTCCAAAAATATGCAACAAATTTACTGTCTCGATCAGAGATAATACTCCTCCGTAATCCATGCAATTTGACAATTTCCTTAAAGAAAATATCTGCTACATGTATTGCATTTGATGTTTTTCTACATGGTATAAAATGTGCCATCTTTGAAAATCTATCCACAACAACAAATATAGAATCATTACCTCTTATTGTCTTTAGTAAGCCAAGAAAAAAGTCCATACTGATGTCAATCCAAGGTTTCTCAAGAATAGAAATCGGTGTATACAATCCAATATTGTGACTTACTCCTTTTGCAACTTATAAATTCCACAATGTTTCACAAATTTTTGAACATCTTTATACACATGTGGCCAATAGTACTTCTCCTTAAGCAAATTCCATATTTTATTAATACCAAAATGTCTAGCCAAACCACTACTATGTTTCTCCTTTATCAAATTAGATCTCATTACTCCTTTCGGTATACACAACTGAATACCTTTAAACAACATACCTTAATGAATAAAATATTCATCCCATTTAGTGTCTTGTTGATCTTGAATAGGTGCTCTACACTTTCTCCATGGCTCAAAAAAATTAGGGTCAAACTCATAAGAATTTCTCATCTCATCAAAACCAAGAACTTCAATTTTCATCTCGGTCATCAAAGATCTTCTTCTACTCAATGCATCAGCAACTCAGTTAATGACTCCACTCTTATGCTTTATCACAAATGTGTAACTCTGCAAATACTCAACCCATTTCATATGTCTCTAATTCAACTTATTTTGACTACCCAAATATTGTAAAGCCTTATGGTCAGTATACAACACAAATTCACTCAGTATCAAATAATGTCTCCATTTCTTGAGTGCTTGAACAATAGCATAGAATTCTTGATCATACAAAGAATATTTCCTTCTAGCATCATTCAACTTTTCACTAAAGAAAGAAACATATTTAGCTTCTTGACTCAACATAGCTCCAATTACACTTCCACTTGCATCACATTCCACTTGAAATACCTTACTAAAATCAGGTAATGCCAAAACAGGTAATTCAACAACCTTCTACTTCAGGGTCTGAAAAATTTTGTCAGCTCCATGTGTCCACTTGAATTCTCTTTTGTCTCCTCTCATAGTTTTAGTCATAGCATTACAAATTGAGCTGAAATTCCTTATGAACTTTCGGTAAAAGCTTTCCAAACCATGAAATGATCTTACCTCACTAGCATTCTCAGGTGTAGGTTGATTCAAAATACCTTCAACCTTTTTCAGGGCCCATCTTCAAACCATTAGCTAAAATAACAAATCCCAAATACACAATCTCTTCTTTCATGAATGAACACTTTTTGAGATTTATCAGTAATTTCTCCTCTTTCAATCTCTGCAAAACTTGTCTAACATGTAACAAATGTTCTTCTCTGGTCTTATTGAATATCAGAATATTATCCAGATATACAATCACAAACTTACCCAAGAATTTCTTCAAAACTTCATTCATCAACCTTATAAAAGTACTTGGTGCATTAGTTAAACCAAAAGGCATAACCAACCACTCATACAAACCTTCTTTTGTCTTGAAATTAGTCTTCCATTCATCACCTTCTCTGATTCTAATCTAATGATAGCCACTTTTCAAATCAATCTTTGTGAAATACTTTTCTCTAGTCAGATTGTCCATTATGTCATCCATTCTCGGTATAGGAAACCTATACTTCACTGTTATCTTATTGATTGCTTTGGAATTAGTACACATTCTCCATTCTCCATTCTTCTTTGGTGCCAATACAATAGGTACTACATAAGGGCTCAAACTTTCTTTGATCAAACCTTTCTCCAGCAACTCTTGAATCTGTTGATTCAATTCCTAATTCTTGATAGGTGTCAACCAATGAGGTGGCTTATTTGGTAAACTAGCTACAGGGATTAGATCCAGACAATGATCAATGCTTCTTTTCGGTGGCAAACCATCAGGTATATTATCAAAAATGATATCACTATATTCAATGAGTAACTTGTCAATCTCCTCAGGGACATTATCCTATGTTTTCTTACTCGGTTTGTTAGGGATCACAACAAAACATACATCATTCTTCTTCAAAGAGTTAACAAACTTTCTTCCCTCCATCAAACAAATTTTCACAGATGTGCAAACATTACTAAAAGATTCTTCCATCAATGGTAACAAGATTTGTTTCTTTCCATTAGCCACAATAGTATACTTATGCAACCTCCCATCATATATAGCATGTCTATTATATTGCCAAGGTCTATCCAAAAAAATATGACAACAATCCATAGGCATGATATCACATAACCCCTTATCATAGTACTTTCCAATCTTCAAATTCACATAACATTGTTCTCTTACTAGGAGTGTATGCTCATCTTTGATCAATGAAATCTGATAGGGCTTCGGATGTACAAACCTTTCCAACTGCAATTTTGTGACCATCTCTTCAGATGCCAGATTCTCTGAGCTACCACTATCAATGATTACCTTCCAAAATTTGTTAGAAACTCTACATCTGGTCTTGAACAAACTTTTCCTTATCGAATCTTCCTTCCTCCTTTCATTCCACAGTGCTCTTCTTACCATGAAGTTATTTTCTTTCTCAGGTTCATTCGGTGACTCTTCTTGCACCAAAGAATTTCTACTGCTACCAGCCTTCTTACTAGCCTATGTACATTCAAAAGATCTATGTCCTTCTTCTCCACAATTGTAGCAAGTTCCTCAGAAACTTCCTCTTCCATAACCACCTCGGTAGTTACTGCCTCTACCTCTAGATGAACTTTCACCTTTCCACTCAATCTTGCCTTTGTCCAGATTTGTCTTTTCTGGTTCATATCTACCATTTTCACCATTAGATCTACCTCTTCCTTTAGGGAATGTACCACCTTGACCTCTCTATCTTTTCTCATGTCTCTTGTTCAATTTCTCCTCGGCCTTCAAAGCAAATTGATAAGCCTCTTCAATGTTCTCCAACTTGACCATACTAATTTCCTCTTGGAAGGAAACTCTCAAACCATTCAGGTATCTACCAATTCTTTCCACATCATCTTCATCATGTCTAAATCTGATATCTAATCTATATAATTCCTTAGTATATTCTTTTATTGAGCTATCTTTCTGCCTCAAACTTTGCATTTTCTGAACTAGGTTTATCTAATAATCACAAGGTAAGAACTTTCCTTTCAATTTATTCACCATTTTATTCCATACCTTGATTTTGTCCTTGATTTTGTCTTTGCCTTTCCTTTTTCTATCCAGCTCCAAATGTTCCCACCATAAGGATGCATGACTTTTCAACTTTGTGCTTGCAATCTTGACCTTCTTATCCTCAGGGATGTTTTAATATTCAAAATAATTTTCCATCTTGGTGATCCAATCCACCAATTCATCAGAATCTAGCTTTCCACCATACTCGAGAGTATTGAAATGTGGTGTTGACTTCAGACTTGTCAAAGCCTTCAAGAATATTTCTTCACCCTGAGCCACAATAGGTACAGGTTCTGCATTCACCTATTATTCTTCAACTTCATCATCACTAACATCTTCCAGATGTCTGCCTCTTCTCTAGGCTGTTTCAACAGCTTCTAACCTAGCAGAAATCTACCTTAGCATATCTACCAATCCTAGATCTGCATCTTGCCTCCCATGAATCATCTTGACAACCCTCTATAATTGTAGGTCAGATCGCAATCTGCTACCCCACAATAATCAACTAGGGCTTCAAGAGGAACCTACAAACCTAGATCCACAAACCTAGATCAAGATCTCACCTTTCTCTGATACCACCTGACACAAGATAGGGAGCAAGAGGGGCCAAAAAATGGCACACCCTAATGATCCAAGCCTACCCAACACATGTGAAAGCAAAAAAACACAACAGTGAGAGAGAGAATGCAAAATATTTCATATATTTTCATCAAATAGAACCATACATGCTAGGCTATAAGGCCTTCCCAGTTAGGGCCAAATATTACAATGAATCACAGAAGTCCTCAAACATGGGAGGATTTGTCAAAATCTCTACTTCTATCTTCTACCAACTCCTATCAAAAAACTGCCTCCTAAACTCTGAAACAACAACTACATTTATACAAGAGGTTACCAAACTGAGTCGACCTTCAGATCCACAATCAAGGGAAGGAACGATCAGATCTAGGACCACATGCTTCCCAATGATGGATTCCAACATTAAATCTATGATCCAATATAAATGCACAAGTCAGCCACAATAGAAACTAAAACTAAACTTGTTGGTAAGCAAGATAATCAAGCAGTAGGTAGGCAATGCCGAGTGCTAGTGAAATAATCGACCACCCAGGAGATAACCGACCACACTCGATAACCAAAGAAAATTGAACAACTCAGTCAACATAGAAACCAAGCAACACAGACAAACTCCAAATTGTTTTTGGTGACATAGGATTTCCAAGGACTCGAGATGCTCCTGCATCAAGGCAAGAAGGATTATTTGTAACAGAGAGTCTTATGCCATTGAATAGCGGACCCAGAGGCCTGACAAAAGGTATCTAAGCATTTTAAGGCATTAGAAATATTATCCTCCTCCTCAAGGAGAGTGAGAAAGGAGTCATCAACAAAGTGACCATTGACAAGCTGAGAAGGAGAGTCGGGAAGAGAAATGCCACAAACTAAACCAGAAGAGACAAAATTGGCAAGAAGGTAACCAAAGCCTTCGGCAACAAGCACATATAAAGAAAGCACCAAGGGGAAGCCCTATCGAATGGACATGAAAATCCCAAAGGTGTCACACTGAGTACCATTGATAGTGATACAAGCAAAGGCATCACCAAAAAGAATTTCCACCAAATGCAAAAAATTGGGACCAAACCCAATGGCCTGAAGCATGGCAAGAATGAAAGGCCACTCAATGCGGTCATAAGCTTTGGAAAAATTAATCTTAAGAAACAACATAGGCTGATTGGATTGACAAGCCCATTCCATTCCTTCCCAGATAGCAATAATATTTTCCAAGATATATCTAGATTTCATGAAACCAATTTTCTTAGAGCAGACAATAAGCGGAAGAAGATGTCTGATCTTGAGAGCTAAAGCCTTAGCAATGATCTTGTAGGAGACATTCAACAAAGTGATGGGCCTCCAATTGTAGATATCTTTAGGATTGCCAACCTTAGGTATGAATTTGATATTCCCTTTGTTAATGAGAGCACCCATGATTTTATTATGGTAGGCTCCGAGATAGACTTTCTGCAAGTTAGGGCCTATAGCATCCCACAAATGCTTGTAAAATTCACAAGGAAAGCCATCACACCCTGGGGATTTGTCATCAGCCATAAAAGAGACAACCTCTTTAAGGTCACTAATAGTGAGAAGTTGTTCATAGAAGACTCATTGCTCGACCGCTAGGCGGTTTGGAGTAACAACAATACACACATTGATAGCATCTTCCTAAGCAACAAAATTTCCATGAGAAGCAAACACTTTTTCATTGTGTTGAACAAAAGCTTGAAGAATATCAGGAAGCTCAGAAAGGGTTTCATGACCTTGTTTGATTTTTTGAATACTAGAATTGGTATGATGGGCTCTGAGAGCATGAAAAAAATCTTTAGAAGCTTTATCGCCCACCTCCAGCTAATGGAGGTAGGATTTGATTTGAGCTCCCCTAGCGGCATAATTGTTTGCAATTTTCTTCTCATGACAAAGTTAAGCAAGTTTAAGCTAAAGCTCGGCATTGAAGGGATTCAGAGCCAGAGCTTCAGAGGCACTACGTAGAGCTTTGGTATTTTCTTTATATGCACGTTTCCTATAGCAAGCCAACTGACGGCCATAGATGCAGAGAAATATAGCAGTATGGGTGATGGCATCATTCCACCACTAAATCTAGCTAGTGTGGTTGTGGGGCCAAGGCTCTAAGTTCTAGACATGAAAAATGTAAGAGATAGTGGAAGCATACATGAACATAGACGTGTTGAAAAAAATTGAGTACAAGAAGCTCACCTAGCAGAGGAATGCCACGTAATGGTAAAAAAGATGGGATTATGATCTGACAAGGTCACATTTGTCAAGGGAATGATAGGTAATTCTCAATCTTTAGAAAAAGAGAAAAAAGATTGAGCAGTTATCATAGCATGATCTAATCTCTTGAACATGCGATCAGAACCAGCTCTGAAATTAGACCAAGTATGCCAGACCCCACTCCGTCGATGGTAGTTAGCATTGGGATCAAAAAGGC